>JAJEKV010000040.1:2809798-3181819 GCA_021234155.1 Isoetes taiwanensis
CTATAGTACTTGCCAAATGCATCTACGTGTAGCTCATATAGATTCATGGTTCAATGCAAGCGCGGCATGGAAGCGAGAGTATATTCTGAAGATTCCTTTCACATTGTATGTTCACTTTGGCTTCTATTTGCTTCTAGTGGCGCCAAATGCCATAACATTCATGTAGGCCACCAAACAAACTTTGGAAAGAAAAAAGCAACTTCATTGGCATATATATAAGATGAACATGTACTTGCCAAATACATCTGTCAGATGTGGCTAGATCATATAGTTTAATGACAAAAACTTCTTGATATGATAGTATAAACCGACAAGGATCTTAGGACGATTAGATGACATGATGAGGACTATTTATTTGATAAACATATCTAATAAAGCACCCAATATTTCAGATTTGAATATTTTTCTGGTTTGGGGCTGCAGGGCTTTCTGCTGCTGCATCCTCAACAATAGATTTTTCAACAGCTGTTTCTTCTTTAACAGTAGCTTCTTCAGCAATAGTTTCAACGACTGCTGCTGCTTCTTTTTCTTCAAGAATAGCTTCTTCAGCAAAAGTTTCTTCAACAATAGTTTCAACAGAATCCTCATCCTTTGCTTCAGTTTCTTCCACAATCTGATCTTGACCATCAACTTCCTCAACAAGAGCCTGATCTTCCACCTCTGATGCTTCAACAATAAATTCCTCTGCAATCTCAGGTGTATGAGGCATAACAATCTCCACCTTTTGGCCCTCTACTTGGAATGCAACACTTGAATCTTCAACATGGTCCTCAGATGAAACAACTTTGGCCAAGTTTGCAAGAACAAAGTCATAAAATCCAGTGACAAAACCTACAAGCTCTGCTTCACTGGAGCCCTGTGCTAAAGGAGGGACTTGGAAGGACCAATGCAAAAGGGTATGGCCATTTTCTTCCAAAGAAGAAAGCTTGATAGTTGCAACAAGACCATTGGTACCACCTTTAGGGCTTTCCAGCACCAAATATTTGATGGCATGCTCTTCTTCACTGATGAGCACAAGCTCTTCTTTCACAGATGCCCTGCTTCCATCTGGCTGCACTGGAGTTAGGGTATGGCGTATGCACCCTGCTTCTTGAGGCTCTCCTTGTATTATAGTGCATGATTCCACTATATTTGATGGAAACCATGCTGCCAACCCTCCAAAATTTGATGTCAGTTTCCATACCTTTTCTATTGGTGCTTCTATCTCTGCCTCTGTGAATCCTTGCCATAGCTTAGCTTCATCCTCCATCTTGCTTCCACCTGCAGAAAGTAAAACATAGAGTCTCTCCTTCAATCTCAATCTTTAAATATGCAATGAAAAAAAGGAAGGCTTTTCCTTCACACTAGGTCTGCAAGAACATGCAAAGAAAGAAAACAAATGCTTGAACAGAGCTTCTTTACAAGTTGTAAATATATGAAGCTTTTCCTTCACACTAGGTCTACAATAACAACAAAGAAAGGTCTTATATAATGCCTAAACATAACTTCTTCTTCAAGTTCTAGATATGAAGCAAGCACAAATCAAGAAGACATTTTTTCTTCAAGCTAGAATACCAAACAGAGATCTTAAAGTAGAAATCAAAACCAAAACAGAGCTCTTCCTTCGATCTTTTGGATCTACAGCCAAAGGGACCAGCAAACCAAAACAAAAGCTCTTAGCTCAATCTTCACGCCTACAGCAGCGGATCGGGAAACTGGTATTTATGCATAAGGCATGGACAATTAATTTAAACATGTATACAATTCAGTGCATAATTTTAACCTATAGTGGGCTAAACAGATCGCTACTATCCACTGTACAAAATATGGCAGACGAAATGATACAGGACAATTTTGTGTCTCTTTTTGAGAACGAAATGGATCATTGAGCTTGCTACCGTAGTCCTTTGCAATTTTGAAACGATATGAGGAATTATTCTTCTTTAGGGGCTCCTCTAAGCAATATATACATTAAAACATTCTGATTGTTCTCATTCTCATGATCTTGAAGGCATAAACTAATATTCTGGTACATAATCTGGAGACTTTTGAAGCTGTTAAGGATTTAAAATGCAACTGGAACCGGAAGCTGCAATGCAAAGATTTGCTTGGGGATGCTGGAAAAAAGGTACGTGATTATTCGAATAAGAAATGCAAGCTCAATCTTCCCTGCTTATAGTTTGCTGGATATGGTGACTTCCGTCTCTGGGCACTTGGAAAAAAGGAATAAATAAACTAAACCGGCCATTTCCTTTAAAGAGGAACCATAGGACATAGGCCATGGAAACTAAACATGTGTAAAATAGAACATAACTTGGACCACTCCAGATTTCGCAGCGAAAACCTCCGATCCGAATCATATGTAGCTAGGTCGCAAGTCACGTGGATGAATTTAATCCAATCTTATGCTGGCACGTGGCACTAATTCATTTCTAAGAATTTTCATTTACTCATATCGATTCTTTTTTTAGGGAACCGGAAACTAACACCCGGTGGGTTCAAAATCGTGGAATAATTTCAAATTAATAGAATCGTGGTACCTTTGAACAATCCATAGCCATCAGTTGACCCCTTGATGGGGTCAAATTGACATTTCCATGTCAGCATATGATTTCGTCCCAATGGTTCACAAGCAGCTATGCAGTCAAACGGATTAAAGAAAAATATAAGAGCATTTCCAAGATCCAGCTTTGGTGGCCTTCTAACAAACTGTAAATTGGGGCCGCTTTCCAAATTCGTCCACCAACAAACTGTAAATTGGGGCCTCTGGTGGTTGCTCAGAAAGCATGTTGCGGATTTTCTCGATCGTAATCCGTCCTAGTGCTCTATTTCTCCCTAAATCAAAACTTGGAAAGATCTCAGATAGCGACCATAAAATTTATAGCCCCGTGTACCCAAAAATTCCAAGGAATTTGTTTCTTAAGAAGTCGTCACGATTTGTTCTAAGATCTGCATATCTTTAAACCTACTGTAACTCACAAATCTATGAGCCTACAGGGAAAGAACTCCATAAGTCATGACGAAATCATGCCTATGAATATCACATCTAACTGAAGCAACAAGGGAAAGAGAACCAGATTCTGAAAAACTCCTTAAAAATTTGAAGCTGTGGACTGCCCTGCAAAAGCAAGTTCAAAGCAAAAGCAAGTTCCGGAACCGCCGCCCTTCCCACAAAACCGATCCCTGCCGCCCTGCCGAAAAGCTTGAGCATCCGGAAAGCCCTGCCGATTTCAACGTAACCCTAGAAATAAAATGCCTACACCAGTTCCATATTTAGTTTCACACAAAAACCGAATTCCACAGTCCACCGTCGGATTTCTACGTATAAACATACGAATACCTACTAAAAACCATTACAAATCTTAAGTTATAAAGTACCATTTCCACAACTTTTGAACCTTATTGCTCCATCTTACCAATCAAAGTAGCGTTCGAGCTTGTGACATCCAATAGATTTGGCAACTACCAAAAATAGTATATGCATCTCAAGAATGGCAGGGATGCTGACTAGGATCTCCAATGGCGAGGGAACTCCAATGGCGGGGATGAGATTGATAGAGTTTCATTTAGTGATTGGCAGGAGATCAAAATTGGAATTCACAGTTGCAATTCCAATTCATACAATACGAACAAATTTTATATAGTTTCAATTGAATTCTTAATTTGGAATTGGAAATTCAAGCCAAATTATGTCTCATGAAATTCAATGGATAGCCTCTCAAAAGCGTTGATTCAAGCAAAAGAAGGGTTTTCTTGAAACTCTAAGCTGAAAATGAAAGAAAATCCTGGAGAGAAAGAAGTAATAAGAGAAGGAAAACAAACCTCCTCATGTCCCATGGATGAGTTTAAAGTCCCGTGGATAAATCTAGAGGTACATAAAATCCAGTTAGTCTCGCTTCTCCCTATCTTCCAATCATATGCTCACATCTTTGCCTTCAGCCATTGGATTTGTCACACCTGGTGAAAAACAGACGACTAACAGGCTTCACCGTTACAAGGAAGGTCATTACTTGTCCATCCTAATTTGCCAGTGTCGCAGTGTTTTGAAGTAAATGCCCTTTAATGGATACAAAGGTGTAACAATGAGTCCTTTTAAATAGTCGCAAATTATAGACATGAGTTGCATTAATTCACAAGGCCCCAAAATTGAACCAAAATTATTTTTTTTTGTATGATTTGTGGGCAAAAACCAAATTCATAAATCAGTACGTGTTAGTGGGTTTAAAAGATTACAAATCATATCTAGTTATCTAATATAGTTCACCAACGAAATTTTCTAAGGTAATAAACCAACCTTGTTTTGTGATATGGTATTGAAATAATGACATATTTAGGAAAATCTAGACTTATTCAAGGTTTTTAGACTTATCTATATTCATAATGATTTGAAATATTGAGTGCTTGGTCTTTGATTATTTCATAATCATGTCATACAATAAATAGTGATGAGAAGGAACGATTGCGAAGAAAATGAATTGTACTTTGGCATTTATTAAGTTAATCATCAGTACATAATTCCAAATGACTTTGAACAACAGCAACTACATCGTCGCATATTTTTTCAAGCTGTTTCATGGAAATTGCAGAGGTCTTTGCTTTCCAACCATAGATTACCGATTGAACATCCACCCATTGTCGTTGTTCACTTGGATTTGGCTTCCATCTTTTGTAGCAACATCCATTGTATTGATCTTTCAAACTTTTCTTACCCCTAGTGAGTGGCTTCCACCATTGGATGTGAACTCGAAGACACTCTTTTAGTCCATCCATTTGTTTAGTCGGATTAGTCAATGCTGCACCTAGCCAAAATGGAGTCTCTTTCATATCATCAGGCCTCACAATTAGAAACATACCTTCCATAATGTCTTTTTCAGGCTTAAATTCCTCTTTTGGTTTACCACTTGCATGGCCACAATACACCACTTCATGATGTTCTTCTTCATTGTCAGTCATCATAGGAGCATCTTCTACATGATGGAGCATCCACTGTGAGCGAGGCCAAAATCCATCTTGTAACTTGGAATTTCTTACTGGAGATTCCTGTAGTTCAGCTATGACATTTTCCCAATATGTAATAATTGGCTGCACTATTTCTTGATAATTGGAGTGTGCAAAACGTCCATTTAACCCTATTTTCCAAAAATCTATGTATTTTGAAATACCAGATATGATAATTTTCCTCCTCCCTCATATGTTCATTAAGGGGCACAGGCTCAGGTTCACCATCGGGCAATATTTGCCTACCAGCATCATCTTTTTTAAAAAGTTCAATACCATCTTCAGGCTCCCATGTTGCATGCTTAGGGTGCACCTTATACTGCATTTTAGGATCTCCTTTATCATCTAGATATAATCGAAAATGTAATGGCTTTGTATGCCCCACCAACTTATGGCGACCATCTTCCATATAACCATCCACAAATTTCTTAAAATTAGGGACTTCTTGTATGAGATATGGAACATTTCTAGCAGATACACATGTTTCATACATTTCAAACAATTGAGGCAAAGTGTGTGCATGCCGCTTTCTTAAACTGTTCCCAAATCTGCTAAAGAATGCATCAATATCTTCATGTGTATGTCCAACCATAAGAAACGCCATCACTATCTCTTTGAAATGTCCCCTTGCCACTAACATCGCCAAGTATGCCAAGACAAACCGATTCTTGTTCTCAGAGACACAATTGTCAACCTGCAAGAGGAGAACCTTTGGCAGAGGCTTAAAATCATGATGCTCCACTTTGGTTAATTGCTTGCCATCTGTTCTTGTTAGCAATGCTTTATGAAGGGGTTGTGTTGCTGAGGTGAAAGTTGGAGTTAAATCTCCTCTATCTCCAATGTTGTAACTCTCTAAATTCCGCAAACATTTTGCAATAGAACCTATTGTAAAGTTTGGGTCAAACGACCAATTCCATGTGGCAAAATGACCATATGAAGCAGGGCCATGCCCATGAGTAAGGATTCCTGCCAAAGCCATAGGCAATTGCATAGCATTCTTCGTGGTGTTTGGATTCGGTTTTAACCTAGGAATGCATGTTTTCTTTTGATCCATCTTATCATGTATCAAACACAAAAATTCCTGCGGCCTCCCGAAAGACAAATATCTCCATGAATAATAAATGTTGCGACAACTTCGCTGCTCCATATTGTGCCTATCCATTTTATAACGAAGTATCTCCCTCTCCTGTGGGTTTTTTGTGCTTTCCAGCCTATTCTTTAAATCTGTACATGTTTCGCATTTGGAGAAGCTACTGTTCTCTCGTGAAATAAGGACATCTTTGAAATCTTCATTCCACAAGCGGCTAAAGCTAGATTGGGAGATGTGTGGTAGCCCTTGCATGCTTAGAGATTCATTCACTTCCTTTAACATGGACATCATATTGTAGGTAGGTGGCATCACCTTTTGATAATCTTTCTCTCCATCACATGTAATTCTACTTCGATGTGGCATCTGATTAGCTGTAACATCTATCAATTGTGTAAGTGCAACTTTTGCAGCTTCCATTCTTTCCGTACTTCGCTTTACAAGTTTGTTTCCATGCATGCCCTTTTTTGCTCCATTAAGCCATTTGTTCCTCCTATTATAGAAAGTGGCTTTGCAAATCCCATAAATTGTATACCATCCTTTACAACATATAACATTCCCATCAAATAACATGCCTTCAGACTTTCCATCTTCACCTTTACACTTGTTTTGCAAAGCTATCATATGTGAAAGTTGTCTGATCATCAAATTTCAAAGAATGATATTCAGTTCGGGCAATTAGTATCTTCTCTCGATTAGCATATTGACAACAATGCTTTGGACAACAATCAATAGATGCAACAATAACAATATTCTCCATATCATAAGGGTCGGCCTTGACTTTTTTTTCACCACTAATTTGGCTCTCTTCCTCTTTATAAAACGATAAGGACGCTTGTATTTCTTCATTACGCCCCCCACATTAGTAACTTCTTCATCAATTATATGCTTTTCCCCAAGCAACGATTCCCCATTGAGTAATATCAAGTTTTTGATAGGCCATCGCATAAGTTTTCCAATCTCGAATGAGCTATCATCAACCATCATCTCAAACACTGTAATCCCAAGGTCATCTTCTCCCAAGTAGGCACTGTCAACAACTTCATTTGTAAATGCCACAACAATAAAAGTGAATCCCAACTTATTGTTCTCCTTGTCTAGGACAATCACCCTATTGCCTGCCCATGTAGATCTATCATCTGGATTGAACTTGTGACTGTTTTCTCTAGGTGAGGTCGTACCTTCGGAACTGAAAGCATGATTTTCAACATTTGGTGCACCTGTTAACTGTGGTCTCAAGTTGCTTTTCTTCCATCTCACAAAAGAACCAACATGCTCCAGTAGATAATTATGTGATGGATTTGTAGGTTTGTCATAAACAACCTTTAAAGAAATGCTGACATATCCATCACCTAATATTTGGTTGTGGCAATATCTGCTTGGATCCATGGTGAATATTGTTCCTTCTGCTACATCTGTATCATTCTCCATGAGTGTAACATGCATTCCTTCTTGGATTTCCTTGCTCTGTAAGCAACACTTTTCCTTAGTTACATAATGCACATAACGATTTTATAATTTGAATAGTTAGTGACATCCACACCTGAGAAGCCATAGCGTCTTTATACCTTGTATATAAATGGCATCGCCTATTTGTTGTTTAAGCTTCTTGAACCTTATTAGAAAAGTTCCAACACATGTTGATTGTTATAAGATAGAATAATTTGAATAGATGAATTGGGGGTAACCTACACATGTAGCTAAGTCGATTCACATTTCTTATTTAAATTAAAACAAGTAGTCGTAGGTACCTTAGAAACCATAACGAAAGGTACTGTTGCTTCTCTTTAGCTCCAAACCTACAATATCAAATGAGAAACTTAATTTATCAGAAATGAATAAAATTGCATGTTTTGGTTTTGTACAAAAGGCGAATTTCCGGTTTAGAATCTTGTAGTGAAAGTTTCATTAGGAGTGAAAGTTCCATTTACTATTTGGTTACATAATGCTCATAATAAAATATGACTAGTTAATGGCATACACACCTGAGTTGCCATAATGGCCTTGATATTTATATGTGTATTCCAATATGTAAATCTTTCGAGCTTCTTGAACCTAGATAAACAGTTCCAACCTATGTGAAAAAACGTGCAATAAAAAATGTCAAATATTGTTGGGGATGGAGAGCTTGATAATTTACATGACTTACGTAATTAAATAAGTACTTTGTAGTCACCTTAAAAATCACAATGAACTGGTTTGCTTCTTTTAGTGCCAACCTATGCAAATGTCGAAGTGACCGGAATTAGTACAAACTGTATTAGTTTGTAGGTGAATCTACTCAAGAATTATTCTAGTGAACTTCTAGCACATGCTGGATGAAAGAAAAAAAAGAACTAGCAATCTACTCAAGAACTATTCTAGTGAACTTCTAGCACATGGGATGAAAGAAAAAAAAGAACTAGCAAAGACTCAAACACTATACATATGTGAAGTTCCAACATATATTGGAAGAATAAAAAAAAAAGACTCAAACACTATACATATGTGAAGTTCCAACATATGTTGGAAGAATAAAAAAAGACAGAGGGGAATTCGAAACCATGCAATGAAATATTTGAGTAGGCTAAATAAAAAACGGCAGAAAACATTGTTAGGGTTAGAAGCATTGTTAGAGTTAGATGCTAGGGTTAGGGCAAAGTAGTCGCACATGGGCAAATGCAAAGGAATCGGCTAGGGCAAAGCAGTTGGGCAAGTCCAGACGCGGCCAGGTCGAAGGAGTCGGCCAAGTCGGCCAAGACAAAGCGGCTATGCCAAGGCGGCCAGATGGTTTTTTGTTTAGTGCAGCAGATGATTTGCAGAGTCGGCCAAATTTGGCTTGCACGATTCGGCTGTCGGATTCATGGTTTTTTGCCGCCATACTTGCTAAGAAGCCAAGAAGCCATATCCGGTTCTTCCAAGAAGCCAGGGTTTTCCAAGCAGCCATAGCCGGTTCTTCCAATAAACCAGGGTTTTCCAAGAAGTGATCATAAGCCATAGCCGGTTCTTCCAAGAAGCCGATCTCTGCCATGATTTTTTAAGTGAAAGCCGATCTCTGCCATGATTTTTTTAAGGGAAAATCTATTTCTAAAATGGAAAGCCGATCTCTGCCATGATTTTTCAGACCTCGAGCTTCCATTCTTATCCGGACCTCTGCCACCTCTACCTCACCTGCTGGCGATCCCTGCAAGTGATCATAACTAGGGTTTTCAGGCCCAAGAACAGCCCATAGCCGATCGTTCCAAGAAGCTCTGACGAAGAAGCTGACCAGAAAATCTATCTCTAAAAGGTAAAGCTGATCTTTTGCAATGCTTCTCATTAGATTCTGATTTTTTATTTATTAATCTTTCATGTTTACCTCTTGCAAATCCATGATTCTTGATCCTTGAAGCAGGTGAAGAGATTGTAGAACAAAGGTGCTGAAGCCTGCGGTATTATTTGAAGCCTGCGGTATTATTTGGAGTGCGGGAAAAGAAACTTGCAAGAAGTTTATGCAGGCAAAATGCTGGCAGCCGATTCTTGTCGAGAAGTTTCAACAACTTTTTATCATTTGTTACACGTAGGCTGAATATATTTAATGTTGTAACGTTTATTTAATTAATAAGAACAGAGTTTTTAATGTAACAGATTCTTTTAAATATCTACAGCCACGTGGTGGCCTTTTTTTAATTTGCATGCCTATTTTTTAGTTTCTTTCCTTTGCTTGCTTTTTCCCGCTTTTGTGCTTCTTTGCTGTGGCGGACGTCTCTGTGGTGGACGATTCTGGACGATTCTGGCTGTACGTTTTGAGAGCAGATCATGGGCTGTGTGTTTGTACGTTTTGAGCGCAGATCATGGGCTGTGCGTTTTCTGGAGACTACAGAAATTGCATCAAAGCAGCAGAAATGCTTTAACTAAACAGAGCAGCAGCTTGGTAGAAAAGAAGAGAGATTAGCAGAAATTCTTTAACTAAACAAAGCAGCAGGGCTTGGTGTAGCAGTAAGCAAATCAGATTAGAGTAGGCTTAGGCAAAGCAGATGTTCTTGAATTGTGGTGTTTAGAGCAGGGATTCTTGCAAGGACAGTTTTTCCTTTGTAACCAGGTAGTAAAAATTTACTGTTTCATGCTTAAAACATGAGTAATTACATTTGATTTTCTCTGAGCCCCAAGGCATATAGATGTATTTGATGCTTGCAAAAAATCATACGTGAAATATTCTAAATGTCTTGACAAAGGAATTTTTTGACAAAATGATTGCAGTTGATCTTTTGCTATTGCATGATGAGGATTTGCATGTTGAGGATTTGATGGCAGCCAAACGAGGTGTGTTACATTTTCTTTTTTTCTTATAACTTAAAAAAAATGTAGTATGACAATCAAAGTCATAGATGCTATTTTTTTCTTTCTCATGATGAGTTTTTGTTGGGCATATGACACATTTGCATCCTTTTAAAAGTTAAAAGCATTTTTTTTGGATTGCACGATTAGGTTCCCAACTCCTAGATTTTAGGTGATAAAGCTTTAAAATGAAGCATTTTATGAATTTAGATTGGTGTTTATGTCAACCTAGGCCTAAAGCACCACTATTTTGATAGTTAATGGTTCAATGAACTAGCACATCTCAAGATGTGTTGGATGTTAGGGTCTTCTAAGTTGTGACCCTACTTCCAACATGGGTTGGAAGTTGAAGGTTTTAAAGGTCCTAAATAAGCTCCTTCTCTAAGTTTAGCTTGAAAGGATCCCCTTGACAAGCACCTTTGTTTTTAATTTCTAGTTGTGGCTTTAATTCCAACTTCCAACATGGGTTGGAAGATAGATTGGTTTCTATGTCAACCTAGGCCTAAAGCACCACTATTTTGATAGTTAATGGTTCAATGAACTAGCACATGTCAAGGTGTGTTAGAGGTTAGGGTCTTCTAAGTTGTGACCCTACTTCCAACATGGGTTGGAAGTTGAAGGTTTTAAAGGTCCTAAATAAGCTCCTTCTCCAAGTTTAGCTTGAAAGGATCCCCTTGACAAGCACCTTTGTTTTTAATTTTTAGTTGTGGCTTTAATTCCAACTTCCAACATGGGTTGGAAGATAGATTGGTTTCTATGTCAACCTAGGCCTAAAGCACTACTATTTTGATAGTTAATGGTTCAATGAACTAGCACATGTCAAGGTGTGTTAGAGGTTAGGGTCTTCTAAGTTGTGACCCTACTTCCAACATGGGTTGGAAGTTGAGGGTTATAAAGGTTCTAAATAAGCACCTTTTCCAAGTTTACCTTGAAAGAATCCCCTTGACAAGCACCTTTGTTTTTAATTTTTAGTTGTGGCTTTAATTCCAACTTCCAACATGGGTTGGAAGATATATTGGTTTCTATGTCAACCTAGGCCTAAAGCACCACTATTTTGATAGTTAATGGTTCAATGAACTAGCACATGTCAAGGTGTGTAGAGGTTAGGGTCTTCTAAGTTGTGACCCTACTTCCAACATGGGTTGGAAGTTGAAGGTTATAAAGGTTCTAAATAAGCACCTTTTCCAAGTTTAGCTTGAAAGAATCCCCTTGACAAGCACCTTTGTTTTTTATTTTTAGTTGTGGCTTTAATTCCAACTTCCAACATGGGTTGGAAGATAGATTGGTTTCTATGTCAACCTAAGCCTAAAGCACCACTATTTTGATAGTTAATGGTTCAATGAACTAGCACATGTCAAGGTGTGTTGGAGGTTGTTCTGACTCTACTTCCAACATGGGTTGGAAGTTGAAGGTTTTAAAGGTTCTAAATAAGCACCTCCCCTTGACAAGCACCTTTGTTTTTAATTTTTAGTTGTGGCTTTAATTCCAACTTCCAACATGGGTTGGAAGATAGATTGGTTTCTATGTCAACCTGGGCCTAAAGCACCACTATTTTGATAGTTAATGGTTCAATGAACTAGCACATGTCAAGGTGTGTTGGAGGTTAGGGTCTTCTAAGTTGTGACTCTACTTCCAACATGGGTTGGAAGTTGAAGGTTTTAAAGGTTCTAAATAAGCACCTTTTCCAAGTTTAGCTTGAAAGGATCCCCTTGACAAGCACCTTTGTTTTTAATTTTTAGTTGTGGCTTTAATTCCAACTTCCAACATGGGGTTGGGGCAGTACTTCCAACATGTGTTGGAAGTTGGGTTTGAATTAAGATTATGGCTTCCGACATGTGTAACGTGGGCTTATGGCTTCCAACATGTGTTGGAAGTTGGATTCAAAATATTGAGGTCTCAGAATGGGCATATGTTGGAAGTCATATGTTCTAATGATGGAGGTTTGTAATGATGGAGGTTTATAGGATCTCTAGACACCATTTCTTTTCCAACATGCATTTTTTTTTCATTTTAAAGTTGTGGCATCAGTTCCAACTTCTAACCCATGTTGGAACTAAAGTTTAGAGATAGGCCTTGAATCTTAGATTCTTATTTCATTATGGAGGTTTGAAATGAGCTTGCAGCTTCCAGCACTTCCAACATGGGTTGGAAGTAAAGCTTAGGTATAGGTTTTGAATGTTTTGAAATGAGCTTGTGGCATCCAACATGCGTTGGAAGATAGTGTGGAGATTTTGAAAGGAGGTTGTGGCATCACTTCGTACATGAGTTGGAGGTTGGATTTGAAATGAAGTTGTGGCTTCCAATTTGCACCTTAAGTTTGTGGCCTTAGTTTCAACTTCCAACATAGGTTGGAAGTAAAATTTAGATACGGGTATTTGAAAATTGTTATGGAGGTTTGAAATGAGGTTGTGGCTTCCGACATGCGTTGGAAGTTGGAATTTTAAATATTGTAGGGGTTTTCTAGAATGTTAGCTTCTAGAAGAGCACCTTTTGCAAGTTTATAATCTTGCAAAAACTAGTTTAAAAACTTGAATTTACACTTGAATTTAGAAACTAGATTGCATGCAACATGCTTACAATTTTAGCAACTGGGGCATGTGGAAAGACAGGAACTTAGCTCCCATAGTATCTGTTTTGGAGAAGAGGCCGGGTAGTTCTTGTTCAGTAACTGGCCTTAGTTGTGTCATTAGAGTCTAGGAAATTAGTCCCTCTCTCCTGTAGTATCCTATGGAGAAGAAGTTGAGAGGGGTTCTAAGAGTACTAGGCTCAGAGTATGGACTGCTATTCATGGATTAGAGAAGTGGTAGCAGTTCCATACTCAACTGTATGTATATAAATATCTTATCATTCGAATATAATACAGACTCTTGTCTTCAAAAAAAAAAAAAAAAAAAAAAAAAAATTATTATTATTAATATTTGTTTGCATTTTTTTGACAGACACCAATGCGAGGTTCAGAGCAATTTCATTAGAAGATGTTAGTTTTGAAGACTACGATATGAAGCAAATGGTTTTTTGAAGTTATAGCAGGGTTTACATCCTTTAATGAGGTTTGCTTATTGGATGAGGATCGACATATTTATGGAATATTATTGAAACTTCATGATGTGCCTAGTGAAGATGGTAATTGCGTGCTTGAGGCTTTGGTGGAAAATCCAGGGGAGAACAAAATTTGTGGATACTCTCTTTGCTTTGAAAAAATTGATGTCAATAAAATGGCCCAGACTGAGGAAATTGAAAGCACGAATTCATTAATTAGAGAAATTTGGAATTCTCGTTTAGCATGAAATAGGTTAGCGGGTAGCCATATAGTGCAAAAACTACTACCAATTGAGTAAAAGTTGGCGTTTTTTTGAACAAATTCTGCAAATGCTTGATCTTATTGGAATATAGTTTTTTTTGCTAATGCAAAGGTTCACCGAGTGAGTATAGCGTAGTAGGAGGGAGTGTGAAAACTTCGCAAGAAGCGCTTGAACGCCGATGTTTCAAGCTGAAAGGGAGACGAAAAGAATGTGCCTTTTATTAAAACCATATGAGAGCATTGTGTTAAAAGAAGGTACCGAGGAGCAAGGATATCACACAAAATTCATATTTAAAGCCATGTAATTGTACTCTGGAGGATCAACGATTCGCGATTATTTTTAGCATTAAACATATGGTAAAAGATATGGGTAAAGACAAAACCAAAGTTTTGAAACAAAAGTTTTCATTGAAGGAAGTAATATACAACATAATTCTTGATTGAAGGAGATAATTATTCGATTGTGTTTGGATACTTGATCGGTATCACACCCATTTCATTGGCCATGCGATTGACATGCTCTCTACCCAATTCCATAGCTTGTGTTGTGTCCATCTCTCGAATAACCCGGTGACCTCACGGAATCCCCAACACCCATGGCGTTTGCGTCTTGGCTGGATGTGAATCGGGCTCCCATTCTTCACATCCCTTTGCCTTTGCTCCCGCCTATAAGTTCGTTTTTCGCGGTAGCTCATTGCGTTAGCATTCTCGATGTGGATGATAGAGCTTCGCTTCTTCTTATGTACTGATGCTCCACGTGACCCATGAACCTCATCTTGGTCAATGTCCATGTCTTTGTTGATTACGCTTCCATGTGCTTTGGGTTTGTTTCCATGTGTTCTCATGCGTATTCAAACTTATGTTAAGCTGTCAAAGAAAGGCATGTACCCATCAAGCTTCTCATTAAGTGCATGCAATTTTTGGAAAGTGGGCTCGGGGCTTCTATACCTTTTTCCGTCTCTTCAAGCAAGCGCTTTGTTTCTTGCATTCTCTCTTAGTAGGACTTAGCATCGAGGTTTTCCAAAATGGAACCCAACTTTGATAGATCGTGTTTTGGGTGATCTCGATGTCGGGTTGAGTTTGGATCGGGGTCAACATTCTACTGCTTCGGCTCTTCCTCAAACCCATCGGCACTTGGATTGGCCATCTTATCAAAGCGTTTCAAAGAACGCCCTCGAGAAACGGCACACTTTACGAACTTTTCGAAAGCCACTCTTTTTGCCTTGCATAAGAGCAACACGCAGCCGTCCCAGTAGAAAAGAAATCGAAACACAACCATCGGTCGGCACCGCTGTTCAACAATATGGTAGGCATAGGAGGTTTTCAGGTGGCATTTCAATACAAGATCTCCTTCCATTGCCGCCCATTTGAATCTTGGTTTTGCCTGTAAAAAGAGTCGATATTTCTTTTTATCTTCTCGTCGGCATCCTCATTACCTGTTAGCGGCATTGGAGGCAATGGTGTTGACTTAGGAGCCTTGCCGTGTGGATATAGGTGAAGCTCCAACTCACGGTTTACCGCGGGTGCTACCACGAACATCACTCTGTTAATGCACATATGACTAATAAAGTCTTGATGTTCTTTCACCCTTCTTTTGCTCTCCCATCCCATTTCTTCATAGGAACCTAAAGATAGGTAGCCACCATGCTGAATTTGCTTTGGTGAACAAGCAATTGGGCAAATTCAGCGGCGCATGATAATGACCAAGTGATAAACTTTGGCATCCGTCATGGTAGCTATCCTTGTAAATAGATCTGTGTATTTCTTGCAATCCCATACCTTGTTTATCCCTCGGATGTCAATAAATATCGATTAATCGCATTCTCGACACTTGGGAGGAAGTAGGGATGCCATCCTTTGTCCTTTGCTATGACAATATTTTTCTTTTCCTTTCTTTTTTCTAGCCTCTTACGGCTTTAGAATATTCCCGATTGGCTCCAAAAGGCTACGGGTAGGTTACCTAGTGTATGATCCTTGTTATAGTTAGCCTTCACGCACTCAGACGTATGGATTCTCGATATATCCAATTCTTCTACGTTCATGAAATCAGGAAAAGCCTGAAGCAATTCCTCCCAGCTATCGAAATCCTTTTGCAGCAAATTTGAGGCATAAGACAAAATTTCGCGCCTCATAAAAGTGAGGGTTCTGATGTCAATTGCCCGTTGTCTGCAATCAAATCTACCGCTATAACCTGACTGCACCTTTAAATAGGTCTTGCCTTCTATAATCTCATCGAGCAGCTGTGACAACTCTGCATTCGACATACCTCGTAGCAACCGGAGCCAGGTCTTGTTAAAGAAGTCTTTGGATGGCTTGTCTGGAAACTCACCATGATCGTCCACAACGAGTTTACGACTCACCCACGAGCCAGGCAACTTCCATTAACTTCTTGAAAACCTTCTCATCCATAAAAATGAATTGCTTTTCATCCTTAAGCTCCTGCACTTTCAAGGTGGTCGTTGCAATTTCATGGAAATCCTGCAGAAGCAATTTCAAGGTCATCAAGATCGTGGCCGCGAACTTGGCGAGTAGAAAACAAATAAATACCTTCCAAGCTGAAGTTTTAGCTGTCCCTATAGGTCCTTGTGGAGGGCAACCATAAGCCTTGTGCTGATGACGAAGTTGTTGCAGTTTTTCAATCAGTGGCTCTCACACGTACCGCGGTGTTTGCAATTACTTCCGTTGCATTGAATACTCAACTCTATATATTCCTTGTGCGTAAGATTTCCGTTCAAGACCCTCGATCTTCTTCTAGCATATACTTTGGCAAATTCTCGTTGCTTTGCTTTCGAACTTCGTAGGCAATCAGAACAAAGGAGTTGTGCGGCACAAATCTTTGGGTTGCCGGAAATAATATAAAATTTCTTGCCCTTCAAATCTTACGGATTGCTCCATGTCACCCTCCTCCCCGAAAGATAGACAACCGTCGGGTCAAATCTACATAACGAGTGTCCAAAAGATAAAAATTAGTTACACGGTAATAGGGTCAAAGCGGAACGGCGTCGGCCCGGGGGTGAGGACCTCTGTCGGGTATGTCTTGAAGCTTTTAACCGAGTTTGAACATGGTCATTTGACCGCGTTCGTGTGTCAAGTTTGCTTGGTGCAGTTCACAATCAAAATAGAAATCTTTGTAAACCAATTAACCCCTAAGGGGTAGAACCTTTTGAACTGTTCAAGCTTCTCGAGTGGTTTGCTCTGCCATCTTGCGTTCCTCTTGAGGGATTGAACTTCAACTTCATTTGGAATGGCGGTGCTTGGGGCCATGTCAATGCTAGTTTAGAGGAGGCATTAAATGGCGAGGGGGTTTGAGAACTGGCAGGGCTGCGGGCTATCCTCACGAGGTGTCGATTCTTAAGGCTAATTTTGAAAGGAGGGAATTTTTTGAATAAATCCACCCGATGATGTATTGCTATCACGGGGCCTTCATAGCAATAGGAAGAGTAGGGTTAACAATACCGGAGGGGTTTATCGTGGATTGTGGTTCTTGAGCAATTTCTTTTGGTGCTGAGGTCTCTCCCAAAGTAGCAATAGGCTTCACACTCTTTTTCTTGGCCACGGCTCTTAGCCAATTGGTGTCCATCACGGAGGGCATCTTCGTCCCGAACCGCTTTCAAGGCACAAATGAGGCTTCTTGTGCGTAGACAAACCATTTTACGCATGTCGAGAACCCGAGCAATATGTCTCTGTTTCCCTTTATACGACAAAGAGAGAGATTCATAGGATGGCAACAACCAGCCATACCCCTTAGGCGACATCGGGGCGTTTTTCCCGTGGTATGGCTTGTTCATTTTTTGATCGTCATCAAAGGCGGGTCATAATTGCGCCATTTCAAAATGTACTCCGAAACCGCAATGCTTGTGGGTCCTCAATGCTGCATATGATGGCATCTTGCACATTGTTCTTCGCGGCCTTCCCACATTGCCACCACTATGCCAACTTGTTCAAGGTCCTCGCTTTTTTCCAAATCAGCGAAAAAGTACGTGCGAGGTCCTTTCTGCGATCACCCTTAATGTGCGGTATAGCACGGCAATCTCGATACACCATTTCCTTTCATTGGAAGGGGTTATAATCTGACCGCTCGACATCCGGTCCTCGGAAGAGAGCAAGTCTTGTAAACAAAAGCCTCAGTGAGTGCCCGGTAGGCTGCATAATGTGGTGCAATAAAAAGGTTTAAACTATCAGAGAAGCGCGCGATCGCGATCCCGCCAAGCGGCTAAAATAGAACTCCACACAATCGCGTCGCGACTTTGTGTAGCACTTAAGCGCGGCAAAGAAAACATCGCCAATAAAGAAAATCTATGCTCGCCCGCACCACGGCGCGATCTTGATGAGCAGCTACACTTATGAAGACCGCTATCCGGAAATTATAAAACCAATCAAGCAAGACCGCGTCGCTGATCTTGATGAGCAGCTACACTTATGAAGACCGCTATCTAGAAATTATAAAACCTATCAAGCAAGACCGCGACCGCCATCTTCTTTGAGCATCTATACTTATGAAAACAATAGAAGTTCTAGTAGGCAAGATCGCGGCCGCGATCTTGCTTTGAGCTGAAATGTTAGAAAATACCTTCTCGATGGAGTCCTTAGGTGCCATGGGATCGCGGGCGCCGGTTCAAGATCTAAATATGAGTTTTTGGAGTGGGCCTGGGAGCTCGGAGGTCGAAGGCTTAGGGCTACCGAATGAAATCGCGAGTAGAAATTAGTTTTGAATGTTTTGAGTTTCAATTTATAGAACGCAGCCGCGAAATTAAATGCCCGCCCCTCATGATGGCGCTGCGCGTGAAAAAACGCGTGCTAGCCATAATGGCGTCAGACGCCGGCAAAGATAATTACCGTACGCCGCCCGTATTTATTCCCCGACATTAATGCGGTCGTGCGCGAATATACCCGTCCGAAAAGGCCGGTAACCTGCACGAAGGTCTTTATCCACTTGGGCGTCCGCTTTCAATTCGGTCATAATTTCGGACTGACACTTTATCCACCATAAATGCCTCCAAAATATCCGGTTTTTTACCGGACAAATGATCGCAAAATTTGAATTCGAGAACAAACCAATTGAGAAAGCGGGAAAAGCCAATTCAAATTTCATTGTTTTGCAAGATCTTCGGCTGGCGCCGAGCAGCGCCTCTAAAACGGGCCAAGTTTGGGCAAGGATTTCTTGCGAAATTCGCATCCATTGAAGGCGCTGACGAGGGCGCTGATAATCCGCTTGCAATCCGCCACTACACACTCGGAATTCTGCAACTGCATCGAATTCAGGGTTTCTGCCGAGGTAAAAGGCCTATTCTGATGCATATCCCTCACTGAAGTGAACTGAACGTATCAGTAATGCACTGAATTTCAATTATAACTGCAACCTCCGAGTCTCTGCACTAACATTCACTATGTATTGCATGGATTGATAAGATACCTCCTGATACTTTGTTGCAACTATGTAAAAATAGATGTTCTAAGCAAAACTGTGCACTCTGGTGTGTTTATTATACAATGTAAACGTGTTTCAAGTATATGCTTTCTTTCTCTATGTGGATGAAACTAAACACCGCTTTTTATGACACTAAACACCGTGATACGTGGAGGTAGGAGTAATGCCTTTATTCGTAAGTCAATCGTTTAACTTTGGTGCTCCACGAGATCGCTGGTCGCGATACCTTCAACCATCTACACTTGCTATTGACCAAAGAACTCCCAGATATCGATAACTTAGAGTTGAACCCACTAGCTAGCCTCGAAATTTGATTTGCACGAGTTCTTATTGAAACAGCTAGTGTGAATGCTTGCAACTAAGCCGACCGCTGCGTTCTTACCCATGCTCTATAAGATCGCGGTGGCGAAAGTCGCGGACCATTTCTTATTTTTCAGTTCATATTTTTTTTGTAGTGGTTTATGATCACGATTGCTTTACGCTCACTAGGATCGCGGCGGCCGCTATTCCGCGACCTCTTGTTTGGAGGATGGCTGATGTAATTCAGCCATCTGATTTGGGGAAAAAGGTGGCGAAGGAAGAGTCCACAATTTCGAGAGCCATCACAATTCGACTGTCCCGGAGGGTATGGTTGTCGTTTCAATTGTGAATGTTCGGATGGATGATTCACGCTACCAAATTCCCGAATTGGAAATAGAAAAAAATGGGTGAAGTCGTGGGGACTTTTGTGTTGTGGTACAAGAAGGACATTGTTGCTCCACTAGATAGACATGAGGAAGCTTGCACCCCACCGGTCGGATAAAAAGGATAGACCGGCGGGGACGAGAGGGAATGAGGGGTTAGCCACTAATGAGACGAATCATGTGCAAGGGCTTTCTAGAGATGAGTTAGTTGAGAAGGCGTGCACACTCATGCATGAATGCTGCTACATGGCTTATGCCTATGGTGTTATCGTTTTTGCCGATCCAAACCATGCCGTGGTCCGCGGCGTGAAGTTAGGGGAAGGCTCGATAGTCGCTACTATCATGAACATTTTTCCAATGCCCGAAAAAAGATCTCTATCTTGCCAGGGCGCGCGTAAATGCCCCAACTGCATGACCTTGTGAGATGGCCCATAGCCCTCGTGCTCGTTGATAACATTCCAGTTTCTACTCTTGTGGTTGCGGTGAAGGAGAAGGATGTGGAGAATGAACCTTACTCCATTAGACCCGAAATTGGCATCACCAAAAGAGACCTTACAAAGATGGTCAATCGGAGACCCGTAACACGCCCGGCCACAGACTAAATGTGAAAGAAAAACTAGTCTTTGAGGCTATTCTAGACTTCAGTCATCAACGTGTCTTTGCATGAAACGATGTTGTGCAAATTTTACATCCCGTGAGATAGCTTGCATGAGAACCTTTTATTTGAAACATGAAGTCCCTGAGCGCACAACTTTTGCATATAACATGCTAGATCTTTGCTCAAAAATGGTGTAGTCCATAAACCGATGTTGAATAACAAAAAAGGTGTGCGTGAAAGCATGGCATAAAGCCTATGGCATTCCCATTTCCACTTTTTACAAGTGGAAGAAGCTCTTCAATGACGGCCACGTAATTGCCGAGCACGGAAATACCGGGTCTAAAGCCAAGGTCTCATACTTTGGCAATGCCGTGCTATCCATGTTCATAGATGAAAACGCAGAGACGATGCCACACCGCCGAAAATTACGAGCGAGGGTAATGATAAAATGTTAAGAGGCTACCTTCAGTCTTGACTAAGAAGGATATACACCAAGAAGTAGATATTTCCGCTCAGAGATGACAAAGGCAAGCATATTTCTCCTTCGTCATTTAAATCGCTTGGAAAGAGAATCATTCGTGAGGTAGCAATAGCTAAGAGGATAGCATTTTCCAAGTGTAACACCCGTATTGTCATAAAGGAAAAGCTTGCTAAGACCGTAGATCCAAAAAAAAAGAAGGGTACTTGCAATAGAGAGAAAATCACATATGACGGCCCAGATTTCATGCAGGAGCCTTTATCGGTCCGGAGAGCTTTGTCGATAGATCTCCCCGAGCACGCTTTAACCATTATACATGATAAGATGGATCAGAATAAGACCATGGTCCCTCGTCTAGAGAAGCTAGCAAAGTCCGTATGGAGGGGTGAACGGCTCAAGGTCAATTACAGTGTGCTCTCATGCACGGCCATGGTATAGGTGCCTTGGGCCACTTCTCCTTTGGACCTCCGCCCGATGATTCTAATTTTCATGTGGGATCCTTGAATCATACCTTGAAGACACCGGAGAATAAATCGAGGATAATTGGGGCCATTTGAGAGATAATTGATCGTCCCCGAAGCACCGGGGTGCAACAATTTTAAACACGATAACCTTAGGACAAAAATGATGAATGGCAAGAGAAATGATTTTATGCCTCCTATCAAAGGCCCCATGGTAGCAAACAAGTTGCCTAGGAGGCTTTACTTGCAGCTAGATAATTGCTCAGTCGAAATAAGAATAGATATCTTTTCTCTTACTTGTCATACTTGGTTTGGTTAGGTGTATTTGATCAAGTGCGGTGAAGGATTCATGATGGTTGGACACACCCACGATGACATAGATGCCCTATTTGGAAACTACTCTACTCTAATGAGAAGATCGGATGCATTGACTATTCCTGAGCTTATGCAACTCTTCAGCAAAGTAGTTCAAAGGCTCCTTCACCTTACCTTGTGACAGAGGTTCCCGATTGGAAGGAATTCGTGAAAGGATTTATCCCCGATAAGAAGGACCGTTTATATGGTCACTTGGAACCTCTACTCTTCAAGTTTTGCATGAAGGATGGATGGCCACTAATGTTCTACAAGATGAGGCCGGGGCATAGGGAGTGGCTCCCGAAAAGGGAATCGGGAATGTGGAAGGAGGATGCCCAAGGTTTACCTATGATTCCGAGGGTCACCTAAGGTCCCGCAGACCATATGGGAGCTTGAAAGATATAGGTGCATTAAGAGCTTCTATTGCCAAGTACATGATGCAATCGGGCAGCTATTTCTAGAGTCGGCGATAAGTCATGGTCCAACACATATATGAATGAAGTTATTGACTACTGGGTCCACCTTGTCGCGAGTGCTTGGTGACGTGCAGCCCGTGAGAGTCGTCATTCAGATTTCGCCCAAAGACCGTGCAAAGTGCATTGGAAGAACCCGAAAAGAGTGTTTGTGGATGAGCACATTGAAGCATCTCATTACGTAGGGCCTTTCTGGGTAGACCCAAGAACCCGTTGAAATATTCGACCCCTACCAAGATGTCAAGAAGGGAATGCTCTTGCTAATCAGACCACATGATAAGCGCCCGACATGGATGGCTTTTGCCAAGAGGACCCAATGAGGACCCTAATCTCCCACATTATGAAGAGGTGTTTGTCTCTTGGTTTGAACCTGTTGCGAAAAGGGAACCTCATATGCAATGCAAGATAGGGATTGTTGGAGCAAGAATTGGAGACCCAATCCTAATGACCATACGCTACCAACCTTTGAAAACAATAGACTATGGTTGGGCCGTAGAGACCAGGCCATTGTCGATGGTGATCCCCAGTGTTTCGGGCTCGGTTGCAAGAATTAGTGGCTAAAGAAGCTAAGGGCGATGATGAGAACTCTTGAGGTATGCAATGCTCTTTTACATAATTACTATATCATTCATAACATGAAAGTTACAATAGACTAGTTATTATTTGTTACGCTCTGCGTTTTCCTTCTCAACACAAGAGCTCTTACACTATACAATGCTAAACAAAGTGATTCATTCATCTTCGTGGATCTGTAGTAGTGATCCCCGATATCTCATAGCTCATTCGGCCGAAGCCAAATCAGATGGATCATTACACAAATTGACGCAGTGGCAACGAATCTCACCCAAAAGCTTTTCTTCGCGGTAGGGATCAAGAAGAAGATGCCTGTCTAGGCAACCAACAAGATCGAGTGGCTCATTGAGCACTTGATCGCCTCGATGTGGTGAATTGATGAAGGCAAATAATCCATGTGAGAGGAATGAACTTTAGCCCCGGTGAGAAGCTTTTATAGTGAGGTAGAATTATTGAGGTGAATTATTGGGGTAGACTTTGGCCATTATTGCTCGTGTATAAGACCGTTGTATAAATACAAGTATAATACATCTTTTCGTCGACGGATATATGTATGCGTACTAATATGCGTATGTTTCAAAACATGTTTGCTTGATCAATTTAGCTATGATTGAATTCAATGACGACTGCGTAGAATAAGTGGAGGTGGGATAGCACATCGTTACAATATACTCGCTTAAGGTAATGTGATATTACATCCTTAATCGAATGCTATTACATCCTTACTTAGTTATTAGGTACCCATGTCATTATTACATTATTAGCAGGTGCAGATTCACTCGTCATCAACATCATAGCTCGTGATGCCATTCAGCTCATAGATCTCCTGATCGGAAGCCGATAAATATGGACTTTAACGCGAGTGAGCTTCCTCGCAAGCACTAGCGTGTCCATCGCCTTTAGATAAGAGCCATGGATCAAGCTTAACGCTATTTCTAGCGCATTCGCCCAGATCGTTGTAGCTCAAGTAACACTTGAAAGAGCGGATGTGCTCTGGACGAGGCATCGAGGAAGCCATGGAAGATGAATGGCCTCTACCCCCTCGTGAAGCCATTTTTATAGTGAAGTAAAATTATTGAAGTGAATTATTGGCGTACGATGTAGGGCCATTATTGAGCTTATACGAGTGTCATGTACACGTACAAGTATAACACAAAATTTGTATGTATATGTGTATGTTAATTACCTCATGTTTGTTGGGGTCGAGTACTAGGTGAAAGTATTCGTGCTTGAGCAAATAAGGTGTGCTCAAAATTCTCAAAATTGCGTTATTTTATCCAATTAATGAAATCATGCTTTTGAGGTCAGTTGTCGACGTTATGGTTGGAAGCTGCCTAGTTATACTGACTTAGAAGCAGCTGGTTTGCATTCTCATGATGACCTTTATGATGGGTTTCGTATGATTTGTTCAAAATTATCAAGAGAGGATACTGGTTCTCAAGTTTATGCAAAACTTGCAAATAAGAAGCCTAAAGGCACTCAGAGTTGTTCTAAATTATTGAAGAAGAAAAAAGATGCTCCCAAATGTATAGATGATCCACAAAAGAAGAAAAAGAAATCTCAAGAAGAGTGGCAAGGAGAAATCTCAGGATTTGGGGAAGCAGAAAGTGGCAAAAAAAAGAGGCACAGATGCCAATGCCGTAAAGATACCAAATGCAAATGATAGAGCCATAATTTGCTTACCAGAAGGATCATCAAAGGATGCTATTATTGATGTTTTGCCATTAAACATGAAGTCAGATGATGGAAAAAAGGCTATGGGTAGTGCAGCAAGTTCAAAGAAGAAGAACAAACAGGAACTTAATACTGAAGAGGCTGTTAAAGAAGATTCAAAATATTTTATATTCGGTTTTCTGCTTCCCATTATGATTAATGTTCATAACTGCATCATTCCTGACCTTAGTAAATCTAAGAAGTTTGCGCAATGGAATTATCGAAAATTCAATCCAAGTCATGTTCAGTGGCTGAGGAATGAAATGTTGAGGCATCCTACTAGCACTCCAGAGACTGTTGACTTGTTGCCTATAGATGCTACTACATTGCGGCCTCTTTGTGTAAAGAATTTGGATGAAATTTGCAGCAAAGAGATGAGGTTTGTAGTAATAGCCGGTCAACATTCTATGAGGGCGATGCAGTTGCTTTCAAATGAAAGTCCAAAATACAAGAGAAGGTGGGGCATGCGCGCAGCTAGGATCATTGCTCATGACACACCAATGTTAAAGCTAATGGAAATCTCGTCAGAGGCGAACAAAAAGAATGAAAAGAATAAATTTGTCTCACCTTTTCTAGACCAGTTTGAGCAGGCTAGGGCACAATGGGAAATTATGAAATGCCCTACAAAACCAGTTCAAGGAAAGGCGACCAGTGCAGAGTTTAAGGTGATCCTTTCGTTTTATTCCTTTTTTGCAATTCAAATTCACGCATCCAACATGTGAAAAGTTAAAGTCTCTAAACATTTAAATGTTCATGATTCAACTTCCAACTAGTGTTGGAAGTTTCTAACAAATATAATTTTATCATGTAGGAGTTTGGTGAAATTGCAAAAGTTACATTTGGAGGTAAGGCATCAGTTTCTGTGATCTACAACCTTTTAACAACAGAGAGAAATATATTTGATAAGTGGAGCAAAGCTATTGATCTGTATAACAAGGGTGATTTGCCGGATTGGCAAGGAAATACTGGAGGTGCTAGAAGCGGAAAGGAGATAAACTTATCATTGTTTCGTTGTACACAACAACTAAACATTAAGGAATTAGAAGATGTTGCAAATGCATTACTGAACGGCTCAATTACTTGGAAGAGCAAGAAGGCAAATGAACGGGGGCTAGAACATGTGGCAGAGTATGCTGATCGGATGAAAGAGTGTCGAGTACTAAAGAAGGGCATCTTAACTCATATGAAGAATTATACACGTGACCAGAACTTGACTTTGTCAAAGTTATTTGCAGAAAGTCCTACAATCGCTTCCTCATGGGAACAGCTTAGAGGCTATTGTTCAGCATGGTGCAAAGAAGTTTTGGATAAAAGTAAAAGTAGTAGTATGCCAAGCCTCGCTACTGATCAGCTTGAAGCCATGTGGGATACAGATCATGGGCATGTTAGAATGGACCATAAAGTTGTTGTTGTGTACAACATAGGACCAGGAGTCACAAAGACGAGAGATGTAAGGGTCTTTGAGAAAGGTTTTTTAGATTTAATTGTAGTTCACACACAAGAAGGATGGAAGAAAAAAGATTTTGAAGACATTATTAGTTTGGTGGCTGATATCAATAAAGAGGTATGTTGTGATAAAGATTTATAGTTTAATATCTTATAGTTTCATATTATTTCTTATAGTTGTTGCATCTTGGTTTTTTAATTTTTTGCAGAGCTCTTATTCTTATCTGTTTTTCTTAACACCGCACGAGATACATGATTGCACAGAAACCTTAAATGCTATTGAGGGCAAAGTACAAATTCTTTTTGGTTACCATGAGACTAATGCATCAGATAAAGGCGTCCTCGCGCTAAAGACCCTTGTTATTCTTGCACGTGTTTCAAAGGATGCAAAAGGATCATTGCAATCACTATTGTACAAGGATTGTTCATTATATTTTCGAACAGAAGATCTAGCTCCAGATTATGATCCAGTTTTGCAGGTTGAGGATTCTAAGCAGTTGGATTTATATCTGAAACCTATGAGCTATTCAATGGCCAGTGGATTGCAAGGTGGCGGGATAGTAAAAGATACAATTTTGAGAAATGCTACACTTAGATTTATTGATCCTCTCTCCAGGCCGAACCAAACAATAGTGGAGGTTAATTGCGGAGGCAATGTTGCTTGGGAAGCGTTGCTTCTTGGAAGACAAGTGATAGTCTTAACAAATAATGCTATTCAAAAGACTGCAATTGAGTCTATTATATCTGAGTTTTCAAAGCTATCTCTATTTCACATACTCAAAAAAAGGGTGCAGGCAGATTTACATATATCAAATGAAGTTCAGGAACTGGAATCTACATCTACAGCTTTTAAGACTGCACAGCAAGTTTTGTCTACATCTTCTCCAAAAAACCATCATCCAATTAAATTGGGATTATGTCAACTCCAAAATCACGCCAACCTGCTATTGTCTTCTAGGGGGTTTTTGTTTTTTTTAACCTTTTTTTTTGGACTTCAAAAATAACATAAGGTTGCGATTCACGTGTGACTTTTCATATGCGAATTGAAATATGCAGAAATGAAGAGCAAGTTGCTAACATAGATGAGACCAAAATTGCTTGCTCGATAGATGATAATATTAGGTTTGATAACAACAGATTGCATTATTTGCGAGGCAATTCCAGACTCGAAATTATCGATACATGGCACAAATATCATACAAAAATATCATATATTCCAATAAAACATTAAGGGATCAATCCATGTTTTTTCCACGTGTTTAACAAGGTGTGGTTCCATGTCGGCCGTTCTATCCAGTTAAGGTACAAATCTAACACTTCACCCACCGTCTTCCCCATAGCCAAATTATGCATAATAGACACAAACTTCACCGAGAAAATCATCACGTCGCAAAGTTTTTGGATCGTAAGATGGTGGATTCGGGGCTGCGTTTGATTGTAGAAGCATTTGAGAGCATCATCATCCACTATGATTATATCATCCTTATTCTCGATACCAAGTTCGGCCCATCATGTTACTCAAGTGTTTGATGAAGATAGGCTTGCCTGTTGGATCCTTGGGATTAGTGAACTTCACACATTTGTTCGATCCCAAAGGGTCAACCAATGTCTACGATTTCCCCGGTGCCTCCAAAGTATCCTTGATATTCCTTAGTTCCATGGATGACCAAATACCAACTCGAAATAACCCTTGAATGCCTCGTCTAGCATCTCCTTCAAGTGCGGCGGATAGATCCACTTGGTGTTTGATTCTACTGGTGTCTGATGAAACTGTTCTCTAGCCACTTTATTTTTCGGAAAAGTCTTGCAAAGGACTCCGTTTAGGTCGAACACCACAACCTTCTTAGAAACGCAATGGAAGCTGAAACATCAAACATGTATCCGGTCAGAAGATCACGATAACACAAACAATACAAACCGCCAAAGCGTGATTTGAAATAGTCATAACCAAATCGGCTTCGGCGTGATTTAGTTTGACAACGAAAAATAATCAAAGCGCTTGGCGATTTAATTCAAAGGTAATACAAATTAAATCACGCGTGGCGCTATTTCGTGGGCAAGGCCATACCTATCATCTTCGAGTTTATTGCCATCGCCATCGCCATTCTCCCCTTCACCACCCTTAATCTTCGTCTTCTTCCATTTGTTAGAATTGTTATTTTCTAATAGTTCCGGCTTCGCGTCCTTCTGGCCCGACATTATTTTACTATTGATTTGGCAAACCTGTGAATCACTAGAGCCGCCGTTGCCTTCATTTTCGGTTTCCCATCCAATTACTTCATTGTTAACTTTGTGAATCTACTCATTGTTGCTTGCATCACCCCCAATGTGGGCAAAAATATTCCCTAAGTTCGCCGCCATCACAGTACTTTGAGCATCCAGTTTAGCAGCTATTTGTTCATTACTGCTTTCCTTATCAGGCTGCAGATTACTAGGTCCCTCACCAGAAGCAACGTCCACTTTCGAATTGGACAAGTCTACGAGACTTTTGATTGCTGATGATTTCAGGTTGCCATAAGGGCCTTTAGGAGACTTGGCAAGCACATGCATGAGGAATGGTTCAAGAAAGTCTTTGGCATGCTCATCACTCACAAAGCATTGACATCTTCTTGCACCCATAAGAGCCTCTCGGGCAATATAACCTCAACATGAAGCTCCAAGCGGGTTGTATCAATTGGAGCAAATGCCTCGGCGAGGTAAGCAGCCATAGACGCGGAAATCCATTTTTATTTAAGGGCCCTTCTCCTTAGTTTGTAGCTCGTACTTGATTTCCCCACTTAGGAGGGGGTCCCGATCCTCATCCTCTTCTGACTCATCCTGTTCTGACTGATCCCTGATCCGTATGAAAGAATATAGTTCTTAAGTCCGGATCATCTAGAAGAAAAAATATTCCCATGCACCGCTATTGTCACCCTTAGCCTTAGCAATATCATATTAGATAGCCCGATAGCATGGCTATCATAATGAAGATCACATGTGCCATCTTTAGATCTTTGTTCGCAGCTCATTATCCTTAACATCATATATTAGGCATCCCTCCCTAATAACTTTGAGGCACTCCGGATCATGAGCAGCGGCCGGATAGTGCATGCGCATGTGACTCACCTGAAGGACAAACGATGACAATAGTGAAGGACCTCTCGGTTGTCAATCCTATACAATTTGGTAAAGAAGTCAGCCAGAGTCCTTCCTCGTTCATGCCCATATCTCCTCTCCCACCCCCGCTGTCCAACACAAAGAGTGATATATTTTTAAGGCCGGTTGATTACGCAAGAGACCTTTGTACCCAATGGAGACTGAATACTGGACAGTGTCGTCTTCTCCAGTAATCTTCTTCACAAGGGCCACTTTTCTTCTCAACTCAGCCAGTACCTTAGGGGGTAGAGTCTCCTTATGTTTTGTATTTTTAGCCTTCCAATTCTTTAGGAAGTCCTTTGACCGAATACAAACTTCTTGATGTCATCATTACTGACCTTGTATTTGTCCAGCAATCCAATTTCAGATAATGCCACATCCCCCGATAGCCTTTGTAACTCAGCTCCTACAGCTGACTTCATTGTACGTACATCCTTTACATGACTGCAGCACTCAACGAAGGACATCCTATCCTTGGTGAAAGCACCCTTCTTGTATAAGACTTCCTTCTTTAAGCATCGGTCTAAAACCCAAATGGTCTCGGCGTCGTCTAGCCTAGCCCCCGAGTCTTTCTCATCTCTGTCACATTCAAGTCAAATATGCTTACATCAACGAGGCACCCTACCCATAGTGTCCGGCAGCTTCCCTTGTGCATAAAAGCGTCCCCAGCATTCATTCTACTTGAGCCATACTTGCCTCCTTACAAAACACAATCTTATACGAAGTCTGGTCCCGACCTCTTTGGATGAGCTTTCATAAGGATCTGCAATGTCATCACCACCTTTTTCTTTGATTTTCTTGCGGTCTTCTTCTTCTCAGTATAATTATGCATGACGAGAGTCCGCTCCAAAGAGCTTGAATGCCTCGGACTTTGACCATACATGCGGTGGGCAATGGGCAGCCATATTCCACCCATCGTTGATTCGGGCGTGGCGCAGGTTGTTCAACGTATGGACTGCAATAGTACGGAACATTGAATCAGATATCATAGAATAGAAACACGTACGCGCGCGATTTGAATAGAATTGATCAAGAGAAAATCACGCCCGGGCGTGAAATGAATAAAGTTACTAATGCAATCCACGCCAGGTGTGCTTTAAAATCAAATCAATTCACGCCAGGTGTTTTCAAATCAATCGAATTCACACCGCCAGCGTGTTTTTCGAATCAATTGGTTGACTTGAAAATGCCTCGGGCGGAATTCGATTGATTTGAAAACACGCCTGGCGTGAATTGGTTTGATTTGAAAACACGCCTGGCGTGAATACAATTTATGAAACCAGGTAGATTTGAAAACACGCCTGGCGTGAATTCGATTGATTTGAAAACACGCCTGGCGTGAATATTAAAATGCATTGGAATAGATGCAGTTAGTTACCTTTTGTATAGAAATGTCTTCCCCATTTCATTCAAAGTTGCGCTAATCTCAGCCAAATCTGCGGGTGAAGTATTGGCATCCAAGATCGACACCTCCTATAATGATAGTGATTGTAGAACGCGGCGTTTTGGCCTGCTTTGTTCGGCTTTTGCTGATGAGGGCCTTCAGGCCTCAACAGAATGCTTTGCCCGTCGATGACGGCCAATTTAATATTTTCATTTAACATTAACTCCTACGGAAGTTCGCCACACACAAGGGGCTTGTTCTGAGATCATATCCCAAGGTAACACATCCGGCCGGCATAGGCATTTGACCGGATTACTAATCATGCTCAACAATCTCCATGGCATGTCTTTGGATCATATCTTCGCTAACATAAATGGAGTTTGGTGAACGGATGAGGGACTTCACATGGATCGCAAAAGTTTCCTTAAGACCCAATGGATAATGGTCGAGTATTTATTCACTTGTTCATCGCCTCTAGTTTGCGCCACTCATCTGTTCATTCTCAAAAACGAAGCCTCCATGCCTTCGACAACCTGCAGGTTGAACATCCTTCCCTAGATCTAGGACCCTCTTAGAAGCTTTCAAGTCAGCTAATTCCCTAGCTTGCGCAAATAGTGACTTGGTGTCGGTTTAGTGAACATGCCTCTACGCGACAAAACCGTAACCCCTTGGCAAATAGATATTGGCGTAATCGCTACATTGGTTGGCCAACCATACTTAAAACATGTCTCACCGCTCACATCTGTCTTCATGAACGTATCCTTGTATGAAGTAGCTCTACAAAGGAGTAAGTCCGGAAAGCGATCTTTCTTACCGCTTACGGTAATCTCCAAGAGCAATTTGCGGTTGGTGTCATCCTCTTCCTCACAAGAGATTAGGATCCCTTGTTTGGCCATCTTGTGCGCTTCCTTTTTCCTCGAGAAGAGAGTTAAGTCGAGCTTGCCATTTGTCTTGGCAAGGTCAACGTACCACTCGCACCCTCGCCCATTTCCTCTTCAGGTGTGCAGTGGTCGTGGTTGCTATAAGAATCGCCCTTCATCATCTAAGGTGAGATCATATGGTACGCATCTCCGGGTCGCCTCGCCCTTGCTTTCTTGGCGGATTAGAACCCGAATTATTAGGGTTTTCTTCCTCTTGAGCAACGCAAAAGAAGATGAACACTTTTTAGAGTACTTTTCGAACAAAGAGATCACGCTTGGCGTGCATTTAAACCTAAATTAGTACAAATCACGCTTGGCGTGTTGGTAGCTCCTATTATTGACCATGCTATGCGTGAATTTGAAACTAATTTATTTTGCATCCACATTTTAAGCTACATACCCTTCATGAATCCATATTTCACACTATTTATCCTCATTGAACATTGCTATCTCCAACCGCCTAATACCGCTATATTCTATATATAAAATGAGCAAAATTATGTTCTACTGATCGGACAATCGAGCATTAACTGATGTTAATACTTAAAATTCATGCAAAGCATAATAACTCAAACTCATGCAAAGCATATTAAGTGAAAGGAAATATCTCAAATTCATGCAAGCATAATACTCTCCACACAATGTGTATTCTGTGGCAAATTAAATACCTTGAATAGGGTTCTGTGTATTCTGTGTATTCCGATCAACGCCCTCTCAAGCTTGAGAAGTGCGGGGTTTTGGGATTCCTCTTCCACCGCTTCCTCTGCCCGGCCCTTTCGACCTCGATTCGCTTTAGAAGACATCTCCGAGTTGCCTAGTAACAGAGTCGGAAGGTCGCTTTCGGATCTGGCCTTTCGAAGCCGCCGAAGAAATAGCTTTTTCTACATTGCGAGAAATAGAGAAATTTGAATTTCAAGAAAACACAAAATGCAAGCTTCAAATATTCTTGACACATACAAATAATAATGACGAAGACCCGTCCATGACTTCTTTCATTAAGTTTTTAAAACCAATCTATCCAAAAAGTATCCCTACCAAATTTATCCCGCCTAAACGTAGTTAACCTAATTTTCTTCTAATTCAATTTCCCCGACCGCCGAGTTTCCATAGCGCCTTGACTTCTCAAATCAACCGGAGACTCAAATCAGCTTCTCAAGAATGGCTACAAAATTCTGGTACTCATCTCATTCCAATAGCTTGAACATTAATTTCCAATAATAGGTGTCTCAATAGCAATTTTTTTTAAAGGTCGAAGATGAATGTTTCATGTTAACTACAAATCGAAAAAGGAAAGTAGGATTATGCAAGATCGACTCCATCGATCCGATTATAAACTGTCATGGAATTCCGCTTCGGGGATAAGTATGTCCGAAGTTCTGATGATTAATCACTTGCGCTATGGATGAAGCTTTACCTCGCAGAGACACCCTTAGGGGATACTTCTGGAGAAAGTGTTGGAACATTTGTTGCATGGCCAAGAAACCGCTTAAAAGGGTATGTAACATGTATTACATTGTAGAAATATAGAAGTAGACAAAATTTGTTGTATTCATTGGAAAAAGATTACAATTGTATATAATCTCGGATAAACCGGATAAACCGACAAAAAAATCCCGGACTCTTTGTTTCAAGCCCGGTCTCATCAGTAGCCGGGCTATCGATCTCCCATTTCCATTGCGGGGCATAGTGAATTCTTCGTAAAACCCCAAAAAAACACCAGGCTCTAGCTCCACCACCCCCGCCCGCTCCACCTCCACCTCCTCGCTCCTGCTCTGCTCACTTTGCTCCATTGGTTGAACCTCCAATGCATCGTGATAGCGCCTGCGTAGTGGTTCCATTGGTTGAGCCATCTCCATTGCATCGTATACCGCTTTGTGGTAGTGGTTCGTGTTGGGGCATCCGGGCATAGAGGCTAACCACTAAGAAAAGCAGCTCCTCATTTTGAATCTCGAAATGACGGATCACGAGATTCACTCTCGATCAATGCATGTAATCGTGCATTCTCGGTGATTAGATAAGAGGGCCAGCCTCCGTGCGTTTGCAAGGGCCCCCGAGCCCGATCTATCATTGCCCTGCGCTTCTGCTGCCATCATCATTACTTGATCCAAGTACTCCGGGGTTGCAAGATCGGTGCTCCAGCAGGACCGGTGCTCTACCGCGGTTCAACCGGACTGGAGATTGGAGCCGAAACTGGAGCTGGGCTGTGTGATTGCTGGCCCAAATGTAATTCCAATGCATCTTCGTCACCAACCGGGTGATTAATGTAACTTGGCATCTATCAATAGGAAGTGAGCGGAGTATCAGTATTCACGCCTGGCGTGTTATATTTATTTATTTATAAACTTAGAAACGAAGAGACACGCCCGTGTTTTAGCGTAAAAGTTGAAAGTAGGGATACAATTGTTTGCATGCGGTGTAAACCGCTATATAGGAAAAAATTATACGCTCGTGCATTATTCGAGGGAGGAAAAAAAGCATGCAGATATAGATAAGTAAATAGATAAAGGCCAGGCAATTATTAAGCGTGTAAATAATTGCCTGGCCTTTATCTATTTACTTATCTATCTGTACAGTTTTTTTTTCTCCCTCTCTGCTGAGTGCACGCCGAGCGTGTATTCATGTTGAAGGCTAAGGTTAGCATAAAACACGCTTAGCGTGTTTCAAATATTATCTTTCAGATTTTTCTATTGCTTTCTACTACACTTATTCATAATAGAAACTTGCATGCAATAGCATGATTAATTCAGGAAGAGAAACTCAAGAATTTACTCGAAACAAAAAGAAGCAGATGAAGTTTATAAAAAACTATTCTGGTTTTCATAAACATCATCTGCTTCCTCTGCCTCGAGCAAATGCAAAAGCTTGTCTTCTTGGATTAAACCTGCCATTGAGATGCAACTTAAAACTAAATGAAAACTAACCTTGAGTCCTGAGGCTGGAAGGATTCGAAGAACGGAGGACTATGCTTGTCGTTTTAATTCCGAGGCTTTTCGATTCGCAGACCTTAGTCCTCTGCTACAGATGCTACAGAACTAAAAGGCGGAGTCTTTTAGTAAGTTAGGAATTGCCGAAACCAAACATCTAACATTGCTGAATATAAATCTGCTCACCAAGATTTCAGGAGGGCGGATCCAAACACAGCAGAAGCGCAACCGGCAAATCGTATGAAGGAAGGAAGAAAATGTAGGAACTTTGAGAGCGTAAAATGGATTTATATAGGCATAATTAGAAATAAGTTAGCGTGAATAATTGATTGCTTGAATTAACACGCCTGGCGTACGGTCTTCCCGCCAGACATGACATGTATATGGTATATATGGAGAATATTGCATTTCATGCAATAAATTCTCACGGCATTTTATTCCATTTATTGCATTCGAAAAAATAGAATTTAGAAATTTTATATAGGCTAACTTAAAAATGATTTTAAAGGCAAAGTTATCAAGGCTAAAAAATGACTTGTAAGGTTGGGGAATTGTTTTAGGTCGTATAGGAAAATTTCCTATGGTTACTGTGATGCATCAGAGATTTCTCATGTGGTTGATTTATAGTGTTCCCGAGACTTTGTTGAGACAAAGTTTGCAGATACAAAATTTTAGAGAGACAAAATTTGCAGAGACAAAATTTTAGAGAAAACAGCTTGGAGCCAAAATAATTGGAGAATACAGTTTGATTTTATTCAAAAAAATTTATGTACAGAAAAACTGTTTGAAGAAAATTGTTTGAAGACAAAGTTTATGAAGAAAACTGTTTGATTTCATTAAAAACAGTTGTATGTACAGATGCCCGAAGGCTTAGGCGATTGCCAAGGCTTTTCACACAATTCTGAGAAAAAAAATGCCCTGAGGCGTGTCCAAAACTTCGTAAGAATGGAAACAAAAAAATGGGCCGGGGATGCGCATCACTCTTCTTCCACTTTGCAACAAAGAAGAAAGAAAGGTGTTAGAAAAGAAAGAGAGGTGCAAAAACAAAAAAAAAAAAAAAAAAAAAGAAATCACATGCAAACCTGGTTTATCTCTCAACCACTCCAAAAACGGTGTTGTCGACCCTTCTTCCGAATCTTCCTCCTCCTCCTCCTCCTCCTTCTCATTCTCTTTGTTTCAAAGCCAACCCCCGAAGCGGGCGGTCCACGTGCTCTTGGGAGGACATCTCCTCCTCTTCCTCCAACTCCTCCTCTTCCTCCTCTTCCTCCTCTTCAGAATCAGAGGAATCAGAGGAGCTCAACTCCTCCTCTTCCATTTCGAAATCAGAATCATCCTCTGAATCGGAATCAGAGGAGAATTGGGCAAGAAAATCTATGAGGGGGAAGAGAGGGGGCTCTTCAACCCGACGTCTCTTTGACGAGACCTCGGGTTCTTCATGAAGTTCGAAGCCCGAGGCTGAACGCTTCATGGCGAAAAAAAATTGGGGACGAATGGTCTTGAGAGCGTGAACCGGATTTATATAGGGTTAATTAGCTCTTAGCGTGAATAATTTATTGCCTCAAATAACACGCCAGGCGTACGAAATTCCCGCCAGCTATATTATCTAGGGTATATTATTATGGATAATAAATTCTCACGTCTATTAGTTATATGTCTTTTCGTAATCATATATCCAAATTTTCGATAATTAAAATTTGGATATATTTATATAAATGTCATTTCCTTGTTGTTGCCATGAAAATTCTTGTTTTAAATGATTTCGTTTACGCCCATTGTTATTATTATATTAAACCTATTTCCAAGGAATTTCTTGCTTTTAAAAAATTTGATTTACCTCTACATATTCCATAAATGTACATTTTTTTTTTATCTTATGGTGTAATAATTTTTTCTTACTCATTGACTAAAAAGGGTGCAATTTGCCTAGGTCAATGGTGCCTCTCCAACTCAAGATGGTGTGCAACATATTGAAAAAAGAGCAATATCAATGAAAAACCAACTCCTAGCAAGAATGTTGAAGAAAAACAATTAGTCCTCTATAGTAGGGTGCAATGGAGGAACAAGAAGGTGAGAATCATGCACAAGTGCAACAAGGAAATAGTAGGCCAAGGAGTCATTGTGCTAGCGATCCCGGTCAAGCTGTTAATGATGAAAGGCTAGGGAAGACAATATTGGTATTGCAATTTCGATGTTGGAAGACAACCGGAAAGGTAAAGGTTTGGGTGACAAGGAATGTTTTGGTTGTGTCAAGCAATTGGAGTTCCTTGCATCATGGCATGGCCTATAAGTAGTGTTCAATTTGTGGAGGATTATATTTTTCGAGCCCGAGGTTGTTGGGGACAATGATTGTCTTGATATTGATCCATTGGCGGTTGGAACTCTAAACCTAGGCAAAAGGGGAGAAGTATCGGTTGCCGGACATTATCCTAGCAAAAGAGCCAAGTTGATTAGTGACACCAAACGTGAGACAATGGTGAAGGTTAGGGGCTCAGATTGTTGTTGGAGTGATTGTATGCAATTCTTCACAATAGAACAATTGGTGGAAGCAAGAGCCACTTTTCAAGAGTACAATCGCTGATGAGAGGAGGACCTACATGTACACAATCTTCGAAAGCATGCACTTCAAGATGAAAGAAACCCAAACAAAAAAAGATACCCTTTGCTAGGCAAATGGATATGTGCAAAAAGCATGGCGAGTATCCATGCAATTCCAACTTCTTCATGGCATAATTGGCAAAAAAAAAAAAAAGAGGGGAACAGGATTGCTTTTACATGGAAATAATGGTTTGTTGAGACCAACAAATAGGACCTTGGTCAGCGGGGAGATATTTGAAAAATATATTGATTTCAATGCGAGAGTCTATGCCACACAAAAAGCGAAGGGATGAAAAGGGAAGAGTAGTTGTTGAGAAAAGGTTGCCATCACATTGTACTCAAAAGAGTATTTTGGAAGAAGTGAATTCCCTACTTCGAGAATTGGGAATTCTTCCAATATCCCAACCTAGCTTTAGTAGGTTATGGAAGAAGCATTTCAATCATGTCACCATAGCAACTTCAAACAACTTTGCAAAGTGCAATTTATGTGCTAAGTTGAAGGAGACTCTTGATAAGACTGTGCAACCTAGTCAAAGGGCTAGGATAAGGGAGCATATGAAGGACCATATGACTGACCAACTATCATATAGATCATGTTATTGGATGTGGAGGACTTTATCTGCATTGGAACCCAATAACTATTTATGTATTATACATGACAAGATGGACCAGCAAAAGACTTGTCTTCCACAATTCAAGTACATACCAAAGTCATGTGGAAGATCATACCCTTTACGTGATCTCAATGATCAGGGCAATCTTGCATGGGCGTAATCAAACCTACTATGGCCATTTTAGTTTGGAGTTGTGGAGTGATGGTCCGATTTTCATATTGGGAGTATCATGAGGTGTTTGAGAAACTATGAAAATGGATACAATGGTCACCTCCAGACCTTCTGACTAGCCGGCACTACATAGAGCATTGTTAGATGGAAACCTAACAATATTGAAAAGTTCAGCAAGGCAAGGTTTAGGAAGCATGGGTCTAATAAACATGTTGGAGCTTCAACTTCGCGTGCTAAACCTCAAGATCTACCCAAAAGGTTTCTCTTGCAACTTGATAATTGTGCTGGCCAAAATAAGAACAGTGGATGTTTTCTTTCCTATCCTACTTAACATTTTGTGGGGATATTTGAAAGAGTTAATTTAGGGTTTCTTATGCCCCGCATATACCCATGAGGATGTGGATGCATTATTTGGCAAATATAGTTGTATAATTTGAAGCAACAAAGGACCAACTTTCCTAGGCTAATGGAAATCTTGCATGAATGCACTACTCCAAACCCTATAGCTTCTCTCATAGAAGAAGTGCCCGATTGGAAGAGCTTTGTGGATGGTTATACATTGGATCTTGAAGGTCATTCCGTGCCTCTCGCAGTTCACTTTTTGGGTGAGAGATGGGATTCCAATCTTCCAATGGAAGATGAGACCTTCGAGAGGATGAGTGGAGAGGAGGGAGGAAATATGGCGTAGAGATGAGAATGGCAAGCCTATGATACCTCTAGGTCAACCAAAAGCTTTAAAACCTCATCAAGAAGTGAAGCAATTGGGATTGACTAAGGAAGGAATCCAAGACTATATAAAGCATTGGCAAACCAATCCGTGATGACACCAACCGCGTGCCTTGGTGGCTTTCTTGGAAAAGAAGGTGATTAACCCGTTGGGGAGATAGACACATCCTCGGATGAATTGAAAGAAGGGTGGTTGCCTAAAACTAGGTGGAAGACCTTAGCGGTCTTTGAGGATTTTGATGACACCGTAAGTAGCATTCGCAAAGCAATATGCTCCTCCTCCTTCGACAAACACTATGTTGGTCCTAAGAACAATAGGCCAAAGTTTCTAGGCATGGATGCTTATGAACCTTCCAATCGACTTGGAATGCCACCAATTTGTGGTAGTAAAGCCATCAGATTTAGATACATATCCAAAGTGTGGTTGGGGTTCACTATCTCCTCGATATTTGCAAAGAAGAAGGTAATATTAACTTCAACCATGTGCGGGGTGGAATGGTGGTGTCCAAAGCATCGGTTGACCAACGTGTCGGATAAAGAAAGGTACTCGATTGTTGGACAAAGAAATGGAGGAGAAATCAAAGTGATCCTGATCTTTGGCTAGACTATGAAAGTGTTTTGTACTCATGGACTCCAAACACTATTCCAAAATAGAAATGCGAGAATTACAATACCTCAGGATGTCAGGAAGAAGGCTATGATATCATTGGGGGTGCTTGAAGAAAGTTGAATAACTATGTAAATTTTTGTTATCACGTTTTTATGATATGGTGCTATATTGTGAAATATTGACTATTTTGTAAATAACATGATATTACGTTTTCATAATTTTGAGGTGAAATGTGTGAATTTGAATATGCTACTAAAAACATGCAATATGAAATTTGTCCCAAAATTAAGACATAAACCCAATTTAATTGAATGATGGTTAAAAGAGCTTTCTCATGAAGATGCTTTTAATGAGGAAGATGAAAATGTTGATGCAGATATAGAGGGGAACATGCAAGAAGATGTAGAGGAAGAGAAAAATGTAGAATCACATGATGTACAGTCCCCGGTAGGAAAGAAAGAAGCCATGCTGAAGTCCGGAGACCAGGATGCAGAACATAAAAATGAAGACCAAGATGTAGAACATAATGGGGGAGAAGAACATGAGGTAGAGTTACAAGAGGAAGGGTTGCACCGCCCGACGCTTGCAGACAAGGAAGTTAACGAAAATCCAGGTGAAAATCTTTTCCATGTTCATAAAAGAAATGTATTATGTTCTAGAGCTTACGGCTCTACAAGTGATTTTGAGGTTAAAAGGATGTTAGATGACATTCAACTTGATGAATATGGTTCAAATTTGACCCTTGATGTAGTTGAAGCATAATGTATCACTTCGAACATATGTTCGATGTTTCAACTAATTGTTTTTTGCATTCGTAGGAATATGATGATGGTCGAATCAAGGAACCCGAGCCTATTTTCTAAATGTCCAGAACATCTTTATGTCCAATATATGTTGTAGATTTCTTGTCATTGGAAAGACAAGAATGAGATGGTTTTATTATTACACAGTTCGATTATCTCAATCAATCATAAAATGCTATTTTCATATCCTCTACAATTGATTCTTATGTGATGAACTAATTGAATAACTCTCAATTTGTTAATAGATATGGAAGTTGTACAAGCAACACCAATATTTTAACAAGGCTCGAGGAAACTTATTATTCTTGATATGAATGGGGTTCTATTGAAATGTGTATGTTTGGAAGATAAAAAACATGAGATCATAGTCAGACCGAACTGTCTTGCTTTTATCGAACACCTTCTAAAGTTTGCAGAGGTTGCAATTTGGACAACAATGTCTGAGACAGGTTTATTGACTTGCTTGGAAAAGATTGTGCCCAATGACAAGGTCTTCAAATTCTTATGGTGTCAAAGAAAATGCACAAATTTAGGTTATGATGAGCTTTTCCATAAGAGGCCATTTTTTATCAAAGATCTCAAGAAAGTATAGAGGCAATATCCAGAATATAGTGTGCATAACACTATTATGGTTGATGATGATTACAGAAAATCAGTTCGAAATCCAAAATATATTGCCTTGCATCCTTTCCAATATATGGGGAACAAGGAAGACAACTTTCTAATGAGATTTTTATTGCCTTATCTACAAGAAGCATGTAGTTATGGAAGCACACAAGAGTTTCTCCGATGTAATTTCAAGAAAGAGTTTTTTCGTGAAAGATGGGAAGAAGTTTCTGATGATGTACACAAGTCTTTATATTATGCTCAAGAGTATTGGGCACCTCGAGAGAATGCTGGATCAGCTCGTGGATCTGAAACAAAGACTAATTTCACGTATAATGATTGTAGTGATAGTAAAGGAAGCAATTCTCGTGAAGTTAGACAACATGGTCAGCTTAGAGCTTCTCATGTTAGAAGGCATACAATTACCAACAGCCAAGTTAGAATGTCTAATGCTGCGGCAATGTTATTGGCCTTAAATTCAGGATATCAAGGTAAACGCATCAGTGCAGGCTTAGCAAGACGATATTTGGGATCTAAATTGGGGAAAAAAGATGGTTAATAGCTTGGATTCTATCTAGCCATCTCTATTGTACAAGTTTTTCTTAAGTGTACAATTTTTAAAGAAATTTGATCATTGTATATTCTATTTATATATTCATTATAATATAATAGATGTCCAATTCAATAAGAAAAAGAAATACATCCCAAATGTATAGTCTTAACAACAATTTGATCATTATACATTCTATTTATCTGTTTATTATAATATAGAATAGATGTCCAATATTTGTCATAATCTAACATTCTATGTTCCACCTTTACTCCCTTGGAAAAAGATATGAGAAACTATATTTGGATGCACTATCATCAAATTAATTCTTATCTAGAGTCTCTTATGTTTGGAGTATGTATATTTAGTGCTTCAGGCTCATATTTTCAGGGCCTCGTCTTGTGCTTACATTGCTAGTTGAGACATGTACTTCTTGTATTCCTAGTTTTGATAAATAAACTTTCAGAAAAAAAAAGGGAGAGAGAGCACATGTCGATAATATAATATCCTCTTTTAGTTATATACTAGTAAACGTGCGCCCGGCGTTGCCATTGTACTAGTAGGCCATTATATATTAGTAAACGTATACCCGGCGTTTCGAATGGAAAAGATTGTACTATTGTCCTTCAAGATTGTATATAAAAATGTGCAAAAACACATCAGTTAGACTTGAATAAGTCTAAATTTTGCTAAATATATCATAATATGATAATTTTATTTAGTCTCCGTAACAATAAACTATATGATATGTACTACTATTTAGTATGTCAACTTTAGCAGACTGGTATTTGATCGCATCTATCGTCTCAGTATATTGACATGGTAATTTTAAGCGCATACTTATCATGATGCTCTACAATGATTAATCAAAAATATACAATGTGGTAAACACACTTGCTTTAAATATGCTAATGTGATTTTTTTCCTTATTTTTCTCCATGGTACTAAACCGTAATTATTTCAGTTAGTTTTTCTAATGGCTTCTTATGCTTGAACCGAACTAATGCAGTATATCAAATTTAATAGAATGGTATTCGATCCATCTATCTTCTTCGGTAGATTTGACTTGGGTAAATTATTCGGGTATTTTGTAGTAATTAATGGACAACGTATTGATGGTAAATTGACATAGTGCAATGGTAAATTGACATAGTGCAATATAGAAGTTGGGTCATCAATCTCTGCTGGCGTGTATTTTTGTATGGCCACGTGCCATGTGCTAATAATGCAGAATGGAAAGCAAAGCATCCATTCCGCCCAGTAGATAAACAACCTGTAATGATTTAGGGTTAGGTTAGGCCGCTGCCAAGATCTATACTTACCTAACAAATCGTTGTGTTGCAAAGCTTCTTGCCCGATCTATTGCAAAGCTTCTTATCGGACCTTATTTAAAGCTTATTCTTCCTCTTGTCGAATCTTATTGCAAAGCTTCCTGTTGCCCTAGAGATTTTTGAGCAAAGCTTTTTACCAGGTCCATTTGCAAAGCTTCTTATTGCCGGACAGATGGTTCGTCTAAGAACGTGTATGTTGCAAGATGGTTCGTCCAAGATTAGCTTTAAGAACTCGATTCCCTAACTTCTATATTGTAGGGGTGGCATTTGATCTGCCATTCCCTATTTTATCTGGTGGGCTGATCCCAGGTGCCATGGGTTGCATAAGCCATCGAATAAACGGGGAATGGCAACCCAAATGCCATTCTTCTATACGTAAAGAGCTCCTATTTAGAATGTATTGAAAAAATATGAAATGAAATAAAGGCATTACTCGTGGACTTGAGACATTGAAATGAAATAAAGGCATTACTCGTGGACTTTGAGACATTGGAAACACAAAAGAATACTACCTTGCATCAAGTGCTTCACAAAAGTTATAAATGGTTTCAAATTCTATGGTCTTTTAGTGGTTTGGTCCAATTAAAAAACAACTACCTTGAAAGCCTTCAAAGTGGAATACATTTTTGTAGCATTAAACATCCAAATACTTATAGAATACGCATCCAAATATTGCACGACTCAAAAGAGTCGTCTGCAAACAAAAGACCATCAAACCTTTGTTGTATATCATACATTGGTTTAAAAAGTTTTGGTCGGCGATGACGGCTATGCAACTTACATTTAAATTTCTTACGAGACATGTGCTAATAGGCTATTACTCAGTGTTTGCGTTGTTGGAAATGGGTTCAATATATAAAGGCAACATCCCAAAGCTAACACAACTTGAAACAAACAAGACGAAATATGGAGACGAAAAGAGCGAGTTTATGCATTGCTGTGTTTATGTTGATACTGCTCCAGAATGTGATGGCATACCGTCATGTTATTCAGGAAACTGTGGGCGCTTCAAAGGTTAGCAATGTAGTGTTTTATGTGCACAGCAAGCTCACAAAACCAAATGAAACTGTGGAAGTAGTGGCCAGTTCAGATGATGACTATGAGACTACCACTAAGTTTGGAACAATTGGAGTAGGAAATATTGTGCTCACTGCAGAGCAATCCAACAGCTCAAAAGTAGTGGGCAGGCTTAAATCTATGGTTATCATTGCTGACACAGTTTTCACTGATTATCCTCATGCTCAAGAGCTCCTCACTGCTGAGCTTGAAACAGAGGAATACAATGGCACCTTGTCTTTGCATGGCAGAGATGTTGCCACTGGTTATGAAATTCCTGTAGTCGGCGGAACTGGTTACTTCAGAGGTGTAAGGGGTTGGGCCAATATTACTCATGTTGAGTACAATCTGCCTGATTCCACAACTATGATTAATGCCACTCTTGTATATCCCCCCTATTTTTAAATAAGGACCTTGTTGGACTGCTTATAGCTCCGACTCTGCTGCAGAAATATCGAATTCTGTTTCTGCATATACAATGGTCAGCTTTATATTTACCATTTACAAGCATAAGCATTTTTTATTAATATGTTTGTCAGGTTATACGAACCTTTGCAAAATCCATAATTGAGAATCCTTTTACAGACAATTGCTATGCTAATTGCTAATAGCAGAGATAAAACTGTAAATAAAACACGTTGGGTTTCAACACACTATTGTTTGTTATTATTATCCAAATTCTATTTGGAATATTCCATACAGCTGCTAATTGCCAATTGCCAATTGCCAACTACATTGCAGGAAAAAAGAAAGTTCCCATGAAGTTTAAAACACGTTCTAATATTTATAGTTGGTCATCAACTCTCTGATCACAAATGATTTGTGAAAGCATTTACTCACACCATTGAAGGTTCCTAGATTTACTGGGAATGAACCCCAACATTGCATATGATAGACCAGTACAGTTTTGCAGATTATCACCATGGCTGCCAGCAATGCCCTTTCCATATTGTGTGTCCTATTCTAGGAGTTCCAGTTGTTTTGTTTATCTTGTATTACTTTTTGCTCTAAATTGGGCATACCATGTTTCTTACACATTCCAACATCTTTGCATCTGGTCCACTCTCATATCCTGGTTCATCAAATTTGGCAGCCAAATAATGCCCAGCTGACAAAATCATATATAATTTGCTTACAGTTAACAAGACAAAGAAGGTAGAGCTAATAAAAGAAGCATCATATACCAACTTTGTTCAAATTTGTTCAGAATGTATCTTATGTGATTTCGTTGGCTGCAAATGACAGAACTATGAAACTAGATGAATGGATGGAGATCTCGCATTCATCACTGACTTTTAAAGATCCCAAGTAGGAAAAACTGGAAAGATGAAAACAAGAATAGACTTAAGCACCAAGGCTTGGAGATGACCTTTGCAAAATGGAGTATTGTTCACTTCTGATAACGACCTTCCTCAAGTTACATCTTTTTTACTACATAAAAGGCCTCGGTATTCTGAAAGACATGAGACTGATCAATGTGAAAAGTCAGAACTGAAACTATTGTGAAAATGAAGCATTTACAGTAGGAACTAGTAAATGTTCTCCCTTACCAGGCATCAGCAAGTGCTTGTGTTGTTAATTCTTAGATCCTATCTAGTATGATTTCCAAGTCACATAAAGTTCTCAAACAGCCGCATCCAGAAGTTAAAAAGCGCGGATTTACGCAACCCTGCTTAATAAAGTTCCGCCATAGCCAAAAAAAAGGAGGAGAGTTGCTAACCATCATGCGCTTAAGGATCTCCTGGAATGTTTCTGTAAGGCGATCAGTTTTCTTCTTGGGCAATCTCCGCCCTTGTTGGCACCTTCCAAGCTAGCTCTGATGGCAGTTAAAACGGTAGTTATGAGATCTGTTTGTCGCCATAGCACCGTATCCACTCTCTTTTGATCTCAGTTAGGATAGCAGCAATGCTATTGCTCTAGGGTTTTTTGTTTGCCCTTGTTTTCGTTCGGGGGTATTTGCATTCCTAGGATGGGATATGAGAGATGCAATTAAATAGTCGAAGTGAAGTGATGTTGAGCTTTCAAATAATGTATAGGGGAATGGAGGTTGGGACTCCATTCCCGGATTTGCAGGTGGGGTCCCGCGACCGTTAGCCTTAAGGGTCACTGGTAAAACCGAATGGAGGACCAACCTCCATTCCCCTACAAAATAGAAATAGGGGAAGCAGCTGTGCAGATCCGACATATTTAAGCGGTTTTGCAGACTTCTTGCTGTTCTTTCAAAGATCCGGCGAAGAAAGCATTTGCAGATCCGGCGATCTGCTATCTGTGGAAAAAACAAGAAACAAGACCTTCTTCTACTATCTGCGAAGAAATGATCTGTGTCCAACGGGTATCTGCAAAGAAAAACCCTCAGTCCAAGAAAAACTGCAAAAAATCAAGAAGACCCTGCGAAGTACTACCTGGTTACAGAGCTTGAACTACCTGCGAAGAACTACCTTGCCGCATTTGCTGATGACCTGCATTGCAAGGCTCTTTGAGAGAGTTGAAGCTCGTCGCATGCAAGGCTACCTGCATTATAGAGCTCGTCGCAGAGCTCGTCGCATGCTTGAGGAACTAGTACTGTCCAGAACACAGAACTGGCGGCGATGCGGCGACCCTAAAACAAAACCCTAAAGAGAAAACTTGAGCAGCCGGTCATGCGGAATGGGAAGACCCTACTTCCATTCCGCTGTGTTAGCGACTGCCACGTGGCAACTCTTGATTTAACCTCAGTAGAAATAGTCGACCCTATTTCTATTTTGTATAGGAGAAAGGAAAACGGGACTCCATTTTGGCACGGAGAGAGGGTCCTGCGACCGGCGGCAGCCGGAGTGGGTCTCCCGCAGTGCCAGAATGGAGAACCATTTTTGTTTCCCCTACAAAATAGAAGTTGGGGAGAAATTTTTTTGCAGCACGGTGGATTTCTGAAGCAGGTTCGGCGGATTTCTGAAGCAGGTTCGTGATTTTTGAGTCCAACAATACGCACTAAGACGCCGTTCAGTAATTCTTGACTTAGCTGCTTCAATTTCTCTGTTTTTTTTTTTAAGTTTGCCTTGTTTTTTACTTTGTCACGAACAGACATTCCAGGAATACTTCCTAAAATGCGGCAGAAGCTTCAGCACCAGATTTGAAGAACACTGGATTTATAGAAAGGATTTGAACAGTTCGCCAGAGATGCACTCGATTCATGGAGGGACCTGAAAATACAGTTCAAATCTGCAATAAATTTCCGGTTTGGATATATTTAAAGAGTTTTATAGCTCTTACTTGAGCGCCTGATTTGATTTGAGGACAGAGGTTCAACCGACTTGTAACCGAGAGGCCAGAATCGCAGACCCAACTTCTATTCCGCCATGGAGGCGGATCCACGTGGCAGCAGTAAATTGCACCAATGCCAAAACTTTCGACCCAACTTCTATTTTGTGCCCCTAGTATGGTAGATGAAAGTATTAATATTCAACAACATATGTGCCGAAGTATAGACAATTCTCGAGAGCATCTAATTTGCCAAGCCATATAAAAGTACAATGAACATGGCCTGAAACCTAGAAAGTAGGTGCCCCTATCCAATGTCCCAGCATTGAGTGTGAAAATTTGATTGGAAGTCGAAAAGAGTTTGGTCAGCCCCGAGTCCAGGTGCCCCTGTGGACTGCTGACAATGTAGACGGTAAGATTAGTGAAAGGCACTTGGCAAAAGTAACTCATTAGAAGTCATGCATTCCAAATAAGCTGAAACGACGGCCAACAAAAAAATGAAATGCTCCGAAGTCGTAAGGCCTTGGCGAGAGAATAATACAGTCGACCAACTGAGAAAGAAAAAGTCACAAATAGAGCATCCAGTTGGTACTGCCTCGAAGGCGATATTACCACGCCCAGAATGGGAACAAGAGAAAAATACATGCACTGGGGAACCCCTGGCCATACCAATGAAATCATCAAATAGAAGTGAAATTGAACCAACTGAATACAAACCAGCATCGAAAGAACCATACAAGCACGTCACACAAAGGGAAGAAGGGTGAAATGCTAGGTAGAGACAATGATGACCAACAGGAGAGCACCGATAGGAAACAAAAAGAAAAAATGTAAAGGGAATAGAGGTTGGGACTCCATTCCTAGTTTTGCAGGTGGGGTCTGCGATCGGCATTAGCTGGGACATCTACAATAACGCCGGTCGCGGACCCCACCTGCAAAATCGGGAATGGAGGACCAACCTCCATTCCCCTACAAAATAGAAACGGGGGAGACGTTTCAAGGGGCAAAAACAGAGTTTTACAAGATCAACAAGATATTGCAGAGTTTCTGAGAGGCTTTTCAGCAAGATTTAAGCAAGATTTTGCAGGTGGGGAAGATTTCTGAGCAAGATTTTGGAGATTTTTTTTTAAAGCAGAGTTTTCGGTTGAGTCTCTACTTCTGGCTTGCTATCTTACATGCCTTGTAGAGCAAACAACAACGGAAACAATAAAAAACACTAGGGTGCAAAGAACTGCGGAGCTCCAGAACTATTGAGCTCGCATCTGCTTGAAGAACTGATCGCAGAGCTCGAAGGGGAACTGCTCAAAGACCTTGCTTGCAAAGCTCGAAGAAGAACCGGTGCAAAGTTCACATTTGCAGAGATCGAAGAACAACCCTGAAGAGATCTTTTAGCAGAGATTGAAGTTCGCATTTAGCAGAGAACAACCCTGTGACGTTCCAGGGGAATATACGCCATAAATACGTATATTCCTGGACCCGTCACTATACAAGTCGACCTTTGGTAGCCTTGTATACCTTAGAAAGTGGCAAGGGGCACATATCTAAGTTAATTGTTAACTTAGATAACCTTAGGATAAGGCCCATTTCCACATGGCCTTATCCTATTGGGCAACCGCCACACGGCCCCATCCTAGTGGTGCCACGTGGCATCCCATGTGGACCCTCACCTATATTGGCTCAAACCCTAACCCTAGACCCCTTTTTCCTGACTCTAGCACCTGAACACTCATCTACGCACTCGAAACCCCGTTTCGAGCATCGTTCGTCGTAGCATAGCCTGGCGCAGCAGCCCCCGAAGTGTGTGTATGATCATAGAGGGAGCACGACCTCGACCCCATCAAGGAGCAATGGAGACACCAGGGATGGGAGGAAGCACTTCTGGAGCAGGTAGGTGGAGTAGAGTCATGGTAGTTCATCTGGAAGTTAGCACTCCAGATGGGTCTGTATGTTGTATCATGAGTAGAGCCATCCTAGAACCCTTGTTGAACATCTTGAACCCTAATCAAGGAACCCTAACTGTTAGTTAGATATGTATGATTAGGTTAAGATGTTCTTATTATGATTATCATGATATGATGTTATGAGATGTTGGTTGATCATGTTTGCTCCTCTTGTATTGGAAGGGGGGTAGAGACCTAGGGCCATATATAGTATGCTCCTAGTGTAGATCCCTTAGTTCCTATTACTTGCGGCTTGTGCATAGGAACCCACCGGGCTATGGAGGCTATGATGTGACTCATCACTACACAACGGGACTAGAGGCGATGCGGAGGGAGGATCCCTGCCGAGTGGGGGCTACGGGGGATCCCATAGTGGGCTAGGCTTATCGTGTGGGCCGAGCATGGGTTCGACACCTCCTGGGGCAATGGTGCCGCCCTGCCTCTCCAGAGTTGCAAGTGTCAGCTTGGCTCTTGTTTTGGGGGTTGGTCAGGTGCAATCGGTGTGTCGCCACGATTCTCTAGCCCCCGAGTCTCTAGATCCCGGGGAGGGGAGATGCAACCCTTCCCGCCTCGACGGACCCGGGGAGATGCAACACAGAGTAGTCCCGATGGGTGATGCCATGGGATTGCGTGATCCCAAGGCTAGAGTCATGCCAGAGCCCCGATGGAGCCCATCTGCAAAGTATGCACAGGAGGGGCGGATGGAGTGGTCAACCCTAGCCATTGTCTTATGCCAGCCCCGCCACTGTTATGATTCGGTCTGCTCTATCTTGAGGCCTATCCAGTTAGTCGACTTCCTTATGTGTCGGAGCCACGGGTAGGAGCTCTCATGTTTTATGGCATCTGATTATGTTCTTTGCACCTATGGATATGTGGATGAGCTACCCTTCGAGGTAGTGTGATGTATTGTTATTGCTAGTTCTGACGATGTTTATGCTTCCGCTGTGATAGGAGCCCCTAGGGGAAGGGCGCGCAAGACACCTTCGTGTCCCCCTTCCCGCACTACGGAGATCCCATGAGTGACGGAGGGCCCGTGCGGTCGGAGGACCGGATGGGGGATTTCCTACGGAGTGTACGGCTGGGAGCCGTATATTTAGTAGGGAGCGTCACAATGGTATCAGAGCAATGTTCTTGGTTGACCAGGAACTAGCACTAACCATAACCATGAAAGTAGTCTAACAGGCCTAATAGGGTGTGAAATGAAAATTTCCACCATGGAACCTCGAAAATAGGGGAAAAATTTTTTTCTCCTAGGTAGTGGGTCCGTAAGAATAGGCTAAGTTATTAGATGATGAAAAAGAATGAGTCAAATTAACATTCTAGTAAAACTGGAGTGGAAATTATGAATCGGCATCAAAATTCACCTAATATGGGTCAAAGAATCATGCCAATCCGAGACCTGGGTGAAAAATGGCGCAAATTCATAATTAACACTTCAAACCATTAGGAAAAATTCGAAATTTTAATATAATACTGTATTAAGTATATATTAATAATTAAGTATATTGGAGTCATTAATAGGGGGGGCTAATTATTACACCTATTAATGGTAGGAGAATATTCCCTAGAGCACCTCCTTTTAAATATCTTTGCCACCTCATTTCCCTCCAACCTTTTCCTCGACCTTATCTCTCTTGCTCAGCCTTACGTCATCCATTTCCTAGACCGTTAAATATGGCACGCACCACGCAGACAGCAAGGAAGTTTGGTGAGAGACCCATACCCCCGATGGCGGCAGCAGCAGCAGGACGCCAGGACAATATCTACCAATCGCTTCGGCGTACCCGATCATCAGTATTCCCAGGCTATGAGCAATGCCAGCTACATAGCAGATCAAATGGCTATTCCTCCTTCTACCAATCCTGCAGAGCGTCAAAAACAACTGGAATACCTGTGTATGGCTTATAAATTTTTACCTGAGCCTTTTGTGCAAACGAATGCACAACCTAATCCATCCAACCTACCTCCAGAATCCTCTTGTAAATGGCTAGAGAAAGTTGCAAGTTTGCCTACCTTCTCTGGTGAAAAGAGAAACCCGCCTACTGTCTTTGGATTCCTCTCTACATGGGAAAGTTATTTTGAATTGGTAAAAGCTACCGAAAAGCAGAAGCTGCAGGCCATGGACAAATATCTGACAGATATGGCACCCAAAGATTTTGACTTGGAAGAACTTTAAAGAAGCTTTTGAAGGTTACAATTTGGCAGCTAACTACCATAATGACGTCAAACGAGAATGGGATTTATTCAAGCAAGGCGACAATGAATCAGTTTATCAGTATACATCGAAATTTCAGTATTTGTCCACTCAAATGGATGGGTTAAGTGAGAAGGAATTGTTACGTAAATATATAGCGGGACTCAAAAATTCCTTGTACGCAGAATTATGCTTTATAGATCCTCAGACCTTGGAAGGAGCAACAAAGAAAGCTATAGCTGCAGAAAGGAAGTTAAATCCTGATTTTATAAACTGCAGTATATGGGAAGGATACCCTGAGGACAAAGGCAATGACAAGTCAAGCACTGAAAAAGCGAACAATAGCAAGAGTTCTGATAAGGGAAATAAAAGGTCTAGAGCAAGTGTGGGTGAAAATCAAGACCAAGCTCAGAAGACAAAGTGGGATAATCAGTCTGACAGATCTTTCTTCAAGAAAAGTGGGTGCTATTACTGCGGAGGACCACATCTTAAGGTAGACTGCCCAAAGTTAAATGCAAAAAGAGACCAGAATGATCAGGGCAATCGGGAAGAACGAAGGGAATCAGGCAGAGCTGAGTATAGACCAAATCCTTGTTCCAGTGGACCTTCGGCCCAAATGACCCAACTGGAAGAGCAACCGGCTGCGTCAAGTGCCAAAACGAATAAAGAAGTAACTTTTGCCGACGAAGTGCAAAAGGAAAGGGGGAAAATGCAACAACTATGTCTGCAGCATAGATGTTGGTTTCATTGTTCATTATTAAAGTATATAAGGAAAAAGTTTTAGCCTTAAGGGCTGGATCAATTTTTAGCCTAAAGGGCTGGACTTGAATATTTCTAGTTGTGGAATCAACTAGGCTTGCAACTATGGATTTGGTTGTGGTAGATATTTCTAGTTGAGGATTCAACTAGGGTTGCAACCATGGACTTGGTTGTGTCAAATTTGCCATAAAATCCCTTGATCGAGGACGATCAATCCCGGAAGGGGAGGAATTGATATGGTGGCGCTCGGGGGAGCGATTCAGGCCCAACGCATCCGGAAATTAATATTCAAAAGTTAGTAAAAGTTAGTCAAATGAATGATGATATCTAGGTCAAGATAGGTAGTTATTGTTTAAAGCTATGAACCTTTGGAATTAAATTAATCTATTAAAAAAAGAGTGGTTGATAACGGGTCGCGAACCCACACAGCCGAAACTGTCTAAAATAATATCAGAGGTTAATGAATGCTTCCGGAAACTGGGAAAAAGGGCCGATCCGGCCTTGCTAAAGGTCGAAGCAAGGATATTTGTGGAAATAGCGATTATTTACCTTTTGCATAGATATTTTTGGATTAGAAAAAGGTTCTACTGGAAATAGTGAACTGTGTTATAAATGCAGCTATCCTCCTCATTCTACTTTAGAGTGTTCGGTTGAATCCTGAGCAAAGGCTTCAGTCTGCAGTCTTAGTTGGTTGAATCTGTTCTTGAGTTTGAATTCTTGGATGCGGTTGTGAAGGCAAGATAACGATTTATTGCTGAGCCTGGGCCCGGCTGGGTGGAGAGCATAGCCGAGAAGGCTGGAACTTGAAGTTATTTGTTGGTTGTTTACATTCTTTAATTCTTGTTTTTACTGTAACATCTTGCAACCGTATCACTACCTAGGCTCAGACTCGTAAGGGAAGTAGACTGACGGCTAGGCCTGAAGATAGAATAGACCGAGATATGATAATGGCGGGGTTGGGTATAGACAATGGCTAAGGTTGACCGCTCCATACTTTGCAAACGGGCTAAATCGGCCTCTGACATGACTATAACCTGCCGGAGCTGCAGTCCTATGGTATCACCTATTGGGACTACTCCGGGTTGCATCTCCCTAGTCCGATGAGGTAGGAAGTGTTGCATCTCCCCATCCCAAGAACTAGTGGATCCATGGGCGGCTAGAGAATTGTGGCACACATGATTCCTACTCAACTGAACTCCCCAAAACAAGCCAGGCCGACACCTGCAACGCTTGAGAGTTAGGGCGACACCATTGACCCAGAAAGTGTTGGACCCATACCCGGTCCTCACGAAGTGACCGACTATAGGCCTAGCCCGCTATGGGTCCCCAGTAGCCGCACTCAGCAGGGACCTCCCTCCACTTTGCCCCTAGCCTCATTGTATGATGCTAAGTCACTCCATAGCCCCTATAGCCAGGTGGGTTTCTATGCATAGGCCGCAATTAATAGGAACTAAGGGGTCTAATCTAGGAGCATCATCTAAATAATGGCCACTAGATCTCTACCCCCCTTTCTAATACACAAAAGGTGCAAACATAAGATCAACCAACATCGTACATCAACATAATCATGATAAATAATGAAGATAATATCTAATATACACACATGAATCTACCTATTTGTTAGGGTTCTTTGCTTAGGGTTCGAAACCTAGACTGAGGGTTCTAGGAAAGCTCTAGTAGCAAAATAAGATACTAGCTCATCTGGAATCCTAAGTTCCAGGTGATCTACCTATGAAGCTACTCTGAATACCTACTCCTGACGAACTTAAGAGGAAATTTGAGATATCATTTCATCCCCATAAGAATCCTCCAATGGAATGGCTACCCTCTATTAACTGCAATTAATGCAGCACCAACAACTTCATTGCTGTTGTCTTTCCCCCATAACTTTTGATCCACTTGTCAAAATGTTGCGGCGTTTGTTGCATTAGATGCGGAATGAAAAGATCTTTCCAATGATGTATGGTTATGATGTATTTCAATATGGTCATATGCGTTAACCTTAAAAAGATATGATTTTTTGCTTATTTCTTATATATTTATATCGTAAAAGATGTATGAATGGGTTATCACTAGATAGATCTTGTGAAGACGAACCCATTGCTACAAAATGTTTTTGAATCGGAGTTCTGGATCAAAAGTTATAATGAAAAATTGATACTACAGAAGTTAGTTGCAGCTGCATTTATTACAGGCTGCCACATAATACTGGAATGAGATATACTAGAGCTCTTCTCTTATTGGACAGTTTAAAAAGCTGACATGGCATTTTAAGCATCCCTTAATGGGACAAAATGTGATCTCATTTTTCCTCTAATGCCTCCAACTCCTGGTGTCTCCATCACTTGCTGATAAGTCGGGTAATTCTTCCTCCTTCCGATAATGCCTTGGGCTTGTCGGTCTGAACTATGCTGCCACGAACGGTGTTCGAAACAGAGTTCCGAGCGAAGAACAGGTCTCATGGTAGGTGGAGCCAAAAGATGGCCTAGGATTAGGATCAGGGTACTTATACGTTAGGGTTCCATGTAACTGCCGCGTGGCTCCAATGGGTGCATCCATGTGGCGGGTGCCCAATAGGGTAAAACCATATGAAAATGGCCTTAAGCCTAAGGTTGGCTAAGTTATGTGAATAACTTAGCCATGCTCCCTTTTCCACCCCGGGGGATTCACTTATAACAAAGGGGATATGCCATCTGCGTTCAAGGGGTGGCCAAAAACACCCCTGGTATACGGAATTATGAAAGCTAATTTAACCCCTAAAGTATATAGTTTACCCCAAATAGTGGTGAAAACCCCCCCTAGTAGTAAATATGCCTACGTAAAGTGGTCGAAAAAACCCCCTATAATTAAACTCACATGTTCTGTATGCCCAAAAAATGTGAATCCCCTGGGTTTTCCACCCACCATGGTGTATAAGGCTACACAAGTAGACTTGTACGATGACGTGGCGTTGTTGAAGCTGCATCCCTTATTTTGTAGTTTCTGTTGCTATGGCAAATATGCAAATATATCATGACAAAAACCTTAAAAAATGCAGGCAGGCAGATATAAAAGCCCTTTCAAAAAAAATGCAGACATGATATTAGATACTAAACCCAACTAAACATGACACCATTCAAACCTAAATTTATAAGAAATTGAACCAAAAAAAAAATCATACATGGATCCTTCCATATAGATCTAAAGCTCGGCAGATCCAACGGACGGCTACAATACAACGAAGGAACGGCTACAATACAGCTACTCAGTGGCACCCTCTACTTTGTTCTAGCAGATTCATTAATTGCTAGAAACACCATTGAACTGCAAGAATATGACCATAATAAAAGATGGAGGGGAAAAAAAAAATCAAAGTTTTGGAAGCACTTGAAGCCGCACCTCCTATTTTATTATTTTCGAGCATGTTGAGCTGGTGCAATTCTGGCTTATTAGTCAATGAGATATTGCCACATGCATTCTTTTCAAGAATATCTGGTTCAAAGATAATTCAAGTTTCTTACTTGCATTCTCAGATCATTACTTCTATTCCAAAATTTTTACTTACATTCCAAGATTTTTACTTGCATTTTAGGATTCTTACTGCTATTACTTGCATTTTGTCTTACATTCTAGTTCCTTGATTAACTTACAAAAATCTACTTTACTAGTTGGGAAATTGAACCCCGGTGAACGGATGCCTAATAACAAATCGTGAAAAGAGGATTAATCTATGGGGCATTCTTCATGGGTAGCTCTCATTTGTTAAATCTATGGGGCATTCTTCATGGGTAGCTCTCATCTGCTACCTACCTGGCTCTGCTTCATCGCCTCAGTCATGAAAAGGGGATTACAACATGGTTTGTAAAACTCGCAAGTCTGCAGGAGAAAAGCTTACAAAACATGAATGTGAAAGAATATCCTAACAGAGAACCGCTTAGCGATGAAATCATAATCTAGCAACAAGAAGCGGCAGAAGCAAATCCTCCAAGAAGATATGTTGCTTTGAGCTTGCCGAAACTTGTATATCAACAAAATAATGTAAAATACTCTCCTAAAACTTTTCTCCTTTCTACAGCGACAAGGCACCATAATCTTGGAGGCGCCATGATTACTACCTGCCAGAAAAGACCATCATCAGAAAGCAAGGCTATGGCAATGTAAAAAAAGGGTTATACCATTTAAAACTGCAACCTCTTGCCCTGCTGCAAGAAATTCCTTCATCTTATAAGTAAACGCTCAAACCTAGATGAACAGAAATGATCATTCAAGTCTTCTTTAGTAGTAGAAAAGCATTATTACCTTCGCAGGCTCCTTCTTGAAGCAGCAAGGCACCATGGTCGAAGATCAACGGTAAGATCATCTTCCAGAGGCAAGGCGCCATGGCAGAGGCATCATTGCCAGGGGCCAGAGCCGGCAGAAAGAGAAGTGCCATAATCAACAGAAAGAGAAGCGCAAAAAGAGGAGGAATAAATGAAGAAAGAATACATTTAAACTACCATGTCAGAATTGCACCAGCCACAAACATCAAGTTGTTAAGAATAGTGATCGTATAGATCAATGTAGACATACGGGTGATGTGGCGTATACAAATGAGGTGGACTGCCATGTTGGCAATCCATACTAAGAGTCACAATTGTACCCAACAGTCATGCCTATTAGGATGAACAGTCACCATCCATCCTATATGTGTGCTACGTTGAGAACTATTCTCAACCAGTCATCTCAATATCATTCTCTACAGTTTTGCTATTTTAAGATGGTATTAGAGCTACGGCTCTTGATCTGATCCTGGAAGACCTGTGGGGGGAGGCTTTAGAAGACCTGGAGAGAATAGGTCTTGGGAGAGAAGATGATCATTGCCAAATCAAGAAGGGCTGACGGATTTGCAAGTTTTGCAAATCTAATCTATCTATGGATAGCAGGATTCTTGGCAGAAGTGATAAAATTCTTTGAAGAATATGAGGGCTCCGGAAGCCAGAAAGGAGCTTCATTCTCACAAGAAACGTCTTATGCAGATGTGGGCATATCAAGAAGTGCAAACAATTGCCATGGATATGCTGGAGTTGAGCCAGAGGACCCAAGATTAGATTTTCTCTACACTAGTAGGACCCAATATCATTCTCTACAGTAGTAGGAAATCCCAGTTCATCCTTAGCAGTAGGAAATTGGACCCCATTGAATTCTTCTACATGCTGAGCCTCCATTCTTTGCCATTTTTCAGTCCATGTATCTGCTCTGGCATTATCTGGAACTGGGTTTTCTGCAACAAAATCGTGTTTGAAAGATTCTTCAACTTCTGCATGATGATTCCATGCATCCAATGCTTCTCTTGCACAACTCTGATTGGTTTTGCCTAGACCCATTTCTGTTTCATATCTGACACTTGCAAAATCCTTCCCATTTGCTTCCGTCCTTTTGCCTGTATTCTTGATCGAATCAATCAGCCCATTATGCTGTAATCTATCGACTAGCATCTGCCTTTCTTCTCTGGGTATGGCCAAGATTCCAGATTGAGTTTCATCTTGGCATTCTGCCATAGGCTTCTGAAGCATAGGGCACATTTCTGATCCCTTACGATCATTATGATCGTCTCTTTGCATACCAATAAAGCCACAATGGGTCTTTTCTTCTGGAATGATTGTTGCTACTGTGTTTACTCCGGCCTTCCAGCATTCAGGCTCAACGCTGCCATCAACAGGCCTCTGGAGTCCATCGTTCAGCGGCACTGTGTCTGGAGGAAATTGGTTTTTCCCTGATAAGTTTTCTTCATAGGTTTGCTGAATAGAGTCGACTGCGGTATATCTTGGCGTTTGTTCAACAACCGATTCTTGGAACAACCCTTTTAAATTAGCATTGCCTGCTTCAACCATCTCCAATGGCGGTACCCACTGATCTGTCTAGGCATCAGTTTCTCTGTGATTTTCCCCTTTGTATGCTCCTTCAATAACTCCGGTAGCCAAAACTGAATTTGCTTGGTTATCTGGATGAATCTTAACTCCATTTCTAAAGATTGCTTCCATTTTCTCTCTGCTGGGTGTTGCATATTTCTATATTGTTCTGTGTTGCGCAAGCTACAAATGTCAGGCTGGCTGAAATTTTTAGTGGGTAATATGGAAGTGCATTGCTTTGTTCTAGTGTGATAACGTTTCTGTTCTTTGTTGCCATGTATGTGTACAATATGGTATTTGGGTCACGATTTTTTCCTTTCGGTTAATTTCGTGCTGCCACGTGGCAGAGGATTCCATTGCAGAATGGTAGTTGAGTCTACCATTCCGCATCTTCAGTTTCTAGCCGGTTTCTTGCTCTGTTAGCCGGTAATCTTTTGTTTCTTGCTCTGTTACCAAACCTCTGTTTCTTGCCATAGCGTCTCCTATTCATATCCTCCTGTGCCTTAGCTTGCATGGCTGTCGGAGAAGAGAAAGTAATGGGACGGCTTGTATGTCTTGCAATACGGAACACTACAGGCATAAGCTTCAGAAAACAGAGCTTCACCGGAGCTTCAGAATGAATATCCATAAAACGGAGCTTCAAAAAACAGAGCTTCAGATAACAAGCTTTACATAAATCCATAAAACGGAGCTTCAGAAAACAGATTTTTACAGGAGCTTCAAAACGAAAATCCACAAAAGACCTGAGATTTACCGGAGCTTCAAATGGCCATAGCTTCTAGACCTAAACTTTACTGGAGCTTCAGACGGCCATAGCTTCTAGACCGGAGCTTTACCAAAGCTTCAGACGGCCACAACTTCAGTGGCGACATCCTGCTTAGCGCCGTCGCTGATGGAGCTCAAAAATTTAGTTAATGCATGCTGTTGCTTGACGCCATCGCTGCCAGAGCTTGAAATTGACTGGCGGCCAAAGAGGTTGAGAAAAAATCGCTCCCCAAATACCATATTGTGGGTTCATGCTATTTGGTCTGCCATTCTGGCATGTACCGGTGACCTGCTCCCGGCTAACGTCGGTCGCGGGACCCCACCGGTACATGCCAGAATGGCATCCCAAATACCATGAACCCATACATGTACACATATGGGGAGCACATTTTTATACACTAGAATGTGCATATCTCTTGATTTAAGATATTCTTGGTATTATCTTGGAATCAATGATCGAAGAAGGCCCTATTTTTCCTTCCTATTTTGGACATACGATTAAAAAAAAAAATATCATACCTTCTTTATCCACCACGAAAAAAATACATGTGAAACAGAAAAGCTATTTTCAAAATTTGTAGGGCCCTTTTTAACGGATCTATTCCTCGGCTCCATTTTTTCATTTTTTGAACTGCTCTACTCTTGTTGCTTCTTCGGTCAGATCTGTCACTTTGGCACAGCGCCATAGCTCCTAATTGTGAAGCTTTAAGGCACTCTGCCTTTCTAATCTGTTCTTTGATTCGGCATTTTGTAACACCCATTTTACGCCCTTGGTCTGGAATGTGGTCGCTTCGGACCGTTCCTTCTTCTGAAGCAGAAGGTATGCACTTTTACTTAATTTGATTGTTTATTCTTCTAGAATTAAGTAGATTTAAGCTTTTGTATGTCGTTTGATTGATTGTTTTAGGCGATTCCTTTGGCCGGAAACGTAACACGCCTTGGGATGTTGCCGGAGTGTCATGGAGCCCTGTAAGCATGCCAAAAAGAGGTGCAGTTTCTTTTCTTTGAATTGATCTTCAGGATTTTATGAACTGCGATGCGATCTTGAGATATTTCCACTTGAACGTGACAACAGAGAAATTGGAAGCTCTTGATTCTGAATCTCAATCATTATACAACGAAAGCGATGATTCTGTAAGGGTTGATGGCAGTCCTTTAACTGAGAACCTGTTAAGTGAGAACCTGATTCCAGATAATATTCATGAACATCACGCCCAGGATGAACACAGTTTGAGGAATACGGAAAATGATGAGGCAGCAAATGGGCTTGAAAAAGTGGAGCAGGATGTGCAGAATCAAATCCTATCAAAGCATTTGGCTTCTCCTTATGGTAATGATGTTGATGAAATTGGATCCCAAACGACCAGGGATATTAAGTTATCATGTAGAGAACTTGAAATTAGTTTGTCTTCTCTTACCGTCGGAAAAGAGTCTGATCGGGATCGGAATCATGAGCATTTTAGGGGCTGCATTTTGAAAAATGAAAGTGAATCCGTATTATCGAAGATGGTGAAGGAGCTTACTATATCTCCAAACATTGGTACTTCTAACGATGGGTCTGAGAGTAAATCCATGGAGAACTGCGAACAAGTTTGCCTTTCGCTAAAAGTGGCTTCTAAGAACGAGCTTTCAGAGCAAAGTGCAGATGATAATTGCAAGTTTGGAACACTAGAACGCCTGGATGCTAACGTAACAGCAAAGATGCCTGGCGCATGCAATAAATTTCTAGATCCTGACTTTGTTGAGTGTGGCAGCCCAATTTGTGAATTGTCCTGCATTGATGTTAAGGTGGCTGAACAGGATAAGGGCAAACGCTTATCTGCAAATATAAATTCAGAGAGGTGTAGCGATTCTTCCATCAATAGCACCGATGTGGATCAGGGTAACGATATTAACACAGGCTTCATAGCTCTGAACAATTCCAATGAAGTTGGAGAAGAGCAATCTTCAACGTTTCACCCAGGCATGGAAAAAACAACGCCATTGGATTCTGCTTTGGCTGTAAATCCTGGAGACGACATCCCGGAAAAGGATGTTACTACAGATCTCTTCCAGGCTTTGCATGATACTCCAACACAACTGAGCGAAGGGGGCAGGGAAACTTTGATTGGAAAGAAACAAATTTCGTTTGCTGATGAGCATGGAAACGATTTGTTTAGTTTTGATTTTAAAACAAATTTGTCCATGGAAAATGAAAGTGAGGCAGAAGATCCAGACACTCCTGTACTTTTGAGGACAAGCTTACAACTATACAAGGGGTGCCAAACACTAAAGTTTTCACCAGGTAAATTTCAAGGTGAAATTAAACTCTTGGTAGTTACCTTTAGTAATTATTGATTGCTTTGTTTTAAATGTTCCAGATGAAGTTGCTCTTGCCATCAATGCTGGTGGATCAGCATTACAAGAGACTTCATTTGGTATAGGGTTTTCAGAAGATAAATACTTTTCAGGTGGCGATGTGCTCAGAACTGCTGAAGATATAATTGATGCACAGGAAAGCAATCTATATCAGACTGCAAGATATGGTGATGTGACCTATACAATTAGAGACCTTCCAATTGGAGAGTACTATGTGGATCTTCATTTTGCTGAAATAGTTTTTACAAATGGGCCACCTGGAATGCGTGTTTTTGATGTTTATCTTCAACGACAGAAGGTAATGCCCATAAGAATCATATACCATGAGCTTCATCTAACTTCTTGCTGTTTTCTGCAGATTGTAACTGAGCTCGATGTGTATGACCAAGTTGGTTCGAACAGGCCCTTAATTTTATCTAATGCACGTGCTTCGGTCAAGGATGGCATACTAACTCTAGCATTAAGAGGTGTAATCGGAAGCCCTACCATATCTGCTATATGTATTCATTCTGCACCACAAATGGGTATGGCTTTGTATGCAACTTATTGGACCATTGGTTATTTTAAAAATCCACTCAGTTGGAGTAACAAGCCTTACTTGAAATTTAGGTTCGTGTTTGAGTTCAATACCTCAAAAAGAGAAGAATGATACGCCTGGGACCCTCACGGATTTAGTTGATGGTGTTCCCATATATGGGAGAAAAATGTCAGAAGGCAAGTCTTGCCACCAGCGGGTACGTAAGAAATGTTTTTCCTTCTTGTAAAAGGTAGATTTTAATTTTGGTCTACATGTTCAGATAAGGATGAAGGCTCGGAAATGTGTGAAAGACTACGAAGTAAAAATGTCTGAGTTGAAAAATGAATGCCATCAGGCATGGACTGCAGCCGAGGGATCATATCGTGAAATTGAGAAGTTACGCTATGAACTGCAGTTTAAGTCACTAACTGCCGATACACTTGGTAATATTCTAAAGGCAATTCACTTTCTAGATTTAAGTTGGTTTGATCATTTCACTTTGTAGATGATTACTATTACCTATAAGTTGCTTTGACCATGGGTTCCCTATTCTTACAGCAAATGCTGTAGAAGAACAACTGATGGAGCTCAGAGACCTTAGAGATAAAGAAGATGCTGATAGAAAAATGTGGGCTGCATCGATATCTCAAATGCAAAAAGAAGTCCAGGTTAGTGTCTTCATTCTGGTGCTTTACAGTGTCCTTTCTTATTACAGTTTTCTGAAACATAAATGCTGGTTCAGAAATTGAAAGAAACATTTGATGTTCTATCGAGAGACACAAAAGAATGGATATATTCCTTTCCAGATTCCAAAGGCATGATTGCAGCAGTGCAGGCCCTAGGTAAGTTCTGTATTTAGGGCTAGATGAAATGCTGCTTAGATTTTTCTAATCTAGTTATTTGACAGTGAATGAGCATCAGGATCTGAAAAAACGATATCAGGAGGAAAGTCAAGAACGTAAAACACTTTATAACAAGGTTATTGAGCTTCGAGGTATTACTTTCTTATCTCATATGAACGGAAGTAAATGTTTGGTTATAATGTGCAATGTTATATTGGATCTTGCAGGGAATGTCAGAGTTTACTGTAGATGTAGACCACTCAGCATATCTGAATCTGCAAATGGTGGTATATCCGTTGTGGACTTCGACTCATCAAGACAAAACGAGCTTACTGTTCGACAAGCCAGTAATTCAAAGAAGCATTTCAAATTTGACCGTGTCTTTACACCAGAAGATGACCAATGTAGGGCAGCGTAGTTGCATCTTACTTTTATAACAAATTCTTTTACCAGAACTAACCTACTTATTTTGGGCCTGGACATCCAGCCAACGTGTTTGCAGACACTGCACCTGTCGTTACTTCTGTCTTGGATGGCTATAATGTCTGCATCTTTGCTTATGGCCAAACGGGGACAGGGAAAACCTTCACCATGGAAGGTACACCAATGAACCGAGGAGTAAACTATCGGACTCTAGAAGAGTTGTTTCGTATAGCTGGTCAACGGAAAACAGAAGTCAAATATGAGATCTATGTGAGTGTCTTAGAGGTTTACAACGAACAGATACGTGACCTGCTTTCCCCATCTGTTGCGGGACAACCTATCAAGAAGTAAGTTGTTAAAATATTGAAATATGGAGCATTTTATTTTCAGAATATGCACTAACTCTCGTGATGGTTTTAAGGTTGGAAGTAAAGCAGGTCCCTGAAGGAGGTCAACATGTCCCAGGTCTGGAAGAAGCTCGAGTGCACAGCATGAGTGAAGTTTGGCAAGTACTTCAAACTGGAAGTGCAGCAAGGGCTGTTGGAGCCACCAATGCCAATGAACACAGCAGTCGTTCTCATTGGTTGGTCTCTTTTTGTATCAAATTTTGTTCTGATACTAATGCTGTCTCTGAACTTGTTTTTATGTTGGTAGCATGTTATGTGTTAAGGTTAAGGGTGAAGATTTAGCTTCTGGAGAGTGTACACGAAGTAAATTGTGGCTCGTTGACCTTGCTGGGAGTGAAAGGGTGGCAAAAAGTGATGTACAAGGAGAGCGACTAAAAGAAGCACAAAACATCAATAAATCCCTCTCTGCTTTGGGCGATGTCATCCATGCACTAACGACCAAGAGCAATCATGTTCCTTATAGGTATTTGTTTTTATAGTTCTGCTCGAAATATTATCACATTTTCCAATTGATATTTGCTGAAGCTTGTCTGTATGAGAGGAAATCAATGTTAATGTATTTACATTCTTATCTATAATGGGCTTTACAGGAACTCGAAATTAACACATTTGCTGCAAGACTCGCTTGGTTAGTTTGCTATATCACATTCATTCCAGTTATAGTCTGTTTTAACTGTGAATCTCATTGGAACCTACAGGAGGTGAATCCAAGACACTCATGTTTGTTCAGATAAGTCCAAATGAGGCAGACGTGGGAGAAACACTCTGTTCGTTGAATTTTGCCAGTAGAGTACGTGGTGTAGAACTGGGCCCTGCTCGTAAGCAGATGGATTTTACAGAACTAGCAAAGAGCAAACAAGTGGTCAGTTTCTCTGCAATGATGATTCGTGTTTTGATTAAAATATCCAGTTACTAAACTGAAAACATTTGACATCTCAGGCAGAGAAAGCCAAGCAGGATGGGAAGAAGCTTGAGGAAGCCCTTAAGAGCATGGAAAGCAAACTCAAAGACAAAGAATACGTTTATCATAATCTTGAGGAGAAGGTGTGGAGAGGGGGAGATACCATTTATGTTACGACAAAGTCCATTGCTTCTTAATGATTCATCTGTGTACTATTCTGTGCAGGTAAAAGAAAGGGAAAAAACAGTAGCCAAACTTGAATTACAACTTGAAGCTGAAAGAAAGGCACGGCTTTTAGCTGAAGCATCCTTGAAAGAAAAGAGTCTGAAGCTTGCTGAAAAACATACTAATGAAACCAAGTGGGAAATGAGTAACAGAGCAGATGCTGAAGAAGCTTTAGAGGCAGCTTTCAAGTCTGCTGCTGCATTTCAGGGGAAAGAGAGAGAGTATAGCAAGAGGCCCCCTCTGCAAGAAAAAGTGCTATCTAACGAGACCAAGCTACCAGAAAAGAATGACAATACAAAGCTTACCTATGTAGATAGTTTCCAGAACGAAAATGTAGACCCTCAACAGCGAATTGACTTAGCTGAATCAGCAGCTTTGAAGCAATTGGCTCATGGAAGAATGAAATTCGTGGCATCAAGATTTAATTCCCCTCCATTGATGAAGACCTTTACACGCAGAACTGGACGTGCATCTACATGTGGAGTGATCCGCAGAACATCTCTTGTTCCTGGATCCATTATTAAGAATCCTCCAGCAACCATGCAGAAAGGGAAGGTAAACTTTGCAACAAACCTAGAATCTACTGCAGTAGATACTGTGAATTCGGTGCAGAAAGAGAGGGAAAACATTTTTAGGAAGCTGGAGTCGGCTACAATTGGACCTCTTCAAGAACTTGGTGCTCAGACAATTCAAGAAACAACGCCAATGAATTGGAAAGGAACATTGGCTAGGTTTAGGGCACACAGGAGGGTGCATTTTAGCTCTCCATTGCTCCGTTCTAGAGAAAGACTTGAGGATTCGAAAAGGAAGGAAATGGTGGGGGAACATGGTGGTGGTGAAGCAAAGGCTCCTACAAGCAGGATGAGAAGGGTGAGCCTTGTTTCCAGATCTTGGAGCAGACAGCCGGGTGGCGCTGTTATTGGGCCTCAAAGAGTGCTCAGTAATCGCAATTCCTCCAAGCTGCACCAGAGAGAACGTGCATGGAACAAGTGTTGACCCTGTGCTAATAACTTTTTGCTGCATCATTTCACATTTTGTGAAATTGGCTCACTCTCACGCTTGTCATGTAATTCGTGTTGATCATGTACCATATTCCCTTCCATAGTCACAGACATGGTTTTTGCTGCTTCTTCCTATCTTTATCTATCTTTATCCTTCCTCAGGATGCTGGAGTTTTGCATTAGTAGTCAGTTTTAGTGGTTGCCACAGAACATTCACAAAAGTTAAACCTCCTCTATCACGAAACTGCTGTTCATAAGTATAGAGCAACTTTTTACCCATTTTCATACTCCTTAGATGAGAATAAATATACATTCATTGGCCATTATTGTGCAGTTCGGTTGTAGTGTTGTGCTTCAAGATTATAGCAAGTTTATTAAAATGCACCACAATAATACGCCTCTTATGATGATCTTTGTCTTAGTTAAGAAAAATATGGAATTCAAATAGCTAAGGGTCTAATTATAGGTCTGGGAGTTTTAGGGTTTCGACCTGCAATTTTCATGTTATCCCATTATTTAAAGCATTAGTATTTGCTGGATTAAAATATTTGATTCCTTTAGACAAAATTCATTGCCACCACTCATACAGTGTGCGGGAGGGCCGAGCTAAATTTTAGCTAGGGGCCCAGGCGCACTCTGTGAGGAGTCACTTCTGTTTTACTCTATTTGATATTTTCTAGACACTTTCTTAGGGGTATGATATGTTTTCCTAGCTTAAAATCAGATTCTAAGCTGCCTTATGCTATCAGATTATTCTAATTATGCATCTTTCTGGGTAAATCATGGTTAGCTAAGGGTCCAGGCGCACTTTGTGAGAGGATCACTCTCTGATGGCCAAAATTTTTAGGTTTCTTTAGGTTTTTTTTTTTGGTTTTATATAATTATACTTCTGCTAACTATTCTTAGCTTAGCTTATTACTTCTAAGGTGAGAAAAAAATTTTCCGCTTTTTGAGGCTCCTGCTTGGGTTGCCATCCCCAAGACTGAAGATCTAGACTGTTAGTACTACTAGAGGGTTGGCAGGTGCTCGATCTTGGTCGACCAAGATCATAGCTCGGATACCACTGTGATGTCCCCTGCTCGTATACGATGCTCCCATCATATAGGAACCCCGAGTTCATCCCTCTATCAACGCACATGCCGACAGAGGCCGTCCACCTAGCATCGCACCCTTGCTATCTGACAAGGAATCGATGGGGAAGAAGGGACGTACCCGTCTCCCTCGGGATCGTCCTAGCTACAAAAGGGTAAATAAACATGAGCACATAAATTAAATACACATAGTTCCACCTCGAAGGGTGGCTCACCATAGCATACGTCTGTAACAACAACATCAGTACTATCATCATAAGGGAGATCCTACCTATGACTCAGACTCAAGGAGTTTGACTGACGACTTGGATTTCCAGAGATCAAAGTAGACATAGTTCATAACAATAGACTTGGTTGGCATAGAACATAGTCGTTCCATCTGCCCCTCTTGTGCACACTTTGCAGAATAGGCTAATAAGTCTTGGAACTGGACCGTAGCCTGCCGGGTGCATAGCCAAAGGGGCTACTCCTAGGTTGCATCTCCCCAGTCTTGATGAGGCAGGAGGAGATCACTTCCTCCAAAGACATACATGCCCATCACAAGCTGCTAGAGAGCTACTGCTCGTCTACGACTTGAACTCTATTGAAGGTGACGTATCACCCAAGAGGTGCCGAGCCCATGCCTGCCCACACTCAGTGGCAAACCATCAGGCCTAGCCTGCTAAGATCCCCGGTAGGCTTTACACATCAGAGGGATCAATCTGTAATGGGACATGTCCTTCTTATCTGCCGGTCTAGCCCCGCCACCCACAGCCAGGCGGGCTGCGCAGGCCGCATTAATTGGGAATTAATAAGGCTATCTAGGTACATCATCTACTAAGGCTTTCAGGGTCTCTAACCCCCTTCTCAATATACAGGAGTGCGCATAGAATAGAACATCATCATCCATAGAACTGAAATATAGAATAACATCTAATCTATATCTAAACATACATGGTTAGGTTCCTTTGTTAGGGCTTTTGATCTCAGAATCTATAAGGCCTCTAAGGCTAGTCTAACATATTAATTCAACTTATTGCCAGACTGGAAGTCCGCATTGCACAACAGAATAACCATTTACCTGATCCCTGGCTTGCTCCTGCTCCTCGAAAAGCATCCATGCTCCTGCTCGGACTGAAGGCGACTGAATCTGGAAGGTCTTTTGTGCAAAGCCGACTTGGCGGCATCTGGCAATGCAGAATGGTGCTAGCACTTGGCCGGAATAGCTCTTGGAAGCTGAAATGCGAAAAGGGAAAAAGGGTTTACGGTTTCCATTTGGTTCTTTTTACATGACCCTTTTAGGGTTAGGGCTAAAAACTCATGGGGTTTTTGCCATGTGGCAAAAAGAGTTAAATGCACATTAAAAGACATGTACAAACTAAGAAATTACCCCCTAGGATATAACCATTTACGATCTCTAAGTACATGTCGTCAAGGCGACATGCACGAGTGGCGTGGCAATATAATATATGTATTCATACCGTATATTGTGCTGGAATGTGTTATGTACAAATGTTGGGCCCTAGGTCATATAGGACCATAAAACCTAACGGTTAGGTTTAAGGGACACATGGCCTCAATGGATAATAGAAGTGCCATGTGGCTATAGACAACTAGTTAAGTAGTTGTGAAGAGAAAGCACATTTGGTTAAGTGTTAGTAGCACGACCAGTTAAGTGGGTGTTGCAAAGAAAGTACACTTAGTTCACTGCTAGTAGAACTAGAGTGAAGTGACAGTGCCACTAGAGTTAGGACCTATATAAGAGATCAAGGATCTTTATGGAGGGAAAGAAGCAAGAGATCAAGGAAGAGAGGATGAGGCTAGGTGGATCAAGCTAGGATCCAAGAATATGCAAATAATGGATTATTATATTTAAGGTTGAATTCCATTCGTATGACATAAGGATGTCATATCTCTGCTCTAGGCACTAACATGGGTACAATCCAATCGACGAGGTCTTGGATCATAAGCCATCAAGAGGTTCTTGAGTTATTCGGCTTATGGGTGCTAGTTAGACTTTTGGATTGAATCGAGGATTCATTCATCTTGCTTAAGATCAACCTACAGTAGTAGAGTTGCTAGGTAAACCTGGGAGGTTCATTAGCTAGGTAAACCTGGGAGGTTCATTACCGTGCATCGTGGGAAGTCGAAGACTCAATGTGTGTGGGCGGTAGATGCATGGACCCTAATAGGGGTGTTGAGTTATTACGTGTAAGAGCTTGAGAGATCTCGGTTAGTGTACATCTTAATCTGGATCAAGCAAAAGTTTGTGTGTCATACCGTGGGGGATCTGGGATCCGTGGTGAGGGCGGTAGGTGTTAGTTTCCAGTTTAAGGCGGCAGTGTTTTTGTGTGCGATATTTTGGTATCAGAGATGTGCTCCGATTGTCTGGGAACATTGAAAAGTAACCAATTGGCAATGGTAAGCCAAAAATAATTTGGGTTAGTTGTTGAGTAGATTATTTCAAACTAATATGTTAGTACTAACGTGGTATGGGTGATTAATAATCACACCAAGAAAATCACTGTATGCAGTGATTTGTGAAAACAAAGTGTAACACACGAGTCATGAGGATTTGCATTGTCACCAAGTGGCGAGGAAAACTTGTAATACCGACATGATTCATAATTAGTTCCCAGAATTTACAAGTCTCGGCCTTGTAAGCAATCCTCTGGTTAAATAGAATATATGATTTTGACGAACATACTAGCCAAAGGCAATGTGTTTTGAGAACAATCCTATATCAATGAAGTACTCAAGTGGTTTCAGGATGTTCAGATGGAACCATGGGTGGTTATGAACATAAAAGGGGTTACAATTTAAATTGTAGCCTATGGTTAAAATACCCTTATAAAAAGGTGATGTGGCACTACCCGATTGAGTGGACCACCAAGAGCCAACGATGGCTCTGGTTTTAGCATAGACAGTGGTCGAATGGCCTGTCCTTGCCATCGAACTGATCCCCAGAGGGAATCAAACTACTGGGAGGCGAGCCGATTAGGGGTTTCGGCCCTTGGGCGTCCCACTGAACCCATCAAGAAGTGAGGTGGTTGAAGGGAAAAAAAAAGGGAAGGGGAGGGAACCACCTTGAAAATGGTAACGTTATTGTGAAGGCAGAACAGGTTCTTCCAAATGAGATCTGGGCAGCTCCAAATTTGATTGGTAGATCTTTTGTAACGAACCTAGTGGCTTACTTTGTCTCAGTATAAGAGGGTGTAGATCATCTAACGACCTTGTTGATATGTGTCCATGGGTTATGCTAGTAGTGGCATTTAAAACTATAGAAATATATTAGCAGAAGGTGTTAGATTAATGTGTAATGGACTTGTAAAATATGATAAGCATGCATTAGATTGCATGCATGTACATGCACATGTGCATGCATGCATGTGATTGCATGCACAACACTTGTCTAGCATGCATATGCATTGAGATTTACTATATATATTGGATGTGAACAAAGGAGAGGGTGTCTTGGTTTGGTGAAGGATCTTGTTTATTGTTCTTCTTTACCTATTCTCTAGAGAAGGAGAGGCTGGCCGAATTGTAGGGCAGTAGCAGGAACCGGAAGGAGCTTGCAGATGGGAAGGCAAGGAAATAGAAGCAAGGAAGGCAGATTCAGTGGATAGGAAGGAGAATCAATCCGAGAACTGAGGTGGGGATCTGATGCGTGCTTGGGGATTTGATGAGTGCTTGGTTTGTTGTATTGCTTGGTAGTGCTTACAGTAGAACGGGTGGCTATGGCGAACCTAATTGGCTATTTCGGCTAGAATAGATCTTCAAATTTGGTTCTAGGTCACCATCCAGAGTCTTCCTTATGAATAATTTGGGATCCTAGAGTTTCCTTGTTAGGGTTATGATCTTGTAGATAAGACATTCCATGCAACCTGTATGAATAGAGGCTAGCTTGATAACCATACCATAGAAGGTATTCCGCCAGTATTTTGTTAGAGTAGCATGATGCTAGAATAGATGGCGCATGTTGTGATCTCTTTTGCTATGGATATGGTAAGGACCATCTTGTGGTATTAGATGTCATGATGAGTTAGGATGAATGTCATTATCTCTAGACGTTAGTTTGATTAAGATATTACATGAAAGTTATGGTTGCTTATATGTTAAGGGAGTTCATGTTCTTGCTTTGAGATGTGCAATGAGATGTTGTCACTTGGTTATGAAATATCTTGATGAACCTCATTCTATTGTATTGCATTGCTCTGTGGCTATTCTTGGAAGTAAGATGCATGAGGATTCTATGATATCTCGTATTGGATTAACCTGTAAGGTTATTGGTGATATTCTATCTTGTAAAGTCATGATGGATGATGTTGCATCTTGCAAACGACCCATCTTCGGAGGGGTGGGGTGGCCGTGAGACTCCGCATCCATTCTAGATGGCTAGACGGATGGCATGTTGCATTTACGGCCCACCTTCGAAGGGGTGGGGTGGCCGTGTAACTCCGCATCCGGCCAGATGGCCTGTTGGATGAGTTAAACCCTGTACGTACAGATGGAGAGAGTGGTCTCCTTGGGGTCGCAACACAGAAGTTGATGTGAACGTAAACATGTTTGTAGTATGAGTTCTAACTAATGCAGGGGCATAGTGGAGCAGGTAAATCTATTGTCTCCTTATCTTGGATGCTATATGTTAGATTGCTTTTTGGTTGATGTTGTGAGTGCTCCCGAAATGTTTCCTCCCCACTTAGTCCTTGTGGGCTAACCCCCTTGTATTGTCTATGTATGTTTAAGAGGGTACGTCCTGAGCTAAGAATGCGGTATGCAGAGGGAGAGACTGGGCATGAAGTTGCGCGAGCAGAGCGTTTTCCCGAGTCATCCTCAGTGACCTATAAGGAGGAGAATTCGGAGTGACCTGTTGAGCTATAGGAGTTGTAGTATGCCAAGACTCAGAGGAGTTTGGTCTTGTACGAAATTATTTTATGAATGAGAGTATTAATATTGGGATGTATCTATAAGTCTTATGAATGTGCAAGTATACGAGTATCTTGGATGTTTAACTTAGATGTTAAACGTGCCGGTGCAACGGCCTAGGCCAAGGGGCTAGGTCCGTTTCATCTTTAGAATGCCGAATTAAATGATCATGGCGCCTTTAAAACAGTATTGGGCAAGCAAGGCTTGCATCCAACGGAAGCCAGGATTGAAATGGGGTTTTTCCCATAGGCCACGGCTGGCTTTGAAAATCGCAAGACAGGGCCCTTGGGGGGCGAAAATATTGATAAAATTTTCAAAGCAGATGTAGCTCTCGTTTCGGAGCATCAATTGAATGCATTCTAGGGAATGAAGTGTCCTGGCTAGGGACCGCAGTTATGGGCGGAGGCAGTTTTGGCCTTATATAGGATCTGCGCAAAATGACTCTTGCTTCTGAATAAGTTGGGGCGCCCGTATATCTACAACGGGATGTGGTTTATCCAGATGTAATTCTGGTGGTTTTTCCAGACATGCCATAGACCCCCATCCCATAGCCATCGCTTGGTCATCCGGCCATCCATGCGCCCGCGATGGCCATCCAGTGGGGCATCGATGACCCAGTATGATTATCCGGACAACCCGGGCCGTTAATCTTATTGCAGGTACCCGGGTTCTGCCCAAAGCACTCCGGTCTGACTGTTGTACCTTCGCATTTAAGTCCCTGCCCAGCCCCGTTCCTGCCCCAAAAAACCCCATTCCTTGTTCATCCCGTCGGGATTTGAATTTAAATATCAATACAATGGTTTATTGGAATTTTAAGACTAATCCAATGGTCTATCTGCGATTATTTTTTATCAAAAACCCTAGTGGTTTATCTGGACACCAACAACGACAAACACGTGCATGGTTTTTTGAACTCTTGCATTAAACCATTGAATCCATCCACTGAATACAAAGCCAGAATTGTTGACCATTAATCTGAATCTACTTCAATCAATGTGGACATGCCCTCTGCCTTAATGCTCTCAACAGTGAAATCTGGGGCTAAAGTTGGTTGTGTCCATAGCAGATGATCAAGATTCTCACATAAGTATAGTGAGAACTCCTTCAAGGGCTTAGTAATCAAGCCCTTTTGATCGTAACACTTAGAAAAATAAATTCCCTCAAAATAGCTGCGCAAGTAGTTGCCCTCCCACAAGTCCGGATCATGCACCTCTTCAAGTCAGCTAGCATGGCTACTTGGGTTGGCCTATTAGCATTCCGATTCAGAGGCCTGGTGGTTTTAGCTGGATACGAAATTGTGGTTTGTCTGGACATGGTTGGAACACCCACTTATTCCAAGTGCCATTGGTATAAATACTTTCATGTAGAAATACACCCTAGTGGTTTATCAAGACATCAACTATTAGTTTATCAGGATACCAAATAGTGGTTTGTCTGGACATGATTGGAACACCCATTAATTCCAAGTACCATTGGTATAAATACACCAAGTATCTATACCACTAGTATAAATACTTCCATATAAAAATACACCCTAGTGGTTTATCAGGACATCAAATAGTGGTCTATCTGGACACGTAATAGTGATTTGTCCGGACGTGGTTGGAAAACCCATTGATTCCAAGTGCCATTGGTATAGATACACCAAGTATTTATACCACTAGTATAAATACTTCCACGTAGAAATACACCCTAGTGGTTTATCAAGACACCAACGAGTGGTTTATCTGCACACGAAATTGTGGTATGTCTGGACATGGTTGGAACACCCATTGATTCCAAGTGCCATTGGTATAAATACTTGGTGTATTTATACCAATGGCATAAATACTTTCATGTAGAAATACACCCTAGTGGTTTATCAGGACACACACTAGTGGTTTATCTGGACACGAAATTGTGGTTTGTCTGGACATGATTGGAACACCCATTGATTCCAAGTGCCATTGGTATAAATACATCAAGTATTTATACTGCTAGTATAAATACTTCCATGCAGTATTTATACCAAGAGTATTTATAGTCAATGGTAACGACTTGCCTAGTAGTTTATCTGGACACAACCGTTGGTTAGCATAGCCACTAACTATAGAGTCTTAGGTTCGCCGTCATTACTTTGTATGTGCGATATGACCTCTCTGCAGCGCCTGACACAACATTTAAATAATGCATCAAGAGATCTATGGTGTAGCGGCAGCCTATAGCCGTCCGACACATCGTTCCCAAGTTAACCGCATCGTTAGACAGGCCCAGAAGCTTGCACTGCTTGTCCGAACCACCGAAGTTTCGAGCTTAAGCTTCGAGCGCACTGTCTGTAGCCTCCGATCAAAGCCATGCCGAAGTGCCCGCACTATGCAGAGAGCTCTAGCGACACTTCTAACAGGCAACGCCATGAGGAAGGAGTAGAAATTCCGGAAGCTTATGTGGAGAGGCCGTGGGACCTTCCTCCATCAGATTCAAGCTCGGATGATGAATACAAGCCGAGCTACGACGAGATTACTAAGATGGCCGTGGACACAATTGTTCGAGCTTTGCCTGAAGAGCCCCCTATTACAATCTTGCATCCTCTGAGCCTGCGAGATATCAAGAAGACTGTGAGGCAAGAGAGAGGCAACCCAAGCTCAGGAGTACCCCTACCGCCGAAGGTCATGGCTGCTTTTTTCGGATGATGTCTCCAAAATTGACGAGAAGCACTATCTGATGGGTTATTACTACAACTTGAAGAAGACGAAGCACTGATGTTTGGTTCCTGGATGTGTATGGGACACAGTGAAGAGGAAGCGGATGGAGAAGCATCTAAAGGATGAACACGGGATAGCAATACCTATAGCGCAGGCTCCGATAGGAAGGATGAGGCTGAAGAAAGTTAAACAGTAGCATAGAAATTATAAACAAGCATCACTCCCCAAGATGGTGTTGGCATTCATGGGCAAAGACAGTCTCTCCAAACACCTTCTTCTTTCGCTTGTGACCCTCTATGAATGGTGCCAGTCTTGCAATAGTGTTGCCATTGAAATCATGGATCGTGGCCATGGTAGGTAGCAGCAAACGTTCTAGTTGTCCACCTAGTTCTTTAAGCAAGAATTCGGCCTCCCTTGCAATGGTGGGGCTACTCGAAACGGTGTTCCTGATATGTGCAAAGATGGCCTCTATGCTTTCCTGCAGCTTAGTTTGAGTTGATGGACCCACTTTCTCATCAAGATCCCTGCCATCATCCTCGGAATTCTGTGGATTCCCATCGAAAATATCAAACGTCTTCCTCAATGTATGTTTCAACCAGGGTTCTCAAGTTAGCTAAACCACCACCTTGAGAGCCGAAGAGGGTTCCACAAACCCTTAAAATGCCCTCCTCTTTGTAGTTGGACAGCATACGAAGAACCTTGACTTGGTGTTTACACATGTTACCCCAAGGACAGTCACAACAGGACCAATTCTCGTTGGCAACCACTACCAAGTAAGGGACTGATTATGTGTTCTCATCCCATGCATCCATGTTCTGGCTCCATACCTCGGTTGTGCCTGCCTTATAATCCAGCCATCTAACTGCAGTGTCAGGAATGCCACGTACACCAATAGTGGCTGTCTCAACAATATGTTCTTGTCTGCGGCTAAGTTTGAAGCCATGTTCCTTCTTAAACCTATCATATGACATGTGTGTTTCTAACTGATTCACCAACATGTAAAGCAGCCAGTCAAGCCGCCTCTCTCTTAGTGCATGCTTGGAAAGTCCAAGCTTTTTCTTCATGTGGAAATGGTAGGATTCTATCCCAGTATTAGTTTCTTGGTTTGCATGAGGATAAACTCTAGTGGCTGTAATCCAGAAGGAGATGTTTTTGGTCCACATCTTGTCCATGTAGGACATAATCTTCTTGTATCTTTTATATTTTTGCTTGAACTCGAGGAGTCTCAAGCCTTCTAGATGACAAGATTCCAAGTATGCCTCCCGAAGTCTACCATCACCCTCGACGTAAGTGCTGTACATAATGTGCCCCAACTACTTGAACATCTTGGCCCTTACTTTCTTGTCCTTCACTCGCTTCACTAACATCTTCAACCAATTCCTCCTAATGTGCCACAGGCACAATTGGATTGCTGAAGTGGGCCAGACTTTCTGCAAAGCCTTAATTTCAGCCTTTGCATCATCCACAATGAAGCAAGAAGGTGTCCAAGTGGGACCCAACTTATGAATGTGTTGTTTCATAGCAGTGAGCCATGGCCGAATTTCTTCTACTTCCTGACTAGAAGTCAAAACCCATGCAATTGGCACACCATTTCCATGACTGTCAAATATTAGCAAGGTATAGAGACTATAGCAATGGTCGTTGGTCTTGAAGGTTGAATCCATAGCAACAGCATTGCGTTTCCCATGTTCCAAAAGAATTTTCATTTGGAATGGAGTGATAATACCTAAAGTGAATGGCCTGCCTTCTTGATACAAGAATACACTCTTGGTGTAGAGAACCCTATAACCTAATGCTCTCTGGAACATTTGGATGTAGCAACCAAGTGTCTCTAGCAAGTTTGCGAGAGATGTTGTATACATCATCCATATCAAGAATCTGGTCACGGTTTTTCTCGTTAGAGAGGTTCATTCTCCTCTGCAGTGCCCAATCCTCCTCATGTTTTGTCATGACCTGTTGGAAAGTGTGGTTTTTGATGCAGTAAATTCCTTGCCCAAGGCTTCTTCACCTTGGATAGCCAGGGGCCACATTGAACTTGGTTTTCTCACAATTCGAATCTTCACTTCCATGGCATGCCTGCCCTTGCGAATCAATATGCTTCATCTCATAATAAGTTATCTTAATCCACTCTGGCCTCAAGTATAACTGCTTTAGTTGAAAGTGGCACATGCACTCATGCTTGATGATGAGATCCCTGAACCTCTTACATTGAAGTCGATCCGATCTCTTAGCCACCAATGCCTTTCTTATTCTGTCAAGCACCTTCCGGATATGGGCCCGGAGGTACTTTGGACTATAAGCACACCAGTAGCTGCAATTCCATACCCCCAATTCCATCCACAATTTCAATCTCAAAATGCAAAGCAGGAACAGAACAAACATATGCATTAAAAATCAGTAAATACACCGGATAACACTCACGTAGTGCTGCTAAGATGGGCATTTTCGTCGACTTTCCTCTTCAGATCCCCCAGTTTTCTGCAGTTTGAAGACCTCTTGTAGAAGTTGGTGCTTGTGCCATCATAGTTCTCCTCTCCATTTATGAAATCAGTTGCCCTGTTGCTTTGAATGTAGCAAGTGTGGAGAGATTGGGTCTGCTGCCCACTGCCATCGACCATTTCATCATCAACTGGAGCCACATTTGGAATAGGCTTTAATAGCTTCTCAATTTTCCAATTCAGATCGCCTTTGGAGAAGGGACTAGCAGGAGGATGTTGTACGTCCAGGAGCTTGAGCCTCTAAAACATGCAGCCCGAGGATTCAGCCATGCATTGCTGCTGTGACCTTCAACTAGCTCTAACAAAACAGAGCTTCAAAACAAACGAATCCAAAGAACACCTACATCTATTACGACATCCAAGAGGCCCGTAGAATGCTCCTCCATGATCGAAGCGCTTCACCACGAAGTCCGGGAGCCAGGAGCTTTGGCGAGTCGGATTTGGGGATGGAACGGGATTAATGCACAAGATTGCTTCGCATAACCATCACGAGGAATGTTTTTCTTTTCGAACGGAATGGGACAGCTCCAGGGACTTTAATGCTTATCAGACCGGAGTATTCTGGTCAGGTGTCAGTACCCGCAATAATGATTAACGACCTACACAAGGCACCCAAAATTAAAAAACTACATGGTTTTTTCCTTGGTTATGACAAGAAAACTATTCTATAAAATCAATGGGTGTTTGTGGGTTGATATCATTAAAAACCATATGTGGCTAAACTAATGGGTTCTCTTGTTAGGTTTGTTAGGGTGGTATTATGGCATGGTAATCGCATATGGCCTTTTTGTAGAGTTTGTCAAAGTGGTATTACATATTGGTAAATGAATGTGGTATACTTATAGTGTTTAAGTGTACAGTTTGTCCATGTGGTAAAACATTATGGTTGTGGATGTGGTTTAATGTAGTGCTCGTTTGAGGTGATTTTATAATGTGGTTGGCTATTGTAGTAAACTAGCATGGCTAAATGTCATGGTAAAACACATGTGTGTTTGTTCTATATGTGCACGGTTTTGTTATGCATTAGCTATATGGTTTTCATTTATAAACCAGTAATGCTATGTTGTTTGAAGCATTTCAAGTTTTTAAGTATAAGACTATTAAGGACCGTGAATGGTTTCTTATGCATACAAGTAATGGTCTGTTGTTTGAAGCATTTCAAGTATAGAAGACTAAAACTATTAAGGATCGTGTATGGTTTCTTATGTATAGTAGTGGATGGTTTCTTATGCATATAAGTAATGGTCTGTTGTTTGAAGCATTCCAAGTATAGAAGACTAAAACTATTAAGGACCGTGTATGGTTTCTTATGTATAGTAGTACGTTTACCTATATCTGTTTTCCTCAATAGCAACAAAATAATAGGGAGCAAGGGGATTTGAACCCCAACCATTTCCAAAACCCATAAAAAATAATAAATTTATTTTCAGAAATATGTAGAAAATTAATTTAGATCTAACATCTACAGCAAAGCAAAAGGTAAACATCTCGTATAGGCGGAAAGGGATGACCTTGCAACACTCTCGTACTGACCTCTTGCATGCGATAGAAAGAAATAAAGTCCAGACAGAAAGTAATGACCCTTAAAGTTTCCAAAAAAGCCCTCTAGCATGCATATATTTATAGAGTGGTGATATGCACGGACATAAAGAGTCAGATAGCCCTGCAAGAGACCAACTAAATAACCGATGCTCACACTAATGTGGCTATCGTTGTATAAATCACGATGGAATATCTGCGCCGAGGTGGTTCTTGGCCCCCTAATCTCTGCCATTAATGTGGCATGTGATTCCACGTTCTTTCAAGCCTTTGGTTCCGGTACATACTCTACCCTCATTTTAGGGACCTTTTTCCTGTTCACATTAAGTTCCATGATTAAAATTATTCTCGCATAAACGTCACAATTTCACATAAATGTAACAATACAAACGGTTTACATACCTTGCGGTACTGTGGCTCTAAAATGCCTCGTCGTTGTAAACTTTTGAATCTATCCCTTGCTAATGTGTGACAACCCCGCAATAATTTAAGGTCCCAAATATGCCTCATGTAATGTCATGAAGAAATAAAGACCCATTTTGAGTCAGTATGTGCACCTTTAGCTACGCATAATGAGCACATCACTTCTTACATTAAGAGAACTTGTATGGGTTCAAAGCTTGAATCTACTACGAACAATCGATTCTCATCACCATATCAAATTCAAAATAGTTCAAGACCCATAAAACATACTTTGTTTTCCCAAGGCGGGTGGACTGACTAGCGAGTCTTTCTAGTCCGGCACCACTTTCGTCTAACGTGGACTTTTTCCTTACGCTTTTCTTGACCTCAATGCTTTCAACAATTTTTGGGATCCTAATAAGATCAACTTTATCAAATTGGAATCAAATCTTCATATACCACTAATGAATCATCGTGCTTACATTGATATTTCTTTATTCAACGTTTTCACGCTTTTTATCTCGTTTTCTACTCGAAGCATCTCACTTGCGTTTTCTCTTGTTTATATCTGCTGTAAAGTTTTTTCATCTTCACAACCCCGCCATCATCATTCAACAAGGGCATAGAAGAAAAATGAAAAGTTTAAAAGTACAAGTTAGAACATGCAAGATTTTCCAAATTGAAAAGACATCCCCGCAAATCATTCGTACTAATTATCACTTAATATATTTATCCATGCACTCTATCTGCCTCTAAAAATTATGCAAGTTCAACTCAATTATATGTACCTTGAACTTGAGCCAATTTCTAGAGTTTCTTCATCATCATCTGTACTGGACTTCATCAACGTCAAGAAAGACGCGACCTATATAAAAGCGAGACCATGCTATGGTGCCGTTATGATAGGAAGTATATGAATCATTTTACATTATTAATTATTACATCTAATGTACTAATAAGCCAACGGCAGAAAGAAATAGGCGATACTTGAATAAAAACCGAAGGGAGCTTCAAATCATCAACAACACGATGAAGTTAAAACCACGCTATCTACATAATTTTATGCCATAAATGAGAAGTCGATGTGAATATACTCACATCTTCGTCCTCAACCGGAGGACCAAGCTATAACGTGGTAGCGGCTTCAGGTTCAAGCTCTTTCTTATAAATATTTTGCATTTCACGAGCCCGGCAAGACCCAATGCATCCTGCCTTTGTCAAGTTTAAAGGAGTCGCATACAAAAAATCTACTCGGATATGGGATCTTTTCAACATTGCACAACGACATTGAGGGGCATTAGAATGGACCCGATGATCTGTGAAGGTAGGATTGTAAGAAACCCCGAGGTGCATCAACTTCCAATGCGGAACATCACCGCAATCTTCGTTCTGTCCCACCCAAAACCCGCGGTTAATACTCAACATTTGAAAAAATTTGACATTTATATATCGGGTAGCTAGCTTAGATCTACATTCAACATCACATGAGCAATTAATTTACACCTTCGTTATAGCATATACCTTCATTGTCATATGGACTCAATTAATCTGTAGTATCTCATTGCTAAATAAAAAGAAATGAGGGCACCAATGGCCAAGCTAAGCCCCGATCGGATGCATTAAAGAAACATGCATGCAAGGACCAACCAAGAAGCGTACAAAGAAGTTTCTAAGAAATATACAAATACCTCTTTTGACTACTTTGAGCTATCCTTCTTTTGTATCATCTAAAATAAAATGAGCGAATAAGAAAATTATCAAAGGCAAACGAACATTAAAACCTACCAGAGCCCGGATATCACTAATAACATCTTCCACTCACGGTACTGTTTGATCTAAGAAGAACACGAAGCTTTAGAGTCTTGTATCATCGATTGACAATATCAAGTGGTCTTACGTGTTTTTATCTCCTTCAATCTGCTGCACCTTTTGTTCCATTTTTCTTCTTAAATTTTGTCTTCCTTGTTGGAGCCACTAACAATGGGGGGATTAAACTTTTCTTTGCAAAATGTTTGTCGCGATGAAGCACTTTATTCGGTAGTTAAGAGTTTTCTTACGTATATTTGAATCAATACCAAAAGTCGAAAGTTGTAGCAGATAGAGAATGTAGACCTGTTTAAGCTAACCTTGCAATTTGTCCACGAAGAAAAGTTCGAGTCGAAGAGAATCTATTGTCCACCGCAGACGTTCCTCCACGAAGTTGTATATTCAATCAATCGATCAACATCGTCCGTAGGGATGTTTTTTGCGCCATGCCTTCTTCCCTTTCCGTGAAGTCTTGGCCGTCCCAATATCGTTTCGAAACCCTAAACCCTAAAACATGAGGGCTTTATCTCCACTTGGTACAAATTTATTACGAGTGTTCAATTTGTTGGCTAGTTTCAAGATTGACCCCTTTTTTGTCACTTTCGGGTTGTTGGGGTTGATTGGTGGTTGTTAGGGTTGATTGTTGGCGAGAATCAAACAAAGGGAACGAAGGCGCGAGGAGAATCAAACGGTGTTTTTTATCTTCTTTTCGCTGTTTTTGTCTTATTCACCTTTCGCAGTCAGTGTTCACCGGATCGGGGGCCGGGGCGAAAACTAGAAGTCACCCCAATTTGTTTGGTACAAATTTGTTGGGCGGTTTGGTACAAATGCGCCGTCGGAGTCATGTATTGGCTGGCTCCCTAAAGCAGGTTGGATTCCAAATGCGAGCCAAATACGTCGTGCATAACTATTAGGGAAAAACTACAAAATACCCTTATGTTTTGACAAATTTTGCCACATGCCATTAACTTTTTAAAAATTTATGGAATGCCCCTAGTTAACGTACACTGTATTTTGTAGTTTTGAAGATTGTTCAAATACCCTTAAGTTTTAGGTTAATTCCACAGATGCCCTTGCTGCCACTGATGCTTGTGGCAAAACAAAATCCCTGAAGCATCGAAGTTACTGTACCATCGAAGTAGGCAAAAGTTGCTTATGGCAAAAGAATCAAAATTTCTAAAGCTTATGACATTGAAGCCTTGTGATAAATTTGATACTGGTTTGAAGCACCGAATAAGCACAAGCTTTTTGTAGAAAAAGGCGGAAGCCAAAATGAACATTGCAGAAGGGCATCTTAGGAAATACGCAAAATACAAGGGCATCTTGTGATATACGAAATTCTGGGCCAGATACATTGACTAAGGGCATTCCATGAATTTTTGAAAAGTTAGGGGCATGTGGTGAAATTTAAAGGGTATTTTGTAGTTTTTCCCTATTATTATAGTTTATTACAATATGAGAATCAGTTTTATTACAGTAACGTTGGGTGGCGCAAATGGTTAATTCATTTGGTTTTCAACGTTTTTGTGCGAGTTCGAGCCATCTTTTAACATTTTTTTAACTTTGGGAGTATTCGACCATCTTTTAACATTTTTTTAACTTTGGGGGTATTCGACTTGTGGAATAAGTTTTAACTTTGGGGGTATTCGACTTGTGGAATAAGTGTGCATGCCGAAACCACGAGTCTAATACCCCCTATTCCACGAGTCAATACCCCCCTGGAATCCAAGTCCAAATGGGGAGCCAATAAATGCACCGCCGCCTTTTATCGAGCACCCTCACAGGCCATGTACTATTTAGACATGGTAAAACAGGGCACTGCATGTATACCCAGCCTGCCAGTTCACATGCAACCATAGAAAGGGGGCCTGTATTACCTCGTGCAAATTGGCGATGGTGGGCGTAAAAGGGCGAGTCTTTTTATGTGATGGTGAGGGTTGCGATGGTGCATGAGAAACGGCTCTTAAGACAGTCGCCATAGACGGCTCTTACGTTGTTCAAGCATCAGTAGTGTGATCAATTCTAGCCTAAACTAAGAGCCAGTTCACATGCTTGTAAAAGGGTTCACTGTATGTGTAGGTGAACCGGCTCTTAGGTCTAAGTATTCTTTTTCATATATTTAAAAGTTAACCATTGGATTATAAACCATTAAAATGTTAAATATACATAATAAGTACAGCAAAATATATAAATACATGCCTGAACTGCAGTTGCGTCCCAGTGAAATCAACGCAAGCATAAACCCACCAACAACTACTTCTATAGCATGAAATTCATGATTGTAAGTACAAAATTTGGGATATGTTTTAAGATTTGTGACCAGGCCGAACATTCCTCGCGAAGTATGGATACGGCCTTGTAGTTGGTCTAGTTGCCAAAGAACCCCTTACAAGTGCCAGAAATTCTTCTCAAAGTATGGCTATAGCCCTGCAGGAGATCTACTAACTAGGGGGTTGAATCCCCAATGAGACCAAAGCAGTATTTGCAAATAAACATGCATTGAAGCATTTGATTTCTCCATGATATAGAGCCGCCTTGGGGAGGGGAGTTGCATTATTCTATAGAGACCCCCATGATACTTTGTATTTCTAGAGGTCTGCGTCCACCCATGTATGTGATGTTAGATGTGTGAGATCATTATCATTATTTGTTATATACAACATGGTGACCAACCTTCTTGGTTGTGGCGTATAGCCAAGGAGCATGCCCAAAGGCTAAATTGTCACTTGGTGGTTTTGTTTAGTCTGTTTTGGCCTTCCTTTACCCCAAATTTATATTTGCTTCGATCAAGAGTGGCCTCCTCTTGTGTGTGTGTGTGTGTGTGTGGGGGGGGGGGTGGGCTTCCGTGATTATATTTTGCTTCCGATCAAGAGTGGCCTCCTCCTGGGGGCCCGGGGAAGGGGTCCTTGCTTCTTCATTTAAACTTTTCAGTTTGGCATATCAATATCTTGTTAACTTAAATAGTTGAAAGATTCTAAAATCATTATATGATGTGGTCTCAAACCTAAGTAAATATCTATAACATGTTAACCTTGCTAGGCATGTTAGGCATGTCGAGGTCTAAAATGTTTTCTTCAAGCCTCGCTAGGCCTTTTCATAATTGACCGCACATCCAAGAGTCGATTCTTGATACAATCATAGATTAGAAAATACCTTCAACCTATGAATTGGAGGAAAATGTTTTCAGAGTGATTGAAAATTTCTCAATAGTCTTAGCATTTGTTGAAGTTTTGGCCTCTTAAATAGAATTGAATTGAACTGTATTGGATTTTATCATCCACGAAGACCAAATGGCCTATGGAATCCAAACAAAGGGCAACAGGTTTATTGCTGTCCAAGATTAAAAACCCTTGTCTCGAAGGGTTTTCGAGGGAAAACTTAGCGATAAGAATGTGCTTGTCGACCAACTATAGATTCGTAGATTATTGTGTGATGATCGTGTCTCCAACAAGAATCCAAATGAAGCTATCTATGTTTGGCATGCTCCTATATTGATATCAACATTAGAAATCTCTAAAGATAATTCTAAATATGAAATTGGATGGATTGTATCTTGGAACCAAACTTGGTAAAGTGTATGAATGCACTAACATTCAAATTTTATTATGCGGGGTGTAAATGGATCAACAAGGAAGGAATCCGGAGCTAGGGAACATATGCATCAAAAGAAAAAAGTACTTTGGATATTATATTTGACATTTTCTAATGCATCAAGTATATGCATTAGGTTACACATAAGTACATTGAAAAAGTAGTTGATTCTAATGTCTAAGCAATAAATGATCTTATATTAGTAAGTAGCGACTATACTTTCAGACTACTGATAGAAGATCATAATATAAACCTCAGCTAGTTAATGTAAGAAGTGTGAATGTAAAACCGCATAACGTTCTAGAAAACCATTATTATTTATTGGTTTTCTAAAGATGCAAAACAATTTACAAGAGACCAAACAATGACAAATTACAAAAGATACCTTTTGTGCTATGATATTCGAATAAGGTCAAAGTGCTTCAAAAAAACAAAAAAGACAAAAGACCATATCTATGGTGGTTTGGTGGTTAATTATGACAATTGTTTTTGGGTGTGTTATGAGTAATCACTATAGATAGCCAAGTCCTTTTAGGCGAATATCTATGAGTAATTACCATGACAATTAACTTGGTATTGAAATTATGATATATACCACAACCATTTTATAACACACGCCGTGACAATAAAAAACTAGCATGAAATAACCACCATGGCATTTAAGTTGGTATAAAAAAGCATGCCATAAAGTACTTCAACTTTATGACAGTAGAAAACCAACATAAACAACCATTGCCATATTAAAGTTGTGTTGAAAAACCATGCTACACAACTCTGTCGATTTAATAAACCATGTGACATTAGAAAACCAACATGAATGACCCCGCTGGTGCTAGAAACTATGTAATAAAACAATATCGGTTTCAATAAACCATGCTATAATAAAAAAAGCAACATGAAAAACTACACACTAGTTATGAAAACCACTATGTTATGTGGTTTTTATTAGGAATGAAAATTTTGACATAAAAAACCACATCTATAGTGGTTTCCTAGTGATTTATTATAGTGGTTAAATTTTTGGGTGTCTTGTGCTAGGTTATCCGGATAAACCACGGGATGAGGTCATCGATGCTCCACTGGATGGCCATCGCGGGCGCATGGATGGCCAGATAGCCAAGAGATGGTTATGGAATGGGGGTCTATGGCATGTCTGGAAAAACCACCGGAATTATGTTCGGATAAACCACATCCCTACAGGCACCCAACAAGTTGGGGTTTGAAGCCAGTTGCCAGAACCATATCTGGCACGTGTTGCTGTAAATCAAGGTCTGCTAGAGTTATGGCAAAGAACTAAACCCAGGGCATTGTTGCATGTAAGGCAACAAGGCTACATTCCTATAAGCCTAACCGGACTTCGAAATTCAAAGGTGTCAACCGCAGCTTTCAGAAATCCTCTGCCATTTCTGAAAACTCAAAGTCAACTTTAGCATTAACTTTGGCAATAATTTGAAGTCAGGCGACAACATGGGATGTAGCATGCAAGGCTTTTGTGGTGCCAGGGATCTTCCACTTGGCAAGGGCTCTGCTAGATAGCAGAAGTCCAAGGTCAGTTAAGTGGACCAATCAGTCAGTCTTGTTCCAGCTCATGCTAAGAAGTTGAATTTGTTTGAAATGGATCAAGACATATGACGACATAATGAAAACTCAAGTTCAGTATGCACCTGCTCGATTTGCTTGTAACAAGCCATTTTATTACACAGTATAAATTCTCTATCACGCATTGTGGAAGAACTTGGGGATTTTTCAGGAATAAGGTACAGAGAGATTGTATCACAATTAAAAATATGTTAGAACGTATAACATCTCAAGGAGTAAGTAATAATTATCTACATTAATACCTTATGAAAGGTATTTTCTCCGTAGCTCAATGCCTCTTCACTAGAGTATTTTCTAGTATTTAAGTTGCGTACTTGCACCACGAGGTGTGGTATATGTAAAGTCGGACCTCGTGGGATTAAGGATGTAGACCAGACTTGATCTAGCTAGGTTCACCTTATGCTCTACAGAAGCTAGGATAGAAATTTCCATTTCTTTTGAAACGTGTGGACTTTATTTTCTTAATCTTAAACACATGACATGTATTCAATATTTAATTGGTATGTGATATATAAATCCTTCCTTTCAAACTACTTAAATTCCACACCCTGAACAAGAGGACTTGTTCATTAAAAGGGGGACAAAAGACAATATAAATGTAACTTACGGTAAGTTATTTGTGAAGGATTTGAGGATTGGGTCTTGTTTGACTTATTCTAACCATAATTTGGAAGTGTTTCAATGCTTTGCTATGCTATCTACAGTCTAGTGGAGGTACCCAGAAGCATGAAATTGAGAGTTTCATGAAGGTGCCCCGAGATGTTATATCACGAGTAAGACATATTATGAGAAAATTATTTCCATGGTTAATGATCCATGAGTTTTTAAGCAGCAGCAACAACTTGTGGTAAGAAGACACTAGGTGTTATGACCTTCATCATAATTGGTGCTCTTGTATAGTGTCCCCATGATATTGCAACATCATTGAGTAAAGAGTTGCAAAGTATGGCACAAGATTGAATGCCTTGAATAGCCAAAGACGAAGTAGCAAGGCTACTGTTGTAGGGTTTTAAAAGGATGACATGCATGCTTGTGTTGGGAACTCTGTTGATATGATGCTATCCATAATAATCTAGGGGTAGGACCATCACTTGAGAAGCATATTTTGGGGACTTAGGTTTTAAAGGTTGTCACAGACTTGTTGAGAACAAGGAAACAAGAAATCAGAGGGTTGTAGATGATCTAGTATGTTAGTGGACATGATTCCTCGAGGAGGAGTTATCCCACCTAACAATGATCTGTCAGAAGTTAAAAACCATACTGCTAGGTTAGATAAACCGAGAAACTTATCAAAGTTGCAACATTATCTAATTGAGGATTAAGTAGCATGCTAAAAGGCATGATTACCCGAACATTTAAGCTTATGTATGGAGGATCCATTATGCAAGATATTTGTTTGCAAAAAGACTTGTGTTGCTGAGGTTGTATAGGTGTTGGTATGGGACGGTGCCTAGTGTAGTCCAATAATCCATACACATTTGATACTAATCCGTGATAATTGATTGTATGAAGTAATAGAGTATGGGAGTTCCAATCGCTCACTAAAGAAAGCGAGGGACTCTCAAGGCACTTGTTGAAACAAGTGGCCTGAATTAATTCCTATTACGGGGTTACTTGAGGTTACGAGAATCAGGATAGTTGACAAGGTGACCTGAGTTGGACCTTAAACAAGATCGAAGATGAGATATGCTCCAGATATAAGTAGCATATATTCTGGATTCAAGGCCCAGGATTGGACAAAGATGAAGTTGTAATTGCCTTCTGGGAAGGTGAATTATTAATTCATACAATGATTTAGTCGTGTGATCAAGGTTTGGCCTTGAAGCCTTTTTTGTCAAGAAAATTGACATTCCCCATGCTATTACCTAAAGAGTACTTATGGGACCATTATGGCTTATCAGCTAATCATAGTGCACAAGCATGCAACAAAACAGAACTCCTCTAGAACAAGGCTTAAAAGTAGTTTAAGAGCTACATTCATCTGGTCGTTATCCCCCAAATACACGCTCCTAAGTTTTATAGACATGAAATACATAGTGCATACATTACTATGTATACATTGCTAACGAAATGCCTTTTGTCAAATGAAATGGTTCGAAAAGCTCTAAGAGCAAATGCGGCCAGAGCAAATTTGTTTAAGGCTTTTTGACAAACCTACTTGTGCATGCCTGCATTTAGACCATGGTTATTTCAGCATGCTCTATAGCCCTATTTTTGTTACTGAATCTGACAGAATAATTTGAGAGAGTTCTGAAGGCAATCGAGACTGAAGGATATTGATTGAGATTGTAACAAACAAAGCAATCGGGTCTGTTCATGATTGTATTGGAGATTGAATCGATAGGTTTTGCACTATTCCTGTTTGCCCTGTTCTTAACACTCGGAAGTAAAAAAGAAACTAAAGACTAACCTATCTATGCAAGAAAGAACTAACCTGGGGAACCAACTTGTAGATTGAATTGAGCTGTAGATCGAATCGAGCATCACTTAGCCGGTTAGATCATTTCCAGAGCGGATATCCAACAATAGGGGCGACCGATAGCTTATAGGGATAGTGGGTTTGGAGCAGTTTTCGGCATATTTGGGGTATATACTAGCATATGCCAAAACCCACATGAACGAGGGTTTGCCCCCTTAGAGGCAACCCAAAAATAGACTTTTTGTTGCATGCTTATTTTTTTCTTAACTTTCATTATGCAAGGCTATGTGAAATATAGAGTTATTTTTGAATGTTTATTTTTAGCACACCAGCCCAACTAAGCCTACAGCCTTTCTTGCAATTCTAGCCTATCCACGAAATTTGAAGTGGCACTTAAATTTGCCGTTGGATCTAAAGATTTCAGCATCTAACGGTTATGGAAATTAGAAATTGAACCAAGATGTATATGGAGATGCAATGGGTCATGGCCTTCTGCGCGATCAATTCTTCTCCTGGTCCAATCGAACCCATTCTCCGCATTCATCCCGACGATGAACCTTCTCTCTAGAAAGACTTTATTGATCCGGCTTTATGGAAATGCTTTAGTTCTTTTGCTTCTGTCCCGATGATGTAGGGCTTTGCCTTGCTGTTTCAGAAGGATTCTTCCAAGCAAATTTGGATTTGCCTTGCTTCCAGATGCCTCAACTTCTTGATAAAGGCTATCAAATCATATTGATACCTCTCTGTTTTGGGCCCTTCTTCTAGTCTGGATATTCCTTTTATCTGAGTTTAAGGTGGTTAAAAGGAGCAAAAGAGCTCTTATTTAATACGTTGGTCCATCATACTAAAAACGAAAATGGATAAGCATTTCTGACCATCAACAAAACTTTAGGACTCGATTACACCCAACTGAGGTTGCTACCAGGATCGACGCCCAATTTGCTGCAGATGCTCTTGTAGTAACTGATCCGGTTTGAAGCCTGGGTAGTTTCTGAACCCTTATCACATTCAATAATATGGTATACAATGATTTTTGCAGTAATCTCAGATTTGGTACCTTTGCAGTTAGTATCTGCTTCTAAGCATCAGTTTTTCTATACCATATACCATACATGGACTAAGCTTAGATTTGATCGTCGTCGAAGGGAAAGTTTAGCAAAGTTTTGGTTATTGGATCTAAGAAGCAACCATACTCTATAATATTGCTCCAGATCCCTGAATCCATTTCGACAAGGTATTTGGACTAAACCCTCACTTTCTTGGTTAGTGTAGATTCTAAATTTCCTTGTGTCAAATATAGTCTTGCACATATTCATCCATATGAAATATTGTTGTTCTGATATTTCAATGAATTTTCTCTTAGTTTCCTCTTTGACAACATGGCTTCAGGGGCATGAGGTTCTCAGAACAAATAGCATTGTGCATATCTATGCTCTATAAACCAGGTTAATATTTTCTCATTTTCTTCATAATAGAAACCAGAGCTTATTTATTTTTCTATTCGAACGGTGGTACAGCCTGAAACTTGCAAACTTAACCTAGCTTCAACACTTTTATAGTCCTTTTTGGTAATGCAGGTTCGTTATGGAATTCAGGGGGTGAAGTTAACACTGCATCAGATTTACTAGGTAAATAGCGAGCCACTTTGTAATGACATTGGCTTTGTAGTGACAAGGAGGCTTTGTTGGCACTGAGCTTAAAACTAAGAAGGGTATACTCAGAGCTTATTGGTCTTGAATTATGTATCTTACTATATATATGCAGTGGTTATATATGAAGTATAGAATTTTTTAGAGTCAAAACTTAAATCAGCTATTGTGTATGCTTTGTTGACTAACTAGCACTCATAATGCGGTAAAGAACACTCATAAATTCTTTTTAACATGCGTATTAATCTTTAGTAATATCAAGTAATTAAACTTGCACACCTTTTTCCTATTGCGCCTCAAAATGTATAGACTACACAAACTCTAAGCGATAAGCAACATTCAATTTGTCCCTTATCACTTGTATCAATGTCACACTGAGGTGACAAAGAGGGAAAGGGATTCATTCATTATGCTTTACACATCGTCGAACCTCTTCTAAACCATTGCAACTCCATAAGCGCAGAAAACAAAACGAAATCCATCCAACAACTGGTAAAACTGTACTAATACCAAGTAACTAAGTTAAATGTAAGCTCCAAACGTATAAACATACATTCATTATGCTTTTTCTCACATTCAAAGACTCTTGGATAAAGTCCAGATAGCAAACATTTCATTATACAGGACCAACAACAACAGAAGCACACCATCAAACTCCACTAGATAATCATGTCGAAATAAACTTCATGATTGTAACTTCTCTATCCCCACCCTATCCTTTACCCCCAGCCTGCATTTCTACTAGTTATCTTGTTTATATGTGCAGCCTAAATCTACTACCAAGCCTTGACCAGTTTGGCCTTGCTAAAGCCTTATGGTGTGCCTTTTGCTAGTTTTTTAGACTTTATTTTGCATGGTAAAAGGGGTCTTGCAAGGCCTGCTGCCTTCAATTTCCAACCCTGCATTCAACACATTCATAAGAAATTTATGTTTTCCTATCCTCATAACATGGATCATAAGAGGAATATTCTATTGCTTGTACAGGGCATATTCTAGAGAAGACACGGCTATGGAGCTTAGCACCTTGCTCTTTCCTGCAGAGCTACCACCAACCCGAGTCCGGCGGTGCCCACATCTCTAGTAATCTCTGTTCGCCAATGGAGATTCTCAAAGCCATCGATTCAAGCGCCGATGAGAGGTTGCGAGCCAAATGCAAGCGTGCCCTTTACGTTATCGAGCGGACCCTTGCCCTCTATGGGTAATCTCACCTCTTCCTTTTATCATTCCATGTGTGTTTCTCGATATTAGAGCAAGAGTCGTGCCCATTTTTGTGGGTGGTATTCGAGCTAGCTGAATTCTGGCTTTATCAAAAGCTCATGTTGAAGTTTGCCTGATGCTGATGTCTGCATTTCTTTCTTTGGATCATCTATTCTGACCTTAAGATCTGTTTGTTAATTGTACAGTATAAGGTATAAGCTAAACTGATATTATGCTGCAGGTTTGATGGAGTAGCTTTTAGTTTCAATGGAGGAAAGGACTCTACGGTAATTGAAGATTTGGAAATCATTCCTGTTGTATTTTTCAATTGCCTGAAACCTTCTGTCCTATTACTTTGCAGGCACTTTTGCATCTTCTGAGGGCTGGATATGCTGCTTTTGCAGCAGACAAACAAGATCAGTCACAACACAATATTAGAACTATTTACTTTGAGAGCCCTGATGCTTTTCCAGATATAGATTCGTTTACATACGACACAGCTAAATTGTAAGGACCGTGCTTTTTGTTTTCCTTCTTTCATAACGAGGCAACTAGTTTATAATTTGAGAAATAAGATTGAAAGTTACTATTGAACGCCAATGTTAATTTCCTGAACTATTCATTATGGTCCATGTTCCTTCTCATGAGGATAAAACTTTGAGCTGATTTTTACATCTCTAATGCTACTGGAATAGTATTTATTATCTATTGAAGGAGATTACTGTGCTGCTGGTAGTAATCGTCAGCTCGTGGGATTTGCAACATGAGTATGTTGAAACTTAATGCACACTTATAATCATCCTGATTAAAGCATTTGGAGAAAATGATAAAGAATGTCATGTATATGAAAGGGAGATGAGTAGGAGGCAATTCAGGAGATCACTGCATCAAAAGCCATATAAATCATAAATATCAGTGCCGCATCATTCCTGATTTAGCTGAGAAGTCAGGAGCTCCTTTTATGCTTTTAAGGTGTTTGCTTTTATAGTTGACCATCTCTGGTATTAGTATTAGCCCTGTTCAATTGAGCTTACATGCCTACATTTTCCATTTAGATATCATCTTGAGATTGAAGTACTACGGCAGGATTTCAAGTCTGGAGTAGAAGCGCTATTAAAGATTAAGCCTATTAAGGCCATCTTCCTTGGCACACGTATTGGTGATCCAAATGCGGTATGTTAGTGATGGAATTTTGGATGTTGAAATTTGCAACGGAGTAGGAATAAGACAAATATTATTTGTTGTGGATGTGGGAAGGTGGGACAAGAGCAGTTTTCCCCAAGCTCAGCGGGGTGGCCACCATTTATGCGAGTGAACCCAATCTTGGACTGGTCATATAGGTATATAGATATTATTAATTGGAGAAATATGTACTTTATAGATTCATCATTTATTGCCATTAATTCCAGGGATGTATGGGCATTTCTGCTGGACTGCAAAGTGCCATATTGCAAACTTTATGATCAAGGGTAAACGACGTTCAATACTTATTCCATGTATACTTAAAGAAACCCATCTTTTTGTAGAATTATTTTCATCTTGAATTTAGATGATTTTATCGTGATAATAGACATAAACGAGGGTTTTTCGCATTTTTAGACTTATCCAGGGCATAACTACATATAGTTATGCCAGTATATGACTCTATTCTAAGGGGAGTATTCAAAAGAGGATTGACTTGATTGCCTGCATGAGAGAATTGTGGATTAATCCTGCTAGGGTTAATTGTATGTAATGAGATCATTGGGAAATCCTGGGAAGCCAAATGGATGTCTTTGAGACAATGTGTTTCAATGCAGCATACTGTATGTCTGTTATGCAATAGAACTTTGAAGTATACATGCAAATAAGAAATGCCATGCTGGAAAAAGGAAAAGCTTTAAACTTGAGATAAGGAATTAATAGAGATATCAAAGACCTATCTCATGTTCAGCACACGAGAGTTTAGACCCTTCTGTGATGACAACAATGTTCAAAGCAGGCTTCCTTTACATGCTTACTAAAGTTGATAAGAATTTGGCTTAAATATGCTGGATGTGGAAAATTGACTATATTGGCTGTAGCTTTTTCATTTTGGCAGGTACACCTCCATAGGTAGCATACATGATACTGTTCCTAATGAAGCACTATGCTGCAAAAGTTTGACTCTCAAAGCGAGTGGGACTGAGAAGGATGCAAAAGAAAATGAAGGTTATAGACCAGCTTACCTCCTATGTGATGGAAGGCTTGAAAGAGCAGGAAGATTTAGAAAAGTTTCAAAGGACTCTAGTTTATGCCATGCGCAGAATGGAGTAGTTGATGTTCAGGCTGATGGAGGCCCATTATTTTCAGCATCAATCCTGACAGTGGGAGACCATCTTCTGTGAGTAGCTTTAACTATCATTATTAGCAAAATATTGTTAAATCTGTTGTGGGCTACATATTGTCCTAATCCAAATTCTTTCAATTTCATCAGAACTTAGAGGTTCTTCTTCATAAACCTCATAATCTAAAATAAAAGTTGTGACATCATCTGATCATGTTAACATTGATATTTTTTTATGATTAATTTTTATACATGTCCAAATGATGATTGTGACCTAATCAGCTAGAGTGAGAAGCGGTGCACATTTTATGGATTTTGGTGGCATGCACATAATGGTCCTGCAAGCTTATGTCTTTTGTTATGACATTTTTTTGGCTATGTGTAGAAGAGGAGAGTCTGAAGACGTCATGGGGATTTTCTTGAGCAAGCATCTATACTTATTGGGATGGTCTGTAGCTTGTCGGATGATAGTTCCAAATGATGTAGGTTTACTTGATGTTTCTAGTTCTTATACATTGTACCATCTTTGATGCTGAAAAATCTGGGTTTAATAAACAATAACAACTCGGATCCTTAACATGTTATTCTCAGGAGAAAAACATTTCAGTCACACATGGAACCATGACTACCCATTTTCTTGCTAGTGATTGTGTTTTATACTCATGGTCTATACTCATTGGGATGGTCTGTGAATTGTCGGATGATAGTTCCAAATGATGTAGGTTTGCCTGATGCTTCTAGTTCTTATACATTGTACTATCTTTGATGCTGAAAGATCTGGGTTTAACAAACTATAACAACTCGGATCTGAACATGTTCTTCTCAGGAGAAAAACATTCCAGTCACACATGGAACCATGACTACCCCATTTTCTTGCTCGTGATTGTGTTTTATTAGATGCTACTTCTAGACCAGTCTGTTGGAGTGATTATGTTTGTAAATGCAGATTGATGCAATATGTGAAGAAGTGGAACGGAAATCAAGTACTAGTGACATTGTGAGTCATTTTGTTTATTCACCTTAGATTGTTTGTTGTTGAATACTGCTATAAAAGCACTGTGTCGGCATATGGTTAGTTCTTTTATTAAAGCTCATTTGCCTACGTTCATTAGTTTACAACTTTTGCCTGATGGCCATGAGCATAAAGTGCAAAAGAATGGCAGGTTGTTGTTACTGGTGGGGTGGGACCATTTCATTGTGACTTGACGATGGCAGGGATTGCAAAGGCTTTTGGTGTCCGTCTGGTGAGATTCATAAGTTCAGACCCTTGATAGTAACTTAGAAACCAGAAGACTGGTTTTGAACTTCTATTTTTTCCTAATTGCACTTTCTTTTTTCTGCTCTTCTTCTTAAAGGTTTCTGATGAAGAGTTTGAGGAGTACCTTCGTAGCAAATTAGGCATTCCTTGCACAGGCGATGGGAATGAGGTTGGTTCATACCTATGAGTTTATTTTATTTTACCCTTCATCTGTAAGTACTGTATGCATTCCAGATGGCAAAACTACCAGAAGGTATTGCTCAATTACTGCACCGTAGAGACCTGAATTTTCCTGTGGTAATTCCAACTTTATTTCCTTCAGTAGTTGTGTATCTGTTTGAATTACTTTGTTATGATTAAGGTTTGCTTCCTGTGGCAGATAAAATGTAGGAACGTGTTTGTCTTACCTGGGCCTACAATGAAGGATCTAGAAGCGCAATGCCAATGTCTGGTTGACTCAAGCAAACAAGGAGATTTGTTACATGTGCAAGAGCCCTTTACTCAGATCAGATTGCAAATACATCGCCCAGAAGTAAAAGGCTTGCGCTTTTTTGAGTAGAATTTGTATATTTTAAAATGCAGTAGTTGAGTCTGTAAACTGAACAATTTTTCCTTTTGTGTGCTTATGCATTTAGATATGCAACTAAAGCAGGTTTACAATTGGCATTAATGCATGGGAGAAACTTAGGCAAACAATTGTATATGATATTCTTGGTTGGCTTGCATGCTTAGGTGGCGGTAGCAGGGCCTCTGGGGGTAATTGCTGCCGACTATCCAGATCTTACATTTGGTAAGATTCCATTTCTGGTGGTTTTTCTTGTTTCCATCATCATACTATGGAAGTAGCATGAAAGGATCTAGGGTTACATTTACATCTCTGCTTAGAAGAGCAGAAATAGTGGCTATATTATTCCACCAATCATGTTTTAGGATTAACCTCAAAGGAGTTCTTTTCTAGTCTGTTTATTCTAAGAGGGCTGATAGAACACAGGAAACTGTTCTACTTCTAATTGCTCATTTCCAAGGATGATACCATTCAAAAGATTTAATTACAGATTGCATGGTTCGTTTTTCCCAACAGGTTGTTACCGTTGCTTAAAAGCAGAGGACTTAAAAGATCGGTTGATTTTAAGCATCATTGGAAAGGTTTGTCGAGGAGACAATTTGCGTTTTTAAGAGAGTGATAGATTGAATGTAAATGAGTCGTATTGGGTGTTACAGAATGCAGTTCGGGTGAAGTCTGCAGCTTGCAGGTTAAAGGAGGCTCTTGCTGCAGAAGAGCCTTTTGAGCTGATATAGATTCCATAAGAGGATCCATTGTATTTGCAGTACTTGTCATTGAATATAAATATTGATTACTACCTTTACATAGTTGTGTGACAATAGTCGTTATTTATTTAAACTGTCTTCCAAGGAAGAACTGTTAGTACTATGCTGATGTGTATTAGAACTGTTAGAACTATGCTGACATGTATGATGACATCACACTGCTGAATCACCATTTGTTGTTGACATGTTATTCTTATATGACCCATAGTCACGCTGCTTCACTAGTTAGAGCCTTTATTTGTTTTTTTTTAAAGACGAAAGACAATTTATATTAATAGGAAAACAAGATGCTAACGCATCTATGGGTTGCCCGTTGGAAAACCTGCAAGTGGCAAGAATTGATGTTATGTATGACTTTTTATTCGTTGTAATACGTGCTTGATGGCACTATATAGATCACAACAAGGCATTACGAAAGGTCAACAAAATATGGCCCTGATACATAAAACATGCAATTGTTATAAAACACGTATAGAAACATGTATCATTTCAATAGTCGGATTCGATGATCGAGGTAGCCTAGGGCCCACCTCGTTTAGAGTATCTAGCACAACAATAGGAATTTGATATGGTAATTTAAGACCGTAGACCATATTTCTAAAACATTTAAATGGGTTTTTATTAATTCTAAATATGATCGCCATATATCTCTTTTTTATTACCATTATATGACATCTACACATACCATGACACCGGAAAAGATATCTCATGTGAGATGATGTTAATGATATCTTATGTGAGATGGTGTTAATCACATGCCTTTAATTTGACATTTTTCTGTCTTTGATTTTGTCTTCTATTGAATAGTATTTGTGAATTGTTGGATGTAATGACTAGAAGTTAAAAGTTGATGTCGCAATATGAAGCCATAGAGAAGAATGCTACAAGCAAGATTATTGGAACTAGTAGCAACGAGAGAGAGCCTAAATACAATATAGCCATGGCAAAAATGTGGGTTTTTCAAATTATATTCTTGGTCATTTCCTTTTCAAGTGGAGCTTGTGGCAATGGCCATCTTCTTGGAACCCCTCATGGATGTGTTTTAAATGCTAGACTTTGTAGGTGGATAATGGATGGACTTGAGTAGACTTAGATTATAAAGATGAGCATTCATGGGCTCTATGTGCAAATTTGCAAACCATTTTTTGAATATTGAATATGGATGTTTTTATTGGGCTAATGGAATAGTTCGTTGTGCTTGGCATTGTAATTATTTTTGTCGTATATTCCCTAGTGGAATTAGACAACGTAAATATCTAATGGCCCATTAATTCTTTACTACTATTTCAGTGGGTAATGGTTCTAATAACCATCAATGGAAAAAGTGAGCACGCCTAATTCCCTAGTGGAGTTCAACAATGTAAATATCTAAGGGACGCCTCACATGTAACGTCTCCGGCGCCTCCCCAATGTGAACGTCTCCGGCAAGAATTTGGGGGCGTTCACATGCTGGACATCACCATGGCTGAATTCGGAACTTCAAGATCACCGGTTTTTGCTACTCCATCACTGTTTTTGTGCCACCGAACTTCAAGATCGCTTCAAGATTTTACCTATTCTTGCGGGTGAAGGCCAAAAAATGGCTGGAAAGCGGAGGTCAAAGGCGTCAAAGCGCCCCCCGCCCGGTCGGTCGAGGCTATTTGGAAGCGGTTTGACGTCCAACGGTTTGGACGTTGAGCCGCCCGGCAAAAAACATGAACATGTGAATACTTTTCAAGACATATATAACTATACATCAACGTGATATAGGAACCGTAATCCGATCCGACAACGCGAAGTAGCAGCTTGGTTTCGAAGCCGTGAATGGGTCGTGAGCGATAAAAAAAAAGGGAAAAAAAATGAATCAAGAGCAGATGCCTCGGTTCCGATTCTAAAATCTCTGAAAATTTGGCCCGACCCTCTAATCCGCCCAATCCATTATTTTATCCTTGGCCCCGAGCCGTTATGGAGCTTGGCGGCCTATATCTGATCAAAACGGTTCCATTCATGGCCGTCGGAGCTAGGATGAATTTCTTCTTCTCGGTTTGGCTCGGAAGCTCCGGAGGTGAAGATTTGCAGCCTTGTGGGCGAAATTAAACGGGGGTGGTGCGGATTCCAGGCTTCGGAGGGAGAAAAATAATCTAGAAATCTTTGCTTCTCTTGCCAGTCCCCGAGATTAGGATCGCCCAAATCACGGTTTAGCATAAGAAATCGATCGAATTGAAGGGGCTATAGTAAGCCTTGTGAACAGTGGTTTATTTTCGGAAGAATTGAAGAAGAAGAAGAATGGGCGTGAGAAAATGCTCTACTTAAGCATAAAATTTGGTAATGGCTAAGCTAAAGGCTGTGGCGTAGCTCTTACAAAAAAATAAGCTAAACTAAAATTTTTTTTGTAGAAACTTCTTGGCATCGGGAATCGGACCAAATTTTGCCTCCACCAACTGTAAAGGATTATATGGCATCAGACCCACCTCAGGCATGGTCCCCGCCATAGCTCGGACCTCCATCAAAGTTTTTACGCTCTAAAAGGCATGAACCCTTCCATTTTTGAGTCTTTAGATTGCGGGATCTTTCTACGTTATATGATTTTTTTTTCCATTCATCTCAGACGGTTTTGCACGGGCCGTAGTTCTTTGCTAGATTTACGGATTGGACTTGGCCATATGAAGGATTTGGGCGCATAGGTGCATTTTAGAGCTTGCTTGTGCCTCCTTAAGCGTACTTAAGTTCTTTCCATTTTGAATTGTTAAGGACTATTGTTTTGGATCTTTAGGTGACACAACCCAGGCATTGGCGGCCCGCTTGCCGACAAATCTTGTACTCTTTAATGTTAATAGAAGAATGTGGTGCTTTGACTAGGAATTGACAGACATGAGGGTTGACCTGGTTTGAGGAATCTAATGGAATCTTAAGGGGACATTAGGAAATCTAGGGGCATCCAGGGTTCGAAATTAGAATTTGCCCTAACCATTAAAAATGCCTGCTTACATTTAAGGCTGGCGGAAATACATGAAATTATAGTGTACTTTCCCAGAAATCCTTAGAAATTTCTCCAAAAATAGTCTGAAAAAACGCCGGGAATATTTTTTGGTTATCGGAAATTTTTTGGAATGGCCGGATTTTTAAGGGTCGAACCCCCCCAATTTTGAACCCTGGGGGCATCTTAAGTGAATGTAGTAAGTGAATGTAGGTAAATCTTCTCGTTGGATGCGAAGCTAAAAAGGATATTTAAGGGGTTCTATACAGAATATTGAAGAATATTCACAGTATAATGGGGGATCTAAATGGGACCTTAGTAAACATCAAGGAATCTTATAGAATCTTGCGAAAAGCTTCATAAAATATTGGGCAATCCAAGGGAATGTTTCTGGAATTGTAATGAATCTTGACGAATCAATCAAAGGATCTTGGAAAATATAAAGGAATATTGATAGAGCCTCGTAGAATCTAATCGAATCTTTTCAGAGTCTTGGAGAATCTTTATAGGATCTTCTTTGAATGGCTCTGCATTTGGCTTCGATTCGAATTTGTACACTTCACATTGTACATACATTCAATTTTATACTCCCCAACTGAATTGTAGACTCTGAAAGGTAAACAAGAACCAATGAAATGATATATATTAAAGAATGACAAAAGCATTGAATAATGCTTTAGAGTAAATTGTAGACTCTGTTTGTGTAAATTGTAAACTCTGAAAGGTAAACAAGAACCAATAGAATGATATATATTAAAGAATGACAAAAGCATTGAATAATGCTTTAGAGTAAATGCAAAATCTGCCTCAATAAATTTCAGATTGACCATGACGACCAGAAAATAGAGGTCACTTGGTTTATCACTTAGCCAAGTGGTCATAGAGGTTTGATTATCAGCATCCTACAAGCATGGGCATTCAAGAGAGCTCCATAGCCATGGATAAAGCGTTCACGGAAGGTGGTATCTTTGCAAAAACAAATTGGAAAAGTAATATTGGAGACTTAAAAAGAAAAGGAAAGGCCGACCAACCAAAGGTCCGCGAATAATACTTGAGGAGTTCCTTGCTTGAGACCGATATCATGCTAGTGTACATTTATCCATGAAGGTTTGTTGTTTCTGTTCAACATCACTACAGCAATCCTACCTCCAGAGAGAGGTCCAGCCCAAACCTTGCATTCGATTCAACAAACAGATCATATTAAGACTGGTACCACAGTCTGCAATTGCATGTAGAACATTCATCTAAAACCCTACCTCTGGCCAGAGGCAATCACCTTGCACCTTACTTTCTGCCACTGCACTCCCAGGCTATCTGGTTGCATAATCAAGTCTCTGAGTTAATTAGAACAGACAATTTCATTTTGTTAAAAGAACCTTGAATGCAAACACCTTGATTCCGTCTATCACTTCTTTGTTTTGCAAGTATGTCATAATAATCCTTAGTTAGATTTCTCAAATCACATCCCATGATAAAGGCTGCATTGTCCTAAGGCTTATTAGATACATAGTGATATTACCCTATTGCAAGCAATAAAGAAACAACAAACTAAGCAACCTTAATGAGGGCCCATAGGCGAAGTCACGACTTGTACTCTTGATTGTCATATTGCCATTTCAACCTCAAGCATGTCGGATCTATTGATTAGCAGTAATGAGTAAGAAGTTAGTATTTAGCGTGAATTCCATCTAACTACATATATTTCAGGTCAATATGGTTTCAAAAAGTAGCTTGAAATTATGTATTTATGTACCGTTCCACCGCTGGCCTTGCATACGATGCCCATCTGTTATTATTACGATGCGGCATTGAATTGACATCTTTACAAAGCCAACTAGGATGTTAATACATCGGTTTTTCCTAACCCTTAAGCGGCGGTATATAGATTGGACCTTTCCCGGCTATCCGCGAATGTCACTTGTTGTGCGCCAACTATTTCCAATTTTGTCGACCCATATAGCGGGATGATCATCACCCCTAGTTGTAACAGACGGCAATTTCAAGATACCTTGTAAACTTTGTCCGCGACAAAAATGCACTCACCATTCCGCAGTGAAAAGAATATCGGTACGCCCATAGACATCAAAACATCATGCATAACTTGGTATACGCAACCATTGGACAATCATTTTAAATTGACTATGTATTCTTTGGCTGAAATAAAGCTCAAACATCGAGTTGAGGAAATACAAGTACTAACCTAACCTTGGTTCCTTTATTATCATTAAAGCGGTTGTCATATTTGAGGATAATCTATTTCTGCAGGCGTGAAAAAACCTCAACGTTTAGGATTCTATAGATGGTTTATAATATCTCTAAAATCTGAAAGAGATCAAGAATGCAATACCCATGAAGCAAAAGTCACGGCATCTTGGGTTCATGTGTAAGAGATCACGGTTGTTTTGAGCATGTTAACCACGATGCGACACAAAGATTAAGATTTCATTAAGTTTTGGTTTGGAAATAAATTAAATAAGAATGTAAATATGTACCTGCATCCTTGTAAATTCCAAGCTTTAGACCTTTGGAATGAACATAATCTGCAAAACTCGAATCCACAGAAGGGAATGTTGACTTTCTTGGTATCAGTTACCACTGCAAAAACAATGATTTAGTATTGTTAATCAAGTTATGTTTGTTTTGTTAAGTTGATTGCTAACAGCTTGGTGTTTGGTGAAGTTGACCCAACAATCATCTGCATTTTTAACAAATGAGTTGATAGGATGTAGATTGATAAGAGGATGTGATAAGGTTTTCAGATTTACCTATATTGATATATTTGTAGCCAAAGGCGGCAAGTCCGATTATACACCATCGTTTTGCCAATCTATATGCATCGATAGAGTTCTTCCAAACAAAGCGCATCTTAAATTTGAATCTAAACTTTGTTTCTCGAATGATTTGCTTTCGTTGATGTTCGAGCAAAATGGTTCGGCTATTCCATCGATAAAAATATACTTCAAAATTTTACCCATGAGAACTAAATCCGTAGATAACATTTTCTTTTCTATTAGGACTTGTGGACCGCGAAAAGGAAGATCTAAAAGCAGAATGATTCTCAAGTGAACAACACACATAAGTAGTTCTCTGCCAAATCGAAAATGCATCTGGATGGTAAAACCCAAATGAGAAATATGGCTTAAGACCAAATAAAAAAGAATTTAACGTTTGATATTGATAGCCAATAATTTTCATCACCAATCACAAACTTAGTTCTAAAAAGTACAATCTGATCTGATTTTCGATGATCCCTCAGGTTCTTATGTAAAAGAAATTGGCCTAGAATCTACCCCATTTGCGGTGTTCTTCCCAATCCATTGCCCAATAAAGATCTTGAGAAAAGTTTCCAATCCGATGAGTTACATTTGAAAACCGACCTTGGACATTGTCGAATCGAACAAAGACTCAATTATGAAAAAAGGAATGATAATGTCGGTGGGTGATCCATTCTCGATGAGAAAAAAAAAAAAAAGCAGGGGAAATCTAAGAAGGCACAACTCCACCTTTGAAAGGGCGATTTGGCCTTTTAATTATTTAACAAGCTTTTAAATGGTGGATTCGACTTTTCCACTTTTGTTTGAAACTCTAGATTTTTTTTTATTTTTTAGATGGATTAAAATCTCAATTACTATATATCTTCCTATATATAAGATTACTAGCTACCGAATAGTGCAACTTTTACGGCATGGGCACCGCAATTTTATTGCTTGAATGGAATCTATTTGGCTGTTCCGTGTTTGAGCGACAAGTTCTTCCCATTTGTTATTGGGTTCCTAATTAGTGTTTCTAGAGGTTAAGTAGATCAAGATTTCGTCGATTTCTAGCTCGGAAGGGCAAATTGTTGCCAGATTTACTGTTGGGTCCTTGAGTTTTGATTGGAAATAGAATTAGATTGAGAGATTTGATCAGTTTGAAGCTCGAAACAGCAAAACCGTGCCGGAATGCATTATTACAAAGACTACTACATTATTATTGGGCGAAACGAAATTTGACAAATCTGTCGATGGCTTCAAACCGGATATGATCAATCCATTCCGCCGGATGCATCCGTTCTTTGTAGATGTAATCCTCAGGCCCATCTCGGGAATATGTTTGAAGGAAAAATTTTTGGCCGGGCCTTATGTATCTGCGAAATCTAAGAAGCGTGAAGCCCTTTCATAAGAAAGGACTAAATTGCGGACTGAATCTGCTCATTATCCTTTTAGAAAAACCCTTTTGCCTCTCATCCTCTTAGAAAAAACCTCTATTTCTCTGCTTGGTGGGCAGATCCATTCATCAGAGGAATTTATTGCAATAAAAGGCGGTGGATCTGCGGAGAAGAAGCGCAGAGCAGAGGTCTTTTGTGCCGATTTATTCTGTACACCGCCTACCTGTGTTTGGATTCTTTTGCTTATGTGGCAATGACAAGTGCCAGTAAACCGCTCCTTGAATCGATGTTGGTGAGCCACCCGCTTATCGGGTGCTCACATCTTTACTGTATGTGATGTGGAATGGGAAGAGGGAGTGGATTCCGGTGTAGCGAGGCGGTGGCTCTTGCCGGCCCGCCGGCCTGCTACACCGAATCCGCGACACCCATTCCACAACGTCAAGGTAAGAAAAAAATTTTGATTCTTCAGTTTTGGCTATGGCGAGTTTAGGCTATGGCGAGTTTATGGCTTGGAGTTTATGGCTTGGAGTTTATGGCGAGTTTTTGGCTATGGCGAGTTTATGGCTTGGAGTTACAGGAGATCGGCTATGGCTGCACCGGGCGACATCCCGGAGCTCTGCCGTTTCCGCCCGATAAAGCAAAGGTATGGCTTCAAAATCTGCTTGAGCTCACGGCTATGGCTATGGCTTGGAGCTCGCCCGTTTGGCGCCTTCCTCATTGTAGAGAGGTAAAAAAGAGAGGTCACCGGTTGTAACAGGGTTAGCCAAGAATGCTACATCGATTTTCCATTCTTGATTAGAATGGTTGCAACGTGGCAAGATATCATTGGCCAAAAACAGAATCAACACCAACTTACCTTGACGTTATTTAAACCATTCAAAGCTAAATTAGTCTTTAAGGGAAGATGTGCCTATACATATCACCTCTTAACCATTAAAACTTATCGTTTAGGATATATGCAAGCTCACATCAATGGCCTGTGAAATAATTTTCTATTTACTTCCTTTTCTTTTGAGACACAAGCGTAATTCCACCTTTGTGCTTACAATTTAACGTCTCTTAAAACTTTTTTTTTTTTTTTTTTTTTTTTTTTTTTTTTTTTTGACACAATATGATCCCACCTTCCTCAATCTTGAGCATGTGGAACTTTTATACGTTGTTACATAGCTCTCTAGCACAAACATCTGCCCATCCATTGGTGACCCATTTTGAACAACATATAGGTTTGGTGCCTTAGCTATGATGTTATCCTTTGCTTCAAGAATTTCATAAACTTAAAGGAGTCTTTCATGGGTAAGTGGATGAATTAATACAATTATGATAAGAATTTGTTGGCCATTATAACATTCATTTGCCAAATTCAAAAGCGGGTTATAACTTTCAAAGTCACATGTGTGGTTTGGTTGCTGCAAAAACACCATCTTAGTCGGACACAAGCCCAGAAAGCCGTGTAGATAACGGCTTATCGTGCAAAAAATGTTCATGTGGTTTGTTATTATTCGTAAGATTGTCCATATATCACGAGAACCAACAAAACAAAAATAAGCCTTTAAAAACATAAGAATTCCCAAACTTGCAATATTAACATCTCAAAGGAGATTTTTTCTAGGTTCATCTTCCCCAAGGTCGAGGACCAAATTGTAAGCCCCCTTTAAAACTTCTATTCAACATTGATATGGCCTTTTACTCAAGTCACATTTGAGTTAGACTACCGAGGATTATGCGGGGGCCCAGGCTCCCGCCTGCCTTCACTCTTTCTTGATTGGGTTGCCGGGCTTTGTCCCCACTTGCCTATTCCATTTGGGTTCGATTTTCGATGGTGACACACCCGATTCTGGTGGTCACCTTTTTCTCAACGGTTTTAAATAAGTTATTTTTTAAATGTCTCAACATATTTTTACACATGGTATAAAATATATTCTTGCTTCTAATCCCTTAGACCTATTTATGAATGCCCTTACGCTTTCTCACGCCCTAGCACCTCCTAACCTAAGGAATCTCTCCATATACATGAGGGACATTGCAAATTGTTTTCTAGAGCTTAGATTTGTTCACATTCAAAAAGTAAAAGTGACACTATATCTAATGCATATCTACTATGTCCTAGAGTTCATTTGGTCAGATAGAAAAGCATCGGGGCATGAAAGAAAGTGTTGTATATCTAAATAGTGTTTTTTTTTTTTTTTTTTGAAGGATCGGGTTAACTAATATTAATTGAGAAATACAAGAAGAAGCGGTATTAGGGTACTCCTGCCCACACCGGGGCAAGGACCCACCTAATAAGTGTACCTATCTACAACTCATGCCACAAATCTCCCAGTGTCTACAATGTGGAGGTTCTTTCCCAGACGTTTGCCTTGACACCTTTCTTTCAGGGGATGCGGATCGATAGATATAACTTGTACCTCGGTTTGCGGGACCAAAGCACGAGGTTTGCATCTCTGCATTCACGAACACCTTCATGCGTCGTCGCTTCGGATGAGCCACAACAACCGGGCTTTACGGATGAAAGGCCGGACTCTGGTGGGACCACCTACTAGGGTACACCCCAAAAGGACCTCTTGGCTTGCGGGTGAGGTATGAAAAGGCCCTGAACCCAACGCCATGCCGGTTTGGATATCTGAGCAGAGAAACATCGCGGTGTTCAAAGGTCTCCACCGCGACCACCACACATGGGACATAAATTAGTGCCGTCCGAGGGTTGATCTGTGAACCCATGTGTTCACCCTCGAGAGAACGGTGCACAATGCCTGCGACAATACCCGAATCTTGGGGGCGCGATTGGGTTCCACACCCACCTCGGACAAGCCCCACTCATCCCGGGCACACGAAGACTCCATCCATCCAGGGGAGGCAACTCATCTTAACCGCCCGAGAGCTCATAGCAGGACCTCACAAACTTTGAGGGATCCGCTTTCGGGTGGCACTTCCACCCACGTCCTGATGCCTGTGGGGGGTGCGGTGGTGAAAGCATTAGCCACCCGCCACCGAGATAAATACGATCCCGTTCACGGGCCGAAATCTATAGAAACAATTGCCGGGGTGCTAAATGCCCATCCATATACCAATCCGCCAAAAGGAAAACCCCACCTTTGCGCCCATCCGGCGGACTCGAGGATCATCAGAGGCCGCCCGGAGACCCCGCAGTGCGTGTGGGTCAAAGGGATCCACCAGCGGCGCAAGCAAGCGAAGCGGTGATGGCATCAAGTGCAAACAATGGGCCGGACCTGCTCCCGTGCTCGCGAGCCCCTTCAAAAATCGGCGAGGCATGAGCATACGGCCTGATATCCACAAACAACGCCCAAAGGGCAGCCGCCTGCACGGACGGCTTGTGGAAAACTATGGAATGACGGCGGCCGGTGAAGCAAGACCATGCGGGGGAGTCGGTAGCGTTCTCAAGAATAGCAAAAACAAACTTAGGCGGGGAGGACCTTGCCATGCGGCGGTGATCAAAAAGCCGGAGTCCACCCAGCGACCTTAGGACGGGCCTTGCTTCCCGGGCCACCCTTCCTCACCGCCCCTCCTCATTGCCTCCCCACACAAAGTTCTGAACCATAGCGATTTTTCACACCTTACTTTCGGTGCGAGGATGATAGAGGCCATATAAATATGAGTCGAAAAGGGCGGACCGCCATACTTGCTGTGACCTGCCCGACCATGGGCCGGCTTCCCCTTTCCACCAATTGAGATCTGCGTAGCGGTCAGCGAATAATCTTCCCACGGCCGAGGCTGATATATCAATGCCAAGCGGAATGCCCAAAGCCTGGAGCATGTGCCGCTGGACTCGTTAAGCCATGAATGGGACACCACGCCCGACATGGGCTGTTTGCCGGCCTGATGCCGAACGCCGACCAATTCATAAGGCAGCGAAGCAAGGGGAAAATGTCCGGCTGACTCCTTGGTATTCAACAGTTAGCCTCATCGCTGAGAAAGAGGAATGGTCGTCGGCCTCTTGACTCCCAATCTGGCTGCCCATCCATCGCCATCCTCGGTCCTCCACCACACCCTCCTCCGCGCAAAGTCAACAAGCTGCGAGAGGCCTCGCTACAATGGTGAAGAGGAAGAGGCGCCCGGAAAGGCATCATCTGACCGAACTCCGCCCACCCAAATCGGAGGGACTCACGTGACCACGGGGAGGTAAGCTCTGGCGGACACTAGAAGCTTCATAACCCTTTAGCGGTAAAGGCCTCCCCACATCAAAAGCCAACATCATCTTTTTCAAGAGCGTCCACCGCACACTATCATAGGCCTTTAGAAATCGACTTCAAATACACAATCTGGCGACCGGTTTTGGTGCCCGATGAATGCCCTCAAATAGTGTTGCATGGTGTATTTGTTAATCTTTCATTTCCTACTTTTACATAACAATAGAAATAATTTAATTCCATATTTTGCCATGGAAGATCCTCCTAAATGGAGAAAAAGGGCTTGGGCTATAAGGGTCTTTCAGCTTCACCTCCTAGAAGTTTCAATTGTACTAAAAGGCAATTTATGCAATGCAAGTTGACCCATACAAATTCCTCTCCACTCCATGCAAGATATTTAAGTAGCGTTACATGACACGATTATCACACTCTCAATTCCAAACAAAAATTTGTAAATCATGTCATTATATACTTATCAAACTTCCAGTTTTCTCAAATATTGATGATCCCACCTTCCTCGATTACTCAAAAGCATGTGGAATTTTTTTTAGTTGTTATATACCTCTCGAGCACAAACATACGCCCATCCATCGGTGATCTATTTTCGAATATGTATAGATTTGGTGCCACGGCTATCTTTTATTATCCTTTGCTTCAAAATTTCATAAACTTAAAGAGTCTTCATGGGTAAGTGGATGAATGAATACGATATGATAAGAATTTGTTGGCCAAGTGTAACATTCACTTGCGATTCAAAGCGGTTATAACTTTCAAGTCACATGTGTGATCCGCAAAACCACCACCTTAGCCAAACACAATATCGAGTCAGAAAATGTGCATGTGCTTTGTATAGACAAACACTATGCAAATTTAGGAACATTCAAAAGAGTGAGTTATGAGCATCTCAACCTTCCATTCATACAAAATTGTGACACACATTATGGGCGTCTTATTTCATTATGCACAAACATGCATATTATTCGTAAGATTGTTCCATGTCTATAGAACTCTACAAAAGAATATGCCTTTAAAACATAAAATTACCAAATTGCAACATTAACATCTCAAAGCGAGATATTTTCTCAATTCATCTCTTGATGGTGAGGCACTTGATATACAGAAAGTGGTCTCCTTTTCCTCAATGGTTTAAATAAATTATTTTTTATTGTCTCAACATATTTTACCCATGGTATAAAATATGTTATTACTTTCAATGCCTTAAACCTATTTATTAAATATACCATCACACTAGCACCCCTAGCCTAAGGAATCTGTTCATATACATTAGAAGCATTGCAAATTGTTTTCTAGGCCTTGGAGGTGTTGCATATCTAAATAATGTTGCATGATGTGTTTGTTAATCTTCCATTGGTCACTCTTACATAAAAAATTGACAATTTTCTCATTAAACTTGGTATCAATTTTGAATTCTAGGGAAGAGCCCAATAAGAAATCACATAATTCTAATTCTCACAGACCCGGATCAAAAACGACCGAACAAATCCCATTTTGTGGCGAGAACTTTTGCAAAATTATACATAGATTGACATGCAAAAAAATGACATCTCTAATCCACCGCTATCATCAATAATCAAGTAACTTCCAAAATAATAAAGGACTATTTAGAATTAAAGGCATGTACGCACAATCATTAGGTTGAATCACGTACACTTTTACAAATGCCCAACATCAAATCTTTATTTGAGCCTTGAGCACTTGCAAAGTACAATTTCAATTTGAACTTACAAAGGGTTCTGGTGCCCAATTCTTGTATATAATAACATTTCTAGATTTTTTTATTTTTAGATGGATTAAAATCTCAATTATTACTATATATAATAACATTTGGATAAGGGTCAAGATAATTATAATAACATTTGGATAAGGGTCAAGATAATTATACCCAAATTAGTATATTCTAGAGAAAAAAATAATAAAGGTGCGCATACGGGTTGCCCTCTTTGTCTTTCGAGGGTGAAGTGAAACTAAATCATACTTTAGGTCATGTTTTACAATCAATCCATGACATTAACCTTACTTTAGATCATGGGCCGCGTGCCATCGTCCAAAATTCGAGCCATATGCCATGCCTCCAAAATAAACCACCTCACGATAAAAGGAATGGGGCGAAATTTAAGGTCAAGCAAGTTTGCCCACATCCTTAGGATTTTCTCCGTAAAAATTTGGCGTTGGCCTCTCCCAGAGTAAACACAAGGATGATGCATGCATGCGAATAAAGCGAGCCTAAGCCTGAGGAACACTTTCGGGCGATCCCGAACCACTACTTGAGAAAATAAGGCTTGGATTCACAAGCAAGAAACAGGGTTGCTTGGGCTGCGGCTTCGAGCTTTGAGGGATTATAATGGGGACTGGAATGCAATTCTTGGAGACCAATGCATTAGATTTTGCTCCGGCTACGGTTTACGCGGTAGAAGAGCTTAGCCCACTACTTGATGAGTGGCCAAGTCGGTTTAAGGGCGCTTCTTGCGGTTTGAAGCGGTTTTGAATATACCAGTGCGTATCGGCCTATCCTTAGAATATACTAGAACCCACCGAGGTTTGCCTCCCTAGAGACAACCCAAAACTCAATAATAATAACTATTTTTGTAAATTACACAAAAACATTGCACTAGCATACATAAAAACTTTCGTACACACAACACCTAATATAGCATGTATTTATCAAGCCTCATTACTCATTGACAATAGTCTTTTTATGGCAACGAACATCATATCTATAATGAACAATTGTTTTACATCATAACAAACAATTAAGATTCTTACTCACATTAGGATTGATCACATATAAATGACAATTGCAAGGCAAATAGTCGCCGCGAGTTGAATTTGAACAAACACTCTCTTCCTTGGAGGCAAAAACCATGACATTTCAATAGGAATTGCATTGCATTGCCAAGTTGATCAAAGCGATTTGAAACAACTTCTTCTGGCTTCATGCTTTCCATTCAAGGTCTCAGCCCGATTTATCATGAATGAAGATATTTTTAAGGAGTTATTTCTTTGGGAGTGGGGAGTACATTGGGTACAGGAATCCATCCGGAAAAAGCGCCGAGAATCACAGGTGCAATTGGATATCTTAAAAGATATTAGAGAAGTCGGAATATCATGACTATTTGAGGAAAACTTCACGAAATTGACATGGAATGGACTCCCCCATTCCATGCTCTATTTTGTGGTCTCGGCTACATGGAGGGTGTCACATTAAAAAGGAACTTGGGTACCTAAAGAGGAAACAAAGCGGGAGAAACAACTACGATTTGGAAAAACAAGTTCAAGTCATCCCCAAAAGGCATTGAAGGATGGACCCAAGTGAAGTCAAAAGAAAAAAAAAAATGGGAGTGCTTATAAAAGGCAAGGAAGTTGAAGGCCAAGAAGGAGGAAAGCAAAGGAAACAAAAAGTAGGGAGATTGTCAAGCTTTCGGTCGAAATGGAGGGGAAAAGCAAAAAAACATGACAAGATGGTGGAAAAGTCAAAGTCTTGAAATTATTTCGATTGAAAATCAAAAGGACTCGAGGAAGGGAAGGACGGGTCGGCATTTTGTATGGTCATAACTTTCGCTCACTTATTAAAAGTAACAAACTTGTCGCAAATTAGAGACATTCCTCCCTATCAATACCCACCAAATCTTGACTCACGATGTCTACCGGTGGGGGGACAAGGCTATTTAAGGGAGAACCCTCATTCATTTAGGGGATGACATAAGACCCCTGCCAAGAAGATTGACTTTGCATCTCCAAAACTTAATGAGTGTACCGGGGGATGCCAGTCAAAGAGATGCATGATATTCTTTGATTAATGGAAAAGCAAGAAGAAATGGACAAAGGAAGACAAAGTGGAGTACACGAGACTCATTTAATGGCAACCCAAGAGGAAATCCGGTTATAAATTTTTACTACATCTCCCCGCGAACTATGAAGGGGATTGAGGAGGATGCTGAAGAATTAAAATTAAAATTAGGCTCGAGGGGTGGGAAACTTAACCAATGATCTTGTATGAGGTCCAATATGTAGCATATGCCGGGGTTTTTCTTTTGTATTTTGTACTTTTTTTCCCTAAGGTTTTATATGATTTAGTGGATGTATTTGATGAGCCATACTAATTGTATATATCTAGAGTCTTTATCACGCTTTGAACTAATTTTGATGCCTACATCCAATGGTTTAGATCAAATATCATATTTTCGTTATTATATTGTATTTTCTTATTTTATCACATTACCTTTCGACATGCAAGGCTCGAGAGAACCCATTTGAGGTTTGAGGGTTATGGGCCTAATTTGCCATTAGCTATAGCCGGGTTTTATTTCTTGCATACCAAGTCACAGTTGCCTCACGGTTTAATTACGTCTGAGAGTTAATCCGGTTTAGCCAGGTTCATCCTTTGTTGCTGCGGTATGACCGGGCATCTTAGGAACATTTTATCCAATGCATCATCTCTTACGGCTGGGCGTCAAGCAAGATATTTGTCGGCCGGATCGGGGCTCCAATATTACGCCCATCTTTGCGGGTTAGATCTTACGGGTTTACAATCTTTTTGGTGGCCCGATGTTTGAGAGCCATAATAAGAGAGGTGAAGCAGAAAATGAAGCTAAGCAATACCCACGGTTTATCTAAAGGCAAACACATTCATGCTCACGTGGTTAAGTAATGGCCTTGTGAAAAGATATGTTTGTGGAAATCATTTGGCTATGATGTATGGCTGGCTGGAGATATGCATGAAGCAAATATGGTGTTTGACTGGAGCCAGCGGGCGTTTTTTCTGGACAATTATGTTGGGGATTTATTGTAGACATGGAAGCACCAAGGATCTTTACACTGGTTTCCATCAAAATGCGACATTGGGGTGATCCCGGATAAGCTGCATTTGGGACCATTTGGATACATGCAGGATTTGGGAGTCTTGCAAAAGCAAGTTTTCCATGCTTACATTATAATTAAGTGACTTTGACTCCTATGAAATTGTTGGGAATGCAATCCTCAATATGTATAGCAAATTAGGTGTTGGAATACATTAGAAAGCTTTTTGTAGGAATGCAAAAATAAAGAACATAGTTTAAGTGGACCTCAATGATTGTATTTTATTTAAAGGGGGATGGCGGGAAAGCTTTATCATACTTTCCTTGATGCATTTGGAGGGGGCATCTTGCCACACAAGGTAACCTATTCGATTAATGGTGGAAGCATGCATTTCGAAGAGGCATTTGGCACAAGGCAAAGCGTATACACCTCCTTTGCATTAAAGTCAGGCCTTCATTGGTATTGTTCTAGCTTTGCCTTACTTATGAACTTGTACAACATATCACGGATGGTGGAAGAAGGTCCACGAATTTTTGATAAAATCACGGGGGGAATCTGGTTTTCATGGAATTCAATCCTATCATAGATTTCTTAGCGCAAGGAAATCCCAAGGACAATTCATATTTTACACGAGATGGAGAAGCGAGAAAGGTCTTATACTTAAATAATATCCCGCAATATGATGCTCGTTAGCATATTCCTAAACCCTGGAAATCTTGTCGGGGACAAAGTGGATTCATTCTTATGCTATATCTGGAGCGGATTGAATAATAGCGGTTGGAAATACTCTTATTGACTCATGGAAAATGAATGGTGGCATCGATCCTGCGGAGCTTCTTTTTCTCATCGGTTGGTATCCCTAATTATCAACAAATATTTTCCTAAGGTTTTCTTCCATAGATTTAAGACAAGCGGTGTGGTGACATAATCTTGAGACCTATTGGTGGGCAATTTTATTTATGCCTTGCTAAGTTTACATGGCATGAGCGAAAAGCAATACATATTTATCTTATATACCGCGATAGCATGAAGCTTTTCAATCCATTAGCATTACCATAAGGACAAAGAGGCAATTTGTGAAGCCATTGTGTGTTGGACAAATATATTCCATCTTGAGCGATTAGGGCTATTACTTTTTGCTTTCTACTCGGGGAATACATGATGATGTTTTTATGCGGCCCAGTAGGGGATGGTTTGGAGAATATATTCATCATTTTGTTAAAACTATGGATTACACATATATACATACTTGGTTTCCAATTTTTGTTGTACTTCATATTTACATTTCACAATAGGAAGCCTTCTCATTTTGCAAGTAGCTCCTCTAGCAAATTGGGACTAAAAGCACAAACCCCAATAATGACAAATATGGGTTGCCATTAGTTTTTACTTTTACTAAAAGCATTTGTTCATCACGGTAGAGTTAGCTGCAGACTCATCCAAGTGTGAAGTCCGTTGTTTGTTCTTTTGCCACAGAAGAAATTCAAAAAAGTACAACTATAACAAAACCATTATATTAAATTAAATTAAACCATTACATTAAACATTACATTACCTTTAAATTCAATCCCCTTCAAACCCCCTTTGGTTTGGGTGCATATTCACCTTGAGGGTTTCGTAGAGGCGGCCGAGCCTCAAAAATATATTTACAATACATGTACAAAAATTAACACCATTAAGTACATTCTCTCAAACCTTATAGTATTTTGCAAACCTTAATATCTGATATACAAAACTTGTACATGCATACCCACAAAGCGAGGATTATTATATCACGGTCGGATCTTGGAATAAAAGGGCAAATATGCCCATCAAGGCATCTAATTGCGGGTAACCCAGTGTGAATATGCACCCAAACCAAAGGGGAGGTTGAATAACAACGAGGAGAATGGGGCCGGGGAGGATGACAATTTCTATACACCACACGGAGGAAAGCTTCGGATAATTTTGGTCTTTGAAAACCTGGCGGCCAGGGGCAGCAAAACTCAACATACAAATCATGGCACAGCGGTTGACAATTTAGGCAGTCCAGCGAGACCAATAAACCAGGTACCACACATGGGATACCAACATAGCGACCAACTTCTGATCCGGGATGAAGGAATAGGTAAGAAAATTCTACATCCTGGTCCAAGGAAAAGATTATGGGAAGGTGCAATTCAACTGAGGAATAGCCACTCTTAACCTAAGGAGTCAAGGAAGGAAGAAGGCAGGGAGTACAATGAAGATAGCCACATGGAATATGAGAATCAAAGCCCCCTCAAGAGGAAAAAGAACATAATAGCTTTGAAAAAGAAATGAAAGCCGGGCATTATTCTACTCAAAACCCCGCAGACTACTGCTTTTGAGTGGCAAACCTTGGGCGATGGATTATACCAAATGGAGACTTCAGTCCCAGTCCACCATAGCGAGATGGGACCAAAGGGAATCTGCATGGTTTGGCGAGGATATACACATTTGGAAAATATTGTCACCGAGGCGAGGTGGGCTATACTTGTATTCTTGAAGGAAAAGACACCATTGATATTATGTATATATATGCCTCCACGGGACTTCGGTAAGGAAGGGAAAAACAATGGCTCCAAATTAATAAATTGGATCCGAGGGTCACCAAATCAAAAATTGAGCTCTTTGGCGAGGAGATTTTAATAATACACCTACTTGGGAGCGAAAACTTGGAAAGCGATTCAAAATATGTCGAAAGGTGAGAGGAAGGCATGGGATCTTTTGATGACAAACTTTGTATACCTTCCTCCATCCACCAACAAAACAAATACTCATGGTCAAACAAAAGGAAGGAGATCAAAAGGACATGTGTCTCTTGGGCGAGTTTTATTTATGGAACTCGAGTTGGAGAATTGGGGATAACCTAATTTACATCATGTGACATTGGAAACTCAATCTCCGGACCATTTTCCCTCAGTTCTTAAGTGACATGGCACCATCAAAGAAGGGAGGACAACATCCCATTTAAATTTAACTGCTTGAATGGCACATAATAAAAGGATTTTTGTGAGGCCTTCTCACGAGTTCTCTGCTGATTCAAGAAAATTCCTTTATACGGTTCCATGAATACTGTTTGTCAATAGGATTAAAAGTCAAAGGTTGGATGAGCATGGGGAAAAGATTGGAATTTGAAAAAGGAAAGAAAAAAAAGGGGTATATGAAGCTATGGAGAAGTTTAGAAAAAGTCTTTTCAAGATAAGGACAATATAGCACGGCAAGAAAGGTTTGAGTTGGAATCAAAAAGTCAAATGTATTGAGGAAATTTGAGGGCAAAGTCTTTGCAATTAGAAGTAAATATAAATATATTAATGAGATGGATGATCACGAGTGCACCTTCTTTTTCAGTGGCCCCGAATAGGATTACGAACAATGGAATTATTCAAGCTAAAGGGATGATGGCGGTATTCTCCACTGCCAACTTGATATCGAATTTCTTTCTGTGGTACAAATTTGTTTAACGGCTTCCCCGCATAGATGAAAAGAAAATAGATGAGTTCTTTCGCGAGAAATTCCAAAGGACCACAAATTAAGGAGGAAGACATGCTCATAGCTCACGAGGGGAAAGAGATTAAGGAGACTCTCCGGGTCAATGACACATGGAAAGAGTCCGGGCCGAGGATGGATTCTGGCCCAGTTCTACATGGAATTTTTGGGATTTGATAAAAGGAAGATTTTTATTCTATTTATCTGAGGGGTTGGGAGCCAGAAGTACCTACACCCGGCAATAAAATCACGGGGTCATATTACTCTAATCCCAAAAGTAGAAAACCACTAATTTTGGTGATTGGAACCAATTTCTCTTACCAACCTGACATACAGAGTTCTTGGCAAAATCTTGGCTTCATGAGGGTTAAAGACTAGCCTGTAAGAAAGTTATCAATCCACCCTTGATCCTTTCTTTTCAGCACCGAATGCTGTGATAATTACATTGCATCCCCAGAGGTCTTCAACTGGAACAAAGGCATGTAAATGAGTGCATGCTTCTCAAGCTAGACTTCAAGCATATGACACAATTGGTTGGCAATTCCTAGAAAGGCAATGGATCACTTGGGGTTATCTTGCAAATGTATGCGAAGGGTGCTTGGATTTAATGCCATGGCCTCATACGCAATTATTATAAATGGCAATCCCCTCTTGAACAATTCCATGTTAAGAAAGGGTGTGAGGCAGGGGATGCCCTAGCTCCATACCTTTTTTCTAATTATTCTTGAGAGGTGGTCACCAAATTAGTAATCCATATGCGAGAACAAAAAGATATAAATTGTCACACAACTCCACGGTGATCAAAGGTACCTTCTCCCCTAATACAATATGCTGATGACACCTTTGTTTTTCTTAAAAGCGAGGGGGACAATAGCCTTCCAAACTTTCTCAAGATGATGGATGAGTTTTGGACACATATGCAGGGTCATGCTAAACAAAATAAGTGTGCAATATCTTTGGACCTGAAGCTGTGCCAGGGGAAAGATCTTGACGAAGTCCTTGGTACATCAATCATGCAGGATCCCCAGCTCACAGATTCTTCCCTCCCAGGGGTTTATGGGAGCCAATTGTTACTAGAATTAAAAAAAAGCTTGGTATGTACTCCTCTCTCTATCTCATTTGGTAAAATTCCAGTTACTATCTTTGTCATTATAAACACATGTATATTTTTCATCTTGCCATTTATTTGGAGATAAAGCTTCCTATAACAAGATTGGCTGACGAATTAGGCTGGTTTTATTTGGCAAGGGGTTCACAGTTGCTTGGGGACCTTATCAAACCCTAGGAAGGAAGGAGGGCTTGGATGCAAGATCTATTTACCCAAGCTCAAGCACTTGTAAAATGATTTGGAGGGCTATCCAAAATTCCCTCATCATCTCGACCATGGCCCGATAAGATCGGATACAAGGTCTTACCACATTGGCGTCATACTCTAAGACATGAACTTCAGTTGACATTCTTTCAATTTAATCCCATGTCCAAATACTTCCATTGTGCTACAGGAGAATGTTTGAAGCATGGAATCTACATTTTTTAATGTTATAGGCCCCAATCATTGATACAAGATGCAAAAAGGATATCCCCACTTCTTACGGCATCACGAGGATAATACACATAATATTTGCACGGCTCTTAAACATCCACAAAAGTATGCGGTGGCGCCAAAAGCGAGGATCGAGGAAAATTGGAGATCGAGGAAAGGAGACTGCTTGGAAGGAATAGGATGAGATATCGCCCACTCACGAAAGGCTCACAATTAGATAAAGATATCTATGGGCTCATCATGGATAAAGTGGGAGGACATGAAGAATTATGTGAAAGTACAAATGATTGGCATCTAAAGGGCAAGGAAATATACTGCAGGGATCTACAAAGGTGCAGTCAAGCACAAACCATCTAAAAAGCTACAAAAAGTGGAGCTACTTGAGAGAAAAAGGTTAGCTTCCATATGTGCTAGGGTGGAAGAATTGCTCGACAAACAAAGTTAAGACTTTTGGGTGGCTGATCCACTGCCTCGATTTGACCACCAATCATAGAAGAGCAAATTTGACAAAACATTTACGGAAACATGTCCCCTAGGATGTGGACAAGTGAGAGACCTCTAACCATGTTTTCCTGTGTCCTAAGATCCCGGAATTTACGGAGTTAGACTGACTCGGATAAACAAAGGAGTCCCTGGAGAATCGAATATACTGGTATTCCTAAACTACGGTAACAGTTACTAAATCTTGTTAGAACCTTGTGTTCTTTGGGCCATATGGAAACCTGAGAAATAGGACTGCCCCTTAGACAGAAGAATCCCAAAATTGATATGGTTGGAAGCAAGTCTTTTAACACACTTATAGACTTCTGACCATTTTTACACAAAGCAAGAAAGAGGACGGGGTTATGACAGCGAATGTGCGCCATTAGCAAATTCAAAGGAACACATGATTTCTTGTGCTAAATCTAACTGTAAAATGATGTTGTTTTACTTGCACAGGGTCGGGGAGAAATTTGAATAGAGTTGAAGCGTGATGGGGATGGGGGTGTGAGATGACTCGGATGATGAGTTCTCCACTCTCTCTAGGAGTGAGCAAGAAGACATGATCATTTCAGTGATTTGAAGAAAAGAATGGTCCATGCATACGCCATCAGAAGAAAGGTACTCAAAGGGGCGGTGGAGACATAACAATTTGAGGGAGCCGATTTTACGAATCTATACCTAAGTGGGAACAAAAAAGCGTTGAGGCACATGTACACGGATTACTGTTTGGACTTTGCCAATTTGCTCGGCCTCCCGACTTGATGAGCTGGCGAACATTCTTGGAAAAGATGTGTGGCGAGATCTCCGCAATCTGAATAAAGTTGATACTCATTAAATTATGGATACCACTACTTTATCCAAAGTTAATATTAGTTTTATGATGCATTTTGATAATATTAACTTCTCTGAGGACTTTAGTTTCCACAGAATTTTACTTACATACTTCATTATATAAAGTATGGTCTTTGATTCTCTATCTGCATTAAGTATACCTCGGGAGGTGTACTTTATCGATGTATTTTTAAGATATGAATACTAAACTCACCTTGCCTTCAAAAAAAAAAAAAAAAAAAAAAAACATGACGTAACCAGATCAAGGTTAAATTAAGATAAATTTTACCAATTGCTTGTTATACTGAAACTAAAAGTTCTTTTTTTAGCAGGTCCACACCACCCTATTGGTCTCATGGACTATATTTCTATTCTATTAACTAACAACCGAGCGGAGACTATTTTTACACCAAAACATACTTGAGACTATTCTACACACAAGCTTATTTGTCAATTAATAACATAACAATATACATTTAAAATATAACAATGTCACAGTAATGAGTCATTTTAGGAGAAGAGCAAATGTAAAAAGCCTAAAACTTGATCTACTAATGCTCATTTTGAAAATCAAGAAGTCCTGATGTATGCAAACCACCAAAGCCCGTCCACAGCAATCTAACTATTACAAGCGGGTCCATCTTCACTAATGGCTCCATTACAAAACCTTTTACACCTGACTCACCTTAGAACCTAAAATATTTTAAACATGGTATGCTTAGCGTAAGTACCATAATTATCACAAGCTCCCAAAGCTTCGCAGTTATGATAACTACACCATTCCCTTACACCATCATCTTTAGTTCCCACATGCATAGTCCTCAAATCCACTCACAACATGAGCTGCTCAAATCTATTACCATAAGCCAATTAAAACCCCTTTGCCCTTTGATCCCCATGGATAAATAATCCATACCTTTCTCATCAGATGTCCCTTTTTACTATCGCCTAGCATTTTCTTTGAAAAACAAACATATCTTCGCCGAAGATTTTCATTTATTTTGTATCCGCTCCACGTGGGCTTCAAACCTAGAACAAATTCATACACAACAAATATGGGCATCAAAATGTTTATCATGTTGCAATGCCCCCACAACCACCTTCTATAAAATCGCAGAAACAGGACTTTTGCATCTCCATTGACATTTTGTCAAAGGGAAAAATATTATTTCGTCCACTCTATCAATTCCTATTCTTGAAGTATACAAAAAATGCCATTGTATATGTAGCTTAGATAGTTTTGCCAAAATATATTTCCTCCATCGCATTAGAGAATAGGATAGAATAAGAGTTTATAAAAGTTTGCACAATCTCTCGTATTCTCTGAGGGCTAGCATTGGTTGGGCATAATATTTTTGGGTAATATTGTATTCTCGGGTCGCCTAATATTAAAATTGAGGTGCTTATTGCCGAATTTTAGAGGCTGCTTAAAAATCTCGAAGTTTTTAGAGTTGTTTTTTGTGTAAATGGTCAAGAGCAAGGATTTGATCCGACCCGGTAGAAGCAGAAAACGTAAGTAGAATTTTCGGTCTTAAAAGCGGACTTCGGGCATGTCGAGAATCTTCGCGGCCCGTCGTTGTTGCCCGCTAGACCCTTTTTTGGAAGCTACATCCGGTGGTTTCATCTATGTTTTAACGATTATTTTCTTTAGCTAGAAGTGGATCCACAATGCGAGAAGCGTCAGTGGGTAACATGCCACCGGAACAACAAGCGCAGAATCCCATATCTTTCTCAGGTCGGTTATTGTTGCCAGCTAGACCCTTTTTAGCGATGTGCTTCCGTGGTTTCATCTATGTTGCACGATTTGTTTCTTTAGCTAGAAGTGGATCCATAATAACTTGTAGCCGCTGTGCAAGCATACCACCCACAACAAAAGAAGAATCCCATAGCCGCCGGGGCCACCTTTTCATTTCATGCATGGTTGTGGTGAAGGCATCTCTTTATTTACGCTAGATGCAAGCCAAAAGGAACTCAAAGGAGGCAAAACTCCCTGGACGTGAAACCAGGCCATGGCAAAGATTCCGGACCACCATCGCCTTGGGTGTGTCAATTTCTCCCTACGAACAAAATGTAAGGGAAGATTGATGTATTCGTGCTCTTCTTCATATAAACATGTCAACAAAAATGAAGCCAAATGCAGAAGAAAAACAGGAGGCTTCAAATATTTAAACCACGTTGACAAAGATCCCTTTCATATGGCCTTAAAATGTCAAGGGGATATCAAAAGACATTGGTTAAACGACAACAAACCCACAAACAAGTAGTTACCTAATAAAATGCGACAACATACCCTCCGAACTTAGTTGTAGCAAATTGTACCGTGTTCATGCAAATATACTTTGCCCAATTCGTTTTGGGTTGAAAGGGTATTCTGGCAGTGGTTAGGACTATGATTTCAGTATCGTATTGTATAAAAAATGGTATAATTTGCCGTGGGGAGCTTGAATGGTTATTGTGCTATTTTTGGGTTTGGCAACTCCCTTTTCATGGATGTTTTCCGAAGGCTCGACGCTCAATTGCGCATAAGGGAAGGCCAACTAAATTTGGAAGGAAAAATGTTTCTAATTTGGAACCCAATGCCTAAGTAAGCGGACGAAGTTACATCATGTCGATTTTGGCATGGAGACTTGTATAAGACGTAAATTTCTTGTAGTATTACATGTGAAGCGTCCCTAATGGGCCATTAATTCTTTACTACTATTTCAATGGGCAATGGTTCTAATAACCATCGATGGAAAAATGAGCACCCCTAATTCCGGGTGGCTGGCTCACCAACGTGCTGGCCCAGCACCATTTAGGGCTACTACTGGTTTCGGGACAAAATCACCTGCCCGTAGATTTTTTGTGCCACGTGTGGCTTTTGCCACGGGTGGCAAAAGCTTTAATTTTGTAATCAGATCGGCTTCTTTCTGGTTCTGCAATTTCGTGCAGAATGGGAAGTTCGTGAAAAATAACGCAGCTTCCGCCCTCTGGATTCATGGGTTTTAAAGCCCTTGAGAGCTATGGCTATGGCTATGGCAGTGATGTCAACCAACAGAGTCTTGGAAGATGGAAAAACTAATCGCGATGCATGTTCAGAAATAAGCAGGGATTACTACACAAAATAACGAAAGCTTGCAAATCCATGTAAACTGGGGTCAGAGTTTTTCATGGATTTTTGCTGTGGATTTTCGTGGATTTTGCTGGAGTTCTTTGGTGGAAGAGGTCCGTTTTCCTATTCAATCTGGCTCTGATGCAACCCCTTTGATTTTTGAGTTAATTCTCTTCAGGTACCAGACTTCCTAACTGAATCATTGGCAGAGTGTTGGTCAATTATGTTTTGCACAAACAAATAAACCATCAGCACTTGTCTTGCACAGTGATGCATAAGCGGTGACAGATGTTTTGGGCTTAGTGTTGCTTGTCTATACGTCTTTTCCTGGGAAGCATGGCGGAAGAAGGCCGCCTATTGTCTATCATTCAGGAATTGTCCCTGTAATCACGCCATTTCAGGTACTTTCAAGATTCTTACTCCCATTTTCTTCATTGGTCCGATTTGCAGAAAAAGGTTTTAAGCCAGCATCCCGACTGTATGGTTCCTGAAAAGGGAAGCCTTCATCTTGTTGCTCAGTTGGAAAGAGTTTACAAGCCAAGAAATTGCAGCAGAATAGCTTTAAATTTATGATTCAAAAAAGAAAAACTATGATCTCACCTTCGATTTCGGGCAAAAAAATTCCCCAAACCAACCCAATAAGCAGAGTCATATCATACATTCAATAAACATGCGCCTTCATGCTTATAGCAGATTGTAGAATAATGCTGAAGCAGTCGAAAGACATGATCAGGTCTTTCATTCGCCCAATAGTCCGGCAGCCATAGCCAAGACCATATGTCGGAATGGCGCATACTCTCCCCNNNNCAGCATACTGTATGTCTGTTATGCAATAGAACTTTGAAGTATACATGCAAATAAGAAAATGCCATGTTGGAAAAAAGGAAAGCTTTAAACTTGAGATAAGGGAATTAATAGAGATATCAAAGACCTATCTCATGTTCAGCACACGAGAGTTTAGACCCTTCTGTGATGACAACAATGTTCAAAAGCAGGCTTCCTTTTACATGCTTACTAAAGTTGATAAGAATTTGGCTTAAATATGCTGGATGTGGAAAATTGACTATATTGGCTGTAGCTTTTCATTTTGGCAGGCACCTTATAGGTAGCATACATGATACTGTTCCTAATGAAGCACTATGTTGCAAAAAGTTTGACTCTCAAAGCTTAGGGGACTGAGAAGGATGCAAAAGAAAAATGAAGGTTATAGACCAGCTTGGCCTATATGTGATGGAAGGCTTGAAAGAGCAGGAAGATTTAGAAAAGTTTCAAAGGACTCTAGCTTATGCCATGGAGAATGGAGTAGTTGATGTTCAGGCTGATGGAGGCCCATTATTTTCAGCATCAATCCCGACAGTGGGAGACCATCTTCTGTGAGTAGCTTTAACTATCATTATTAGCAAAAATATTGTTAAATCTGTTGTGGGCCAAGGCATATTGTCCTAATCCAAATTTTCAATTTCATCAGAACTTAGAGGTTCTTCTTCATAAACCTCATAATCTAAAAATAAAAAGTTGTGACATCATCTGATCATGTTAACATTGATATTTTTTATGATTAATTTTTATACATGTCCAAATGATGATTGTGACCTAATCAGCTAGAGTGAGAAGCTGTGCACATTTTATGGATTTTGGTGGCATGCACATAATGGTCCTGCAAGCTTATGTCTTTGTTATGACATTTTTTTGGCTATGTGTAGAAGAGGAGAGTCTGAAGACGTCATGGGGATTTTCTTGAGCAAGCATCTATACTTATTGGGATGGTCTGTAGCTTGTCGGATGATAGTTCCAAATGATGTAGGTTTGCCTGATGCTTCTAGTTCTAAGTACATTGTACCATCTTTTGATGCTGAAAAATCTGGGTTTAATAAACAATAACAACTGATCCTTAACATGTTATTCTCAGGAGAAAAACATTTCAGTCACACATGGAACCATGACTACCCATTTTCTTGCTAGTGATTGTGTTTTTTATACTCATGGTCTATACCATTGGGATGGTCTGTGAATTGTCGGATGATAGTTCCAAATGATGTAGGTTTGCCTGATGCTTCTAGTTCTTATACATTGTACTATCTTTTGATGCTGAAAGATCTGGGTTTAACAAACTATAACAACTCGATCTGAACATGTTCTTTTCAGGAGAAAACATTCCAGTCACACATGGAACCATGACTACCCCATTTTCTTTTGCTCGTGATTGTGTTTTTATTAGATGCTACTTTAGACCAGTCTGTTGGAGTGATTATGTTTGTAAATGCAGATTGATGCAATATGTGAAGAAGTGGAACGGAAATCAAGTACTAGTGACATTGTGGAGTCATTTGTTTATTCACCTTAGATTGTTTGTTGTTGAATACTGCTATAAAAGCACTGTGTCGGCATATGGTTAGTTCTTTTATTAAAGCTCATTTGCCTACGCTCATTAGTTTACAACTTTTGCCTGATGGCCATGAGCATAAAGTGCAAAAAAGAATGGCAGGTTGTTGTTACTGGTGGGTGGGACCATTTCATTGTGACTTGACGATGGCAGGGATTGCAAAGGCTTTTGGTGTCCGGCCTGGTGAGATTCATAAGTTCAGACCCTTGATAGTAACTTAGAAACCAGAAGACTGGTTTTGAACTTCTATTTTTTCCTAATTGCACTTTCTTTTTCTGCTCTTCTTCTTAAAGGTTTCTGATGAAGAGTTTGAGGAGTACCTTTCAGAGCAAATTAGGCATTCCTTGCACAGGCGATGGGAATGAGGTTGGTTCATACCTATGAGTTTATTTTATTTTACCCTTCATCTGTAAGTACTGTATGCATTCCAGATGGCAAACTACCAGAAGGTATTGCTCAATTACTGCACCGTAGAGACCTGAATTTTCCTGTGGTAATTCCAACTTTATTTCCTTCAGTAGTTGTGTATCTGTTTGAATTACTTTTGTTATGATTAAGGTTTGCTTCCTGTGGCAGATAAAATGTAGAACGTGTTTGTCTTACCTGGGCCTACAATGAAGGATCTAGAAGCGCAATGCCAATGTCTGGTTGACTCAAGCAAACAAGGAGATTTGTTACATGTGCAAGAGCCCCTTTACTCAGATCAGATTGCAAATACATCGCCTAGAAGTAAAAGGCTTGGCGCTTTTTGAGTAGAATTTGTATATTTTAAAATGCAGTAGTTGAGTCTGTAAACTGAACAATTTTTTCCTTTTGTGTTGCTTATGCATTTAGATATGCAACTAAAGCAGGTTTACAATTGGCATTAATGCATGGGAGAAACTTAGGCAAACAATTGTATATGATATTCTTGGTTGGCTTGCATGCTTAGGTGTGGCGTGTAGCAGGCCTCTGGGGGTAATTGCTGCCGACTATCCAGATCTTACATTTGGTAAGATTCCATTTCTGGTGGTTTTTCTTGTTTCCATCATCATACTATGGAAGTAGCATGAAAGGATCTAGGGTTACATTTACATCTCTGCTTAGAAGAGCAGAAATAGTGGCTATATTATTCCACCAATCATGTTTTAGGATTAACCTCAAAGGAGTTCTTTTTTAGTCTGTTTATTCTAAGAGGGGCTGATAGAACACAGGAAACTGTTCTACTTAATTGCTCATTTCCAAGGATGATACCATTCAAAAGATTTAATTACAGATTGCATGGTTCGTTTTTCCCAACAGGTTGTTACCGCTGCTTAAAAAGCAGAGGACTTAAAAGATCGGTTGATTTTTAAGCATCATTGGAAAGGTTTGTCGAGGAGACAATTTATGCTTTTAAGAGAGTGATAGATTGAATGTAAATGAGTCGTATTGGGTGTTACAGAATGCAGTTCGGGTGAAGTCTGCAGCTTGTAGGTTAAAGGAGGCTCTTGCTGCAGAAGAGCCTTTGAGCTGATATAGATTCCATAAGAGGATCCATTGTATTTGCAGTACTTGTCATTGAATATAAATATTGATTACTACCTTACATAGTTGTGTGACAATAGTCGTTATTTATTTAAACTGTCTTCCCAAGGAAGAACTGTTAGTACTATGCTGATGTGTATTAGAACTGTTAGAACTATGCTGACATGTATGATGACATCACACTGCTGAATCACCATTTGTTGTTGACATGTTATTCTTATATGACCCATAGTCACGCTGCTTCACTAGTTAGAGCCTTTTATTTGTTTTTTAAAGACGAAAGACAATTTATATTAATAGAAAACAAGATGCTAACGCATCTATGGGTTGCCCGTTGGAAAACCTGCAAGTGGCAAGAATTGATGTTATGTATGACTTTTTATTCGTTGTAATACGTGCTTGATGGCACTATATAGATCACAACAAGGCATGAAAGGTCAACAAAAATATGGCCCTGATACATAAAACATGCAATTGTTATAAAACACGTATAGAAACATTATCATTTCAGATGATCGAGGTAGCCTAGCCCACCTCGCTTTGAAAGATATCTAAAGACAACAATAGGAATTTCGATACGGTAATTTAAGACCGTAGACCATATTTCTAAAACATTTAAATGGGTTTTTATTAATTCTAAATATGACGCTTATATATATCTCCTTTTTATTACCATTATATGACATCTACACATACCATGACACTGGAAAAGATATCTCATGTGAGATGATGTTAATGATATCTTATGTGAGATGGTGTTAATCACATGCCTTTAATTTGACATTTTTCTGTCTTTGATTTTGTCTTCTATTGAATAGTATTTGTGAATTGTTGGATGTAATGACTAGAAGTTAAAAGTTGATGTCGCAATATGAAGCCATAGAGAAGAATGCTACAAGCAAGATTATTGGAACTAGTAGCAACGAGAGAGAGCCTAAATACAATATAGCCATGGCAAAAATGTGGGTTTTTCAAATTATATTCTTGGTCATTTCCTTTTCAAGTGGAGCTTGTGGCAATGGCCATCTTCTTGGAACCCCTCATGGATGTGTTTTAAATGCTAGACTTTGTAGGTGGATAATGGATGTACTTGAGTAGACTTAGATTATAAAGATGAGCATTCATGGGCTCTATGTGCAAATTTGCAAACCATTTTTGAATATTGAATATGGATGTTTTTATTGGGCTAATGGAATAGTTCGTTGTGCTTGGCATTGTAATTATTTTTTGTCGTATATTCCCTAGTGGAATTAGACAACGTAAATATCTAATGGCCCATTAATTTTTACTACTATTTCAAAGGGTAATGGTTCTAATAACCATCAATGGAAAAAGTGAGCACGCCTAATTCCCTAGTGGAGTTCAACAATGTAAATATCTAAGGGACGCCACATGTAACGCCTCCTACGCCCCCCAATGTGAACGCCTCCCAAGAAGAATTTGGGGGCGTTCACATGCTGGACATCACCATGGCTGAATTCGGAACTTCAAGATCACCGGTTTTTGCTACTCCATCACTGTTTTTGTGCCACCGAACTTCAAGATCGCTTCAAGATTTTACCTATTGCTGCAGTGAAGACCGAAAATGACCGAAACGGAGGTCAAGACGCCCAACGCCGGCCGCGGTCGGTGGTCGTGAACCGGCCGAGCGCTTTGACGTCCAACGGTTTGGACGCTGAGCCTTCCTAAGAAAAACATGAACATGTGAATACTTTTCAAGACATATATAACTATACATCAACGTGATATAGGAACACGTGTTCGATCCAAAGAACGCCGTAACGCTTTGGTTTCCTTAATGCCAGAATGGGTCGAGCGATAAAAAAAAAGGGAAAAAAATGAATCAAGAGCGTATGCCTCGGTTCCGATTCTAAAAATCTCTCGAAATTTGGCCCGACCTCCTAATCCGCCTAATCCACCGGCTCGGATCCTTGGCCCGAGCTTCGTCTGAGCTTGTCGCCTATATACGATCCAAAACGGTTCCATTCATGGTCACGGAGAGCTAGGATGAATTCTTCTTCTCTTTGGCTCTAAGTCTTGAGGTGAAGATTTGCAGCCTTTGTGGGCTTAAACTAAACGGGTGGTGCGGATTCCAAGCTTCTGAGGGAGAAAAATAATCTAGAAATCTTTGCTTCTTGCCAAATCCGAGATTAGGATCGCCTAAATGCGGATTTAGGCATAAGAAATCGATCGAATTGAAGGGGCTATAGTAGAGCGCAAATGAACAAAGAATTTATTTTCGAAATAATTGAAGAGAAGGGGGCTTAATGGACGTGAGAAAATGCTCTACTTAAGCATAAAATTTGGTAATGGCTAAGCTAAGCTGTAGCGTAGCTCTTGCAAAAGAAACTTGCTGGCATCAGAATCGGACCAAATTTTGCCTCCACCAACCTGTAAGGATTATATGGCATCAGCCCACCTCCGGCATGGTCCCCCCGCCATAGCTCAGACCTCCATCCAAAGTTTTTCTGCTCTAAAAGGCATGAACCCTTCCATTTTTGAGTCTTTAGATTGCCGGATCTTTCTACCCGTTATGATTTTTTTTTTTCCATTCATCTCCGACGGTTTTGCCTGGCTGTGTAGTTGCTGCTAGATTTCTGGATTGGACTTGGCCATATGAAGGATTTGGGCCGCATAGGTCTGTTTCGAGCTTGCTTGTGCCTCCTTAACTGTACTTAAGTTCTTTCCATTTTCGAATTGTTAAGGACTATTGTTTTCGGATCTTTCGTGACACAACCGACATTGGCGGCGACTGCCGCCGCGACAAATTCTTGTACTCTTTAATGTTAATAGAAGAATGTGGTGCTTTGACTAGGAATTGACAGACATGAGGGTTGACCTGGTTTGAGGAATCTAATGGAATCTTAAGGGGACATTAGGAAATCTAGGGGCATCCAGGGTTCGAAATTAGAATTTGCCCTAACCATTAAAAATGCCTGCTTACATTTAAGGCTGGCGGAAATACATGAAATTATAGTGTACTTTCCCAGAAATCCTTAGAAATTTCTCCAAAAATAGTCTGAAAAAAAAATAATATTTTTGGTTATCGGAAATTTTTGAATGGCCGATTTTTATGGGTCTAACCCCCAATTTTGAACCCCGGGGCATCTTAAGTGAATGTAGTAAGTGAATGTAGGTAAATCTTCTACGCTAAGTACGTAAGCTAAAGGATATTTAAGGGTTCTATATGCATTATTGAAGAATATTCACAAGATAATGGGGATCTAAATGGGACCTTAGTAAACATCAAGGAATCTTATAGAATCTTTAAGTAAAAGCTTCATAAAATATTGGGCAATCCAAGGAATGTTTCGAATTGTAATGAATCTTGACGAATCAATCAAAGGATCTTGGAAAATATAAAGGAATATTGATAGAGCCTCAGAATCTAATCGAATCTTTTCGAGTCTTGGAGAATCTTTATAGGATCTTCTTTGAATGGCTCAAGCATTTGGCTTCGATTCAATTTGTACACTTCACATTGTACATACATTCAATTTTATACTCCCCAACTGAATTGTAGACTCTGAAAGGTAAACAAGAACCAATGAAATGATATATATTAAAGAATGACAAAAGCATTGAATAATGCTTTAGAGTAAATTGTAGACTCTGTTTGTGTAAATTGTAAACTCTGAAAGGTAAACAAGAACCAATAGAATGATATATATTAAAGAATGACAAAAGCATTGAATAATGCTTTAGAGTAAATGCAAAATCACCAATAAATTTCGATTGACCATGACGCACCGTAAAATAGAGGTCACTTGGTTTATCACTTAGCCAAGTGGTCATAGAGGTTTGATTATCAGCATCCTACAAGCATGGGCATTCAAGAGAGCTCCATAGCCATGGATAAAGCGTTCACGGAAGGTGGTATGCTGCAAAAAAGAAGCAAATTGGAAAAGTAATATTGGAGACTTAAAAGAAAAGGAAAGGCACTGACCAACCAAAGGTCACGAATAATAACAGGAGTTCCTTGCTTGAGACCGATATCATGCTAGTGTACATTTATCCATGAAGGTTTGTTGTTTCTGTTCAACATCACTACAGCAATCCTACCTCCAGAGAGAGGTCCAGCCCAAACCTTGCATTCGATTCAACAAACAGATCATATTAAGACTGGTACCACAGTCTGCAATTGCATGTAGAACATTCATCTAAAACCCCTACCTCCTGACAGAGGCAATCACCTTGCCTGCTTACTTTCCTGCCCTGCACTCCCAGGCTATCTGGTTGCATAATCAAGTCTCTGAGTTAATTAGAACAGACAATTTCATTTGTTAAAAGAACCTTGAATGCAAACACCTTGATTCACGTCTATCACTTCTTTGTTTGCAAGTATGTCATAATAATCCTTCGTTAGATTTCTCAAATCACATCCCATGATAAGGGGCGCCTGCATTGTCCTAAGATCAAGTAGGATACATAGTGATATTACCCTATTGCAAGCAATAAAGAAACAGCAAACTAAGCAACCTTAATGAGGGCCCATAGACTGAAGTGCGACTTGTACTCTTCGATTGTCATATTGCCATTTCCAACCTCAAGCATGTCCGGATCTATTGATTAACAGAGTAATGAGTAAGAAGTTAGTGATCACAAGAATTCCATCTAACTACATACATTTCAGGTCAATATGGTTTCAAAAAAGTAGCTTGAAATTATGTATTTATGTAAACCGCTCCACCTACTTTAGCTTGCATAATGCCCATCTCATATTCCGACGGCATTGGTCAGCATGTCGCAAAGCCAACTAGGATGTTAATACATCAGTTTTCCTAACCCTTAAGCAAAGCAAGATATAGATTGACCTTTCCCAAATATCACTTAATGTCACTTGTTGTACTAACTATTTCCAATTTTGTCACCGTATAGCAGGATGATCATCACCCCTAGTTGTAACGCAGCATGTAAATTTCAAGATACCTTGTAAACTTTGTCACAAAGAAAAATGCACTCACCATTCACAGAGTGAAAAGAATATCTGGCCCTTCCATAGACATCAAAACATCATGCATAACTTGGTATCCGCAACCATCTGCATAATCATTTTAAATTGACTATGTATTGTCGGGAAATAAGGCGCTCAAACATCGCTTGAGGAAATACAAGTACTAACCTAGCTTCGTGTTCACCAAGTATCATTAAAGCGCTTGTCATATTTCGGGGATAATCTATTTCCCGCAGACGGAAAAAAACCTCAACGCTTAGGATTCTATAGATCGCTTATAATATCTCTAAAATCAAGAGATCAAGAATGCAATACCCATGAAGCAAAAGTCCCGCATCTTGGAGTTCATGTGTAAGAGATCCCGGGTTGTTTTGAGCATGTTAACCACCGATGCAAAGACAAAGATTAAGATTTCATTAAGTTTTGGTTTGGAAATAAATTAAATAAGAATGTAAATATGTACCCGTGATCACCGTGAAATTCCAAGCTTTAGACCTTTGAATGAACATAATCAAGAAGAGCTCGAATCCCTCAAGGGAATGTTGACTTTCTTGGTATCAGACACCTCGCAAAAAACAATGATTTAGTATTGTTAATCAAGTTATGTTTGTTTTGTTAAGTTGATTGCTAACCGCTTGGTCGCTACTGAAGTTCGCCCAACAATCATCTCGCATTTTTAACAAATGAGTTGATAGGATGTAGATTGATAAGAGGATGTGATAAGGTTTTCAGATTTACCTATATTGATATATTTGTAGCCAAGAGCAAAAGAAGTCCAAAGGTACACCATCACCGCCAATCTATATGCATCAAGAGTTCTTCCAAACAAACGATCTTAAATTTGAATCTAAGCCTGTTTCTTTAATGATTTGCTCGTTGATGTTCCCCGCAAAATGGTTCCAAATATTCCATCTCGATAAAAATATACTTCAAAATTTTACCCAAATAACCAAATCAGAGATAACATTTTTTCTTTTCTATTCGGACTTGTGGACACGTAAAGGAAGATCTAAAAATGCATGCATTCTCAAGTGAACAACACACATAAGTAGTTCTCTCCGAAATCGAAAATGCATCCTGGATGGTAAAACCCAAATGAGAAATATGGCTTAAGACCAAATAAAGAATTTAACGTTTGATATTGATAGCCAATAATTTTCATCACCAATCACAAACTTCAGTTCTAAAGTACAATACAAAGACAGCCATGATCCCTACAGTTCTTATGTAAAGAAATTGGCCGAGAATCTACCCCATTTGCGGTGTTCTTCCCAATCCATTGCCCAATAAAGATGCAGAAAAGTTTCCAATCCGATGAGTTACATTTGAAAACCGACCTTGGACATTGTCGAATCGAACAAAGACTCCAATTATGAAAAAAGGAATGATAATCTGAGCTGGTGATCCATTCTCGATGAGAAAAAAAAAAAAACAAACAGGGAAATCTAAGAAGGCACAACTCCACACTGAAAGGACGATTTGGCCTTTTTAATTATTTAACAAGCTTTTCGTGGTGGATTCGACTTTTCCACTTTTGTTTCAGAACTCTAGATTTTTTTTTTATTTTTAGATGGATTAAAATCTCAATTACTATATATCTTCCTATATATAAGATTACTAGCTACCGAATAGTGCAACTTTTACAGCATGGGCACCGAATTTTATTGCGAATGGAATCTATTTGGCCTGTTCCCGTGTTTGAACAGCAAGTTCTTCCCAGATTTGTTATTGGGTTCCTAATTAGTGTTTCTAGAGGTTCGTAGATCAAGATTTCTGATCGATTTCTAGCTCGGAAGGGCAAATTGTTGCCAGATTTACTGTTGGGTCCTTGAGTTTTGATTGGAAATAGAATTAGATTGAGAGATTTGATCAGTTTGAAGCTCGAAACAGCAAAACCGTGCCGGAATGCATTATTACAAAGACTACTACATTATTATTGGGCGAAACGAAATTTGACAAATCTGTCGATGGCTTCAAACCCAGATATGATCAATCCATTCCGGCAGATGCATCCGTTCTTTGTAGATGTAATCCTCCGGCCCATCTCAGAATATGTTTGAAGGAAAAATTTTGGCGGGCCTTATGTATCTGCGAAATCTAAGAAACGTGAAGCCGCTACGCAAGAAGGACTAAATTGCGGACTGAATCTGCTCATTATCCTTTTAGAAAAACCCTTTTGCCTCTCATCCTCTTAGAAAAAACCTCTATTTCTCTGCTTGGTGGGCAGATCCATTCATCAGAGGAATTTATTGCAACAAAAGGCGGTGGATCTGCGGAGAAGAAGCGCAGAGCAGAGGTCTTTTGTGCCGATTTATTCGTGACACCGGCCACCGTGTTTGGATTCTTTTGCTTATGTGGCAATGACAAGTGCCGCATGAAACCGCCTCCTTGAATCGATGTTGGTGAGCCACCCGCTTATCTGTGCTCACATCTTTATCGATGTGATGTGGAATGGGAAGGAGTGGATTCCGTAGCGAGGCGCTGGCTACCCAGCAGCCGGCTCGCCTCGCTACACCGGAATCCACGACTACCCATTCCACAACGCCAAGGTAAGAAAAAAATTTTGATTCTTCGCCTTTGGCTATGGCGAGTTTAGGGCTATGGCGGCTTGGAGTTTATGGTTTGGAGTTTATGGCGAGTTTTGGCTATGGCGAAGTTTATGGCTTGAGTTCACGAGATCCGCTATGGCTGCACCGCCGACATCCCGGAGAGCTCTCGCGCTTTCCCGCCAAGAAAGCAAAAGGTATGGCTTCAAAATCACCGAGCTCGCTATGGCTATGGCTTGAGCTCCGCCTGCTTGGCGCCTTCCCTCGACCAGAGAGGTAAAACAGAGGTCACCGTTGTAACAAAGTTAGCCAAGAATGCTACATCGATTTTCCATTCTTGATTAGAATGGTTGCAACGTGGCAAGATATCATTGGCCAAAAAACAAGAATCAACACCAACTTACCTTGACGTTATTTAAACCATTCAAAGCTAAATTAGTCTTTAAGGGAAGATGTGCCTATACATATCACCTCTTAACCATTAAAACTTATCGTTTAGGATATATGCAAGCTCACATCAATGGCCTGTGAAATAATTTTCTATTTACTTCCTTTTCTTTTGAGACACAACGTAATTCCACCTTTGTGCTTACAATTTAACGTCTCTTAAAACTTTTTTTTTTTTTTTTTTTTTTTTTTTTTTTTTTTTGAGACACAATATGATCCCACCTTCCTCAATACTGAACGCATGTGGAACTTTTATACGTTGTTACATAGCTCTCTAGCACAAACATCTGCCCATCCATTGGTGACCCATTTTGAACAACATATAGGTTTGGTGCCTTAGCTATGATGTTATCACTGCTTCAAGAATTTCATAAACTTAAGGAGTCTTTCATGGGTAAGTGGATGAATTAATACAATTATGATAAGAATTTGTTGACCGTATAACATTCATTTGCCAAATTCAAACAGGTTATAACTTTCAAGTCACATGTGTGGTTTGACTGCCTGCAAAAACACCATCTTAGTCAGACACAAACCGAGAAAGCCGTAACCGATAACGCTTATACGTGCAAAAAATGTTCATGTGGTTTGTTATTATTCGTAAGATTGTCCATATATGCAGAACCCAACAAAAGAATACGCCTTTAAAAACATAAGAATTCCCAAACTTGCAATATTAACATCTCAAAGGAGATTTTTTCTAGGTTCATCTTCCCCAAGGTCGAGGACCAAATTGTAAGCCCCCTTTAAAACTTCTATTCAACATTGATATGGCCTTTTACTCAAGTCACATTTGAGTTCGACTACCAGGATTGTACAGGGCCCAGGCTCCGCCTGCCTTCACTCTTTACTGATTGGGTTGCCAGACTGCTGTCCCACTGCCTATTCCGCTGGGTTCCAGTACTCGATGGTGACACACCCGATTTACAGGTGGTCACCTTTTCTCAACGGTTTAAATAAGTTATTTTTTAAATGTCTCAACATATTTTTACACATGGTATAAAATATATTCTTGCTTCTAATCCCTTAGACCTATTTATGAATGCCCTTACGCTTTCTCCTGCCCTAGCACCTCCTAACCTAAGGAATCTCTCCATATACATGAGGGACATTGCAAATTGTTTTCTAGAGCTTAGATTTGTTCACATTCAAAAAGTAAGCTGACACTATATCTAATGCATATCTACTATGTCCTAGAGAGTTCATTTGGTCCGATAGAGAAAGCATCAGGGCATGAAAGAGGTGTTGTATATCTAAATAGTGTTTTTTTTTTTTTTGAAGGATCAGGTTAACTAATATTAATTCAGAGAAATACAAGAAGAGCGGTATTAGGGTACTCCTGCCCACACCAGGGCAAGGACCCACCTAATAAGTGTACCTATCTACAACTCATGCCACAAATCTCCCCAGAGTGTCTACAATGTGGAGGGTTCTTTCCCAGACCGCTGCCTTGACCTGCTCTTTCCGAGGGGATGCCAGATACGATAGATATAACTTGTACCTCAGCTGCGGGACCAAAGCCTGAGGCTGCATCTCTGCATTCCTGAACACCTTCATCGCCGCCGCCTGCGTGATGAGCCACAAATAACCGTGCTTTACACGTATGAAAGGCCAGACTCAAGCCGGGACCACCTACTAGGGTACACCCCAAAAGGACCTCTTGATCATGAGTGAGGTATGAAAGAGGCGGCCAACCCATGCCATGCCTACCGGATATCCGAACAGAGAAACATGCAAGGTTCCAAGGTCTCCACAATGTACCTACCACACATGGGACATAAGTCGCCGATCCGGTTGATCCCCAACCCATGTTCACCCTCGTGAGAACGGGGCACACCGCCACAAAGAATACCCGGTCTTGGGGCTTAGATTGGGTTCCACACCCACCTCCGCATAACGCCCCCACTCATCCCCGTGCACCAAGACTCCATCCATCCCAGGGAGGCAACCCATCTTGAACCGCCGTAAGCTCATAACAGACCTCACAAACTTTGAGGGATCCACTTTCGGGGTGGCACTTCCACACACGCCCCGATGCCCGTGGGGGTGCAATGGTAGAGCATTAGCCACCCGCGGCTGCATAGTACGATCCCGCCCTCGGCCGAAATCTATAACGAAAACAATTGCCGGTGCTAGCTGCCCATCCATATACCAATCCGCCACCGTCAAAACCCCCACATCGCGCCCATCCGCTACTGGACTCGGGATCAACAGAGGCCGCCAGAACCCGCGTGCGCGTGGTCCAAGGGGATCCATCACCACGGGCGCCCCAATCAACGCACCTGGATGGCATCAAGTGCAAACAATGGACGGACCTGCCCCCCGTGCTCGCAGAGCCCCTTCAAAACGGCGAGGCATGAGCATACTGGCCCGATATCCACAAACAACGCCCAAGGGAGCCGCAAGGCACAGTACGGCTTGTGAAAAACTATGGAATGAGACAACATCGGTGAAGCAAGACCATGCCCGGGAGTCGAAAGCCTCTCAAGAATAGCAAAACAAACTTAGACAGAGGACCTTGCCATGCAAAATGACGGATCAAAAAAGCCGAGTCCACCAAGAGCCTTAGGGACGGACGCACTTCCACCGTGCCACCTTTCACTACCGCCTCCTCATTGCCTCCCCACACAAAGTTACTTAACCATAGCAGAGATTTCCCGTGACCTTACTTTCAAAGCCAGGATGATAGAGGCCATATAAATATGAGTCGAAAGCAAAGGACTTATTCACATCAGGACTCCCCACCATGGACAGCTTCCCCCCTTTCCACCAATTGAGATGCCGACGCAAATTAAACCGTATGTCTTCCCACACCAGGTCGGAGATATCAATGCCAAACGGAATGCCCAAAAGCCTAGAGCATGTGCCTCAAGGGTCGCTTCGCCATGGGAATTGGGACACCACCGCCGCATGGGCTCACCACGGCCCCAAAGTCATCGCAGCACTTCGACCAATTCATAAGGCGCCCGAAGCAAGGGAAAATGTGTCCGCCAGCCTCTCCTTCAGATTCAACAGATTCCTCCATCCTCCAAGCAGAAGAGATGAATCGTCAAGATATCACTCCCACCGCCGCGATCCATCTGCCATCCTCAGTCCCTCCACCACACCAGCCTCCACTGCAAAAGTCAACAACTGCGAGAGGGCCTCCGCTACAATGGTGAAGAGGAAGGGCGCCAGAGGGCATCCCTGACGAACTCCACGCCCCACCCCAAAGATCGGAGAGGACTCACCGTGACACGTGAGGGTCGCTCAAGGACACTAGAAGTTTCATAACCACCGCCAGCTTCCCCCCCACATCCAAAAGCCAACATCATCTTTTTTTCAAGAACGCCCACCGTGACACTATCATAGGCCTTTAAATCCAATCCGGCTTCAAATACACAATCACACCGGTTTTACGCGTGCCCAAAAATGCCCTCAAATAGTGTTGCATGGTGTATTTGTTAATCTTTCATTTCCTACTTTTACATAACAATAGAAATAATTTAATTCCATATTTGCCATGGAAGATCCTCCTAAATGGAGAAAAAGGGCTTGGGCTATAAGGGTCTTTCAGCTTCACCTCCTAGAAGTTTCAATTGTACTAAAGGCAATTTATGCAATGCAAGTTGACCCATACAAATTCCTCTCCACTCCATGCAAGATATTTAAGTAGCGTTACATGACACGATTATCACACTCTCAATTCCAAACAAAAAATTTGTAAATCATGTCATTATATACTTATCAAACTTCCAGCTTTTCTCAAATATTGATGATCCCACCTTCCTCAAGACTCAACGCATGTGGAATTTTTTTTTTTCGTTGTTATATACCTCTCGAAAGCACAAACATGCCCCATCCATCGTTGATCTATTTTCAATATGTATAGATTTGGTGCCCCCGCTATGTTATCAACGCTTCAAGAATTTCATAAACTTAAGGAGTCTTCATGGGTAAGTGGATGAATGAATACGATATGATAAGAATTTGTTGACCGTGTAACATTCACTTGCCAGATTCAAACTGGTTATAACTTTCAAGTCACATGTGTGATCCGCAAAACCACCACCTTAGCCAAACACAATATCGAAAGTGTAAAATGTGCATGTGCTTTGTATAGACAAACACTATGCAAATTTAGGAACATTCAAAAGAGTGAGTTATGAGCATCTCAACCTTCCATTCATACAAAATTGTGACACACATTATGGACGTCTTATTTCATTATGCACAAACATGCATATTATTCGTAAGATTGTTCCATGTCTATAGAACTCTACAAAAGAATATGCCTTTAAAAACATAAAAAATTACCAAATTGCAACATTAACATCTCAAAGCAGATATTTTCTCAGTTCATCTCTTGATGGTGAGGCACTTGATATACGAGTGGTCTCCTTTCCTCAATGGTTTAAATAAATTATTTTTTTATTGTCTCAACATATTTTTACCCATGGTATAAAATATGTTATTGCTTTCAATGCCTTAAACCTATTTATTAAATATACCATCCTGCACTAGCACCCCCTAGCCTAAGGAATCTGTTCATATACATTAGAAGCATTGCAAATTGTTTTCTAGGCCTTGGAGGTGTTGCATATCTAAATAATGTTGCATGATGTGTTTGTTAATCTTCCATTGGTCACTCTTACATAAAATTCTGACAATTTTCTCAGCTAAACTTGGTATCAATTTTGAATTCTAGGAAGAGCCCACAATAAGAAATCACATAATTCTAATTCTACAGACCCGTGATCAAGAAACGACCGAACAAATCCCCTGCATTTTGTGGCAGAACTTTTGCAAAAATTATACATAGATTGACATGCAAAAAATGACATCTCTAATCCACCGCTATCATCAATAATCAGTAACTTCCAAAATAATAAAGGACTATTTAGAATTAAAGGCATGTACGCACAATCATAGGTTGATACGTACACTTTTACAAATGCCCAGCATCAAATCTTTATTTGAGCCTTGAGCACTTGCAAAGTACAATTTCTGAAACTTACAAGGGTTGCCGGCGCCAAATTCTTGTATATAATAACATTTCTAGATTTTTTTTTATTTTTAGATGGATTAAAATCTCAATTATTACTATATATAATAACATTTGGATAAGGGTCAAGATAATTATAATAACATTTGGATAAGGGTCAAGATAATTATACCCAAATTAGTATGTTCTAGAGAAAAACAATAAGGTGCCGCGCACGGAGGGTTGCCCTCTTTGTCTCGAGGGTGAAGTGGCTTAAATCATACTTTAAGGTCATGTTTTTACAATCAATCCATGACATTAACCTTTAGATCATGGGCCACGTGCCATGCGTCCAAAATTTGCAGAGCCATATGCCATGCCTCCAAAATCGCCACTACGATAAAAGGAATGGGACGAGAATTTGGGTCAAGCAAGTTTGCCCACATCCTTAGGATTTTTTTCCTGTAAAATTTGACGTTGGCCTCTCCCCCGATAAACACAAGGATGATGCCGCCCTGTCTGCGAACAAGCAGAGCCTAAGCACAGACACTCAGGCCGATCGAAAACCCTGCAGAAAATAAGGCTTAGTTCACAAGCAAAGAACAGGGTTGTTGCTTGGGCTCGGCTCGAGCTTTGAGGGATTATAATGGGGACTGAATGCAATTCTTAGCGCACCAATGCATTAGATTTTGCTCCGGCCACCGGTTACACTAAGAAGAGTTCACCACTAACGATGGTGACCGGGCCGCTTAAGGACGCTTTAAAGGTTTGAAGCAGTTTGAATATACTGTGCACGACGAAGATATCCTTAGAATATGCTAAGAACTCCACTGAAAAGGAGGGTTTGCCTCCCTAGAGACAACCCAAAAACTCAATAATAACTATTTTTGTAAATTACACAAAAACATTGCACTAGCATACATAAAAACTTTCGTACACACAACACCCTAATATAGCATGTATTTATCAAGCCTCATTACTCATTGACAATAGTCTTTTATGGCAACGAACATCATATCTATAATGAACAATTGTTTTTACATCATAACAAACAATTAAGATTCTTACCACATTAGGATTCAAATATATAAATGACAATTGCAAGGCAATAGTCCGCCACGAGTTGAATTTGAACAAACACTCTTTCCTTGGGCAAAACCATGACATTTCAATAGGAATTGCACCGACCGTGCATTGCCAAGTTTGATCCAAACGATTTGAAACAACTATTTCACCCGGCTTCATGTCTACGTTTCCAAGGTCTCAGCCCGGTATAATTGGCATGAAGATATTTTTAAGGAGTTATTTGTCGAGTGGGGGGGAGTACATTGGCTGGGAATCCATCCCGAAAGAGCCCCGGACTGGTGCAATTGGATATCTTAAAAGATATTCCGAGAGAGGTCGATATCATGACTATTTCCCGGGAGAGTAAAACTGAAATTGACATGGAATGGACTCCCATTCCATGCTCTATTTGTGGTCTCGTGCTACATGGAGGGGGTGTCTGTCAAGGAACTTGGGTACCTAAAGGAAAACAAGCAGAGAAACAACTACCGATTTGAAAAACAAGTTCAAGTCATCCCCACAAAGATCAAGAAGGATGGACCCAAGTGAAGTCAAAAAAGAAAAATAAAAAATGGAGTGCTTATAAAAAGGCAAGGAAGTTGAAGGCCAAGAAGAGGAAACGTATGAAACCCAAAAGAGTAAGGAGATTGTCAAGCCCGATCAGAATGGAGGGAAAAACAAAAACATGACAAGATGGTGGAAAAGTCAAAGTCTTGGTCAGCTCGATTGAAAATCAAAAGGACTCCGAGGAAAGGGAAGGACCAGTCCACCGATCAGATGGTCATAACTCCGCTCACTTATTAAGAAGTAACAAACTTGTCATAAGTGAGACAGACATTCCTCCTATCAATACCCCCGAATCTTCCTGACTCGATGTCTCAATAGGGGACAAGGCTATTTAAGGGAGAACCCTCATTCATTGGGGATGACCTTAAGACCCCTGCCAAGAAGATTGACTTTGCATCTCCAAAACTTAATGAGTGTACCCAGCAGGATACCAGTCAAGAGATGCATGATATTCTTTTACAGTTAATGGAAAAGCAAGAAGAAATGGACAAGGAAGACAAAATGAGTACACCGAGACTCATCTTTGCAATGGCAACCCAAGAGGAAATCCAAGATAAATTTTTACTACATCTCCCATGAACTATGAAGGGGAAGCTGGGATTCTCGAGGGAGGAATCAAGAATTAAAATTCGCCTCGAAATTGAGAGCTTAACCAATGATCTTGTAAGTCCAATATGTAGCATAATAACAGGGGGTTTCTTTTGTATTTTTGTACTTTTTTTCCTAAGGTTTTTATATGATTTCGTGGATGTATTTGATGAGCCATACTAATTAGTATATCTAGAGTGCGCATACGCCTGAACTAATTTTGATGCCTACATCCAATGGTTTAGATCCAAATATCATATATTTCGTTATTATATTGTATTTTTCTTATTTTATCACATTCTCTTTCGACATGCAAGGCTCGAGAACCCATTTTAGGGTTTTGAGGGGTTATGGGCCCAATTTGCTTCGTGGCTATGTTCGGTTAGTTCTTGCATACCAAGTCCGTTGCCTCCGGATTTGGTCCGACATGGGGTTAATCGGTTTTGACGGTTCATCCTTTGTTGCTTTGGTACCGCGACCAGGCATCTTGGCCGAGGAACATTTATCCAATGCATCATCTCTTTCCTCGGCAGGGCGCCAAAGCAAGATATTTGTCGGCATCCGGGGCTCCGTGTTCTCGCCATCTTTGCGGGTTGCCCGATCTTACAGTTTACAATCTTTTCAAAAAAACCGATGTTTGGAGAGGCCATAATAAGAGAGGGTGAAGTCAAGAAAATGAAGCTAAGCAATACCCACAGTTTATCTAAAGGCAAACACATTCATGCTCACGCTGCTTCGAGGTGGCCTTGTGAAAGATATGTTTGTGGAAATCATTTGGCTATGATGTATGGCAATGTGGAGATATGCATGAAGCAAATATGGTGTTTCCGTAAACGGAGCCAACTAACGTTTTTCCCGGACAATTATGTTGGGGATTATTGTCGACATGGGCTTGCCAAGGATGTTTGTTGAACTTTTCCATCAAATGCAAAATTGATGAGGTGATCCCATAAGCACCGTTTTGGGACCATTTTGGATGCATGCACGGGATTTGGGAGTCTTGCAAAAGGCAAGTTTTTCCATGCTTACATTATAATTAGTGACTTTGACTCCTATGAAATTGTTGGGAATGCAATCCTCAATATGTATAGCAAATTAGGTGTTCTGAATACGTGAAAAAGCTTTTTTGTAGAATGCAAAATAAGAACATAGTTTCGTGGACCTCAATGATTGTATTTTATTCAAATCGGGGATGGCGGGAAAGCATTATCATACTTTCACGAATGTAGCCGAAGGCATATCGCCACACAAGGTAACCTATTCCAAAGTGGTGGAAGCATGCATTCCAAGAGGCATTGGCACAAGGCAAACGTATACACTGCATTAAAGTCCGCCTTCATTCGTATTGTTCTAGCAATCGCCCTTATGAACTTGTACAACATATGCGGATGGTTCAAGAAGGTCCGCGAATTTTGATAAAATGCGGGGGGAGGAATCGTTTCATGGAATTCAATCCTATCATCGCTTTGGTCGGCAAGGAAATCCCAAGGAGACAATTCATATTTTACCCGAGATGGAGGCGGAAGTCTTATGCCAAATAATGTCACCGTATCGATTATCGTTGGCATGTTCACAAACACGTAAGTCTTGTCGGGGACAAAGTGGATTCATTCTTATGCTATATGCGTAAACTTGATTCGAATATGCTTGTTGGAAATGCTCTTATTGACTCATGGAAAATGAATGGTGGCATCGATCCCGGAAAGCTTCTTTTTCTCATCACCGGTATCTAATTACTCAACAAATATTTTCCTAGGTTTCTTCCATAGATTTAAGACAAGCGGGTGGTGATAATGCAGACCTATTGGTGGGCAATTTTATTTATGCCTTGCTAAAGTTACATGGCATGAACGAAAAGCAATACATGTTATCTTATCTGCAGTAGCATGGCTTTTCAATCCATTCGCATTTACCATAGGGACAAGAGGCAAATCTGTGGAAGCCATTGTGTGTTGGACAAAATATATTCCATGCTTCTTGAACAATTCTATTACTTTGCTTTCTACGGGAGTACATGATGATGTTTTATGCGACCCAATGGGGATGGCTGGAGAATATATTCATCATTTGTTAAAACTATGGATTACACATATATACATACTTGGTTCCAATTTTGTTGTGCTTCATATTTACATTTCACAATAGGAAGCCTTCTCATTTGCAAGTAGCTCCTCTAGCAAATTGGGACTAAAAGCACAAGCCCCAATAATGACAAATATCGTTGCCATTAGTTTTACTTTACTAAACCGTTGTTCATACGAGTAGGTTAAACTTAATCTAACTCATCCAAGTGTGAAGTCACGTTGTTTGTTCTTTTTGCCCCGGGGGGTAAAAATTTTTAACCTATAACAAAAACCATTATATTAAATTAAATTAAACCATTACATTAAACCATTACATTACCTTTAAATTAAATCCCCCTTCAAACCCCCTTTGGTTTGGGTGCATATTCACACGGGGGGTTACGAGGGCGGCGAGAGCCTCAAAATATATTTACAATACATGTACAAAATTAACACCATTAAGTACATTCTCTCAAACCTTATAGTATTTTGCAAACCTTAATATACAGTATACAAAAACTTGTACATGCATACCCCACAAACGAGGATTATTATATACGGTCCAGATCTTGGAATAAAGGGCAAATATGCCCATCCGACAGCTCTCGTTGCCCGGAGTAACCCCCCGTGTGAATATGCACCCAAACCAAAGGGGGTTCGAATGAAGGGAACATTCAGGAGAATGAGACAGAGGATGACAATTTCTATACACCACACCAGAGGAAAGCTCGGATAATTTTGGTCTGAAAACCCCACCGCCGGGGAGACATGCAAAACTCAACATACAAATCATGGCACTGGCAGTTGACAATTTGGAACAGGTCAACAGACCAATAAGCCCAGAGGTACCACACATGGATACCAACATAGCAGCCAACTCAGTCCAGGATGAAGGAATAGGTGAAAAATTCTACATCCCTGGTCCAAGGAAAAAAGGTATCGGGAAGGTGCAATTCATCGAGAATAGCCCCGCTCTTAACCTAAGGAGTCAAGGAAGGAAGAAGACCGAGGTACAATGAAGATAGCCACATGGAATATGAGGGGAATCAAAGCCCCTCAAGAGGAAAAGAGCCTTAATAGCTTTGAAAGAAATGAAAGCGCATACATTATTCTACTCCAAGAGCACTGAGACTACCCCTTTTGAGTCAGCAAACCTTGACAAATGGATTATGCCAAATGGAGACTGATCCGTCCATAGCAGATGGGACCAAAGGGGAATCTGCATGGTTTGGCAGGATATGCCCTGTTTGGAGAAATATTGTCACCCAAAGGCGTGTGGACTCAGAAAGCAGTATTGCGAAAGGAAAGACACCATTGATATTATTAATATATATGCCTCCACAGACTCGATGAGAGGGAAGAACAATGGCTCCAAATTAATAATTGGATCCGTGGTCACCAAATCAAGAATTGGGCTGTGGCGAGATTTTAATAATACACCTACTTGGGAACGAAACTTGGAAAAACAAAGCAATATGTCCAAAGGTGAGAGGAAGGCATGGGATCTTTTGATGACAAACTTTGTATACCTTCCTCCATCCTCAACAAGCAAATACTCATGGTCAAACAAAAGGAAAGGAGATCAAAGGACATATTGTCTCTTGGATGGTTTTATTTATGGAACTCAGAGTTGGAGAATTGGGATAACCTAATTACATCATGTGACATTGGAAACTCAATCTCGCACCATTTTCCTCAGTTCTTAAGTGACATGGCACCATCAAAGAAGGAGGGACAACATCCCATTTAAATTTAACACCGGACTCACGATAATAAAAGGATTTTGTGAGGCCTTCTCAAGTTCTACAAAAGCTACCGAAAATTCCTTTTATCTGGTTCCATGAATCGCTTTGTCAATAGGATTAAAAGCAGATCAAAGGTTGGATTAAGGCATGGGGAAAAGATTGGAATTTGAAAAAAAAAAAAGAAAAACAAGAGGTATATGAAGCTATGAGAGAAGTTAGAAAAAGTCTTTTTCAAGATAAGGACAATATAGCCCTGCAAGAAAAGGAGTTTGAGTTGGAATCAAAAGTCAAATGTATTGAGGAGGCCGAGGCAAGAAGTCTTGCAATTAGAAGTAAATGTAAATATATTAATGAGATGGATGATGCACGGTCTGCGCCTTCTTTTTTTTTAGTGGCTAAGAATAGGATTCAACAATGGAATTATTCAAGCTAAAAGGGATGATGGCAGTATTCTCCATAGCCAACTTGATATCCAGAATTTCTTTCTCAATGAGTACAAAAATTTGTTTAACAAATGCATACAACAAGATAGATGAGAAAGAAATAGATGAGTTCTTTGCAAAATTCCAAAAGGACCACAAATTAAGGAGGAAGACATGCTCATAGCTCCCCGAGGAAAAAGAGATTAAGGAGACTCTCCAAATAATGACACATGGAAAGAGTCCAGGCCCGGATGGATTACAGCCAGAGTTCTACATGGAATTTTGGGATTTGATAAAGGAAGATTTTATTCTATTTATACAGGGAGCATGGAGAGCCAAGTACCTACACCCGGCAATAAATGCAGGTCATATTACTCTAATCCCAAAAGTAGAAAACCCTGCTAATTTTGGTGATTGGAGACCAATTTCTCTTACCAACACAACATACAAGTTGCTGGCAAAAATCTTGGCTAACAGGTTAAAGACTAGCCTAATGAAAGTTATCAATCCCTGCCAGTCTGCTTTCTTGCCTCAGAGGAATATTCTTGATAATTACATTGGCGCATCTGAAGGTCTTCACTGGAACAAGCTGTCCGGTCAGAATTGCATGCTTCTCAAGCTAGACTTCAAGCGAGCATATGACACAATTAGTTGGCAATTCCTAGAAAAGGCAATGGATCACTTGGGGTTATCTGCAAATGTATACCAGAAAGTGCTTGGATTTAATGCCATGGCCTCATCTGCAATTATTATAAATGGCAATCCTACTGAACAATTCCCATGTAGAAGAGGTGTGAGACAGGGATGCCCCCTAGCTCCATACCTTTTTCTAATTGTAGCAGAGGTGGTCACCAAATTGGTAATCCATATGCAGAACAAAGGGGATATAAATTGTCTGCAACTCCCTGGTGATCAAGGTACCTTCTCCCTAATGCAATATGCTGATGACACCTTTGTTTTTCTTAAGCAGGGGGACAATAGCCTTCCAAACTTTCTCAAGATGATGGATAGGTTTGGACACATGTCTGGGGTCATGCTAAACAAAAATAAGTGTGCAATAATACTGGACACAGAAGAAACTGTACTTCAGGGGATAAAGATCTTGAACAGAAGTGCTGGTACATCAATCCTTGGGATCCCCCTAGCTCTGAATTCTTCCCTCCGAGGTTTATGGGAGCCAATTGTTACTAGAATTAAAAAGAAGCTTGGTATGTACTCCTCCTCTCTATCTCTGGCTGGTAGAATTCAGATTGCTAATGCTGTCATTAGCAGCACACATGTATATTTTTCATCTGCCATTGTTGGAGATAAAGCTTCCTATAACAAGATTGAGGCAGCAATTAGACAGTTTATTTGGCAAGGAATTCACAAGGTTGCTTGGGGAGACCTTATCAAACCTAGGAAGGAAGGAGGGCTTGGATGCAAAGATCTATTTACCCAAGCTCAAGCACTTGCTGCCAAAATGATTTGGAGGGCTATCCAAAATTCCTCATCATCTCCAGCCATGAAACTGATAAGATACTGGATACAAGAGTCTTACCCTGTTGGCAGTCATACTCTAAGACATGAACTTCCAGATTCAGCATTCTTTCAATTTACTCCATGTCCAAATACTTCCATTGTGCTAAGGAGAATGTTTGAAGCATGGAATACAGCTGCTTTGTGTTATAGGCCCCCAATCATTGATACAAGATGCAAGGATATCCACTTCTTCTGGCATCCTGAGATAATACATAGCAGCAATGACTGCCTGGCTCTTAAACATCCACAAAAGTACATGCAAAGGGCATAAAGCAGGGATCGAAAAATTGGAGATCCGAGGAAAGGAGACTCTGCTTGGAAGGAATGGGATGAGATATCCTTACTCACGAAAAAGGCTCACAATTAGATAAAGATATCTATGAGCTCATCATGGATAAAGTGGGAGGACATGAAGAATTATGTGAAAGTACAAATCAGTGGCATCTAAAGGGCAAGGAAATATACTCTGTAAGGGAGATCTACAAAGGTCTGGTCAAGCACAAACCATCTAAAGCTACACACAAGTGTGGAACTACTTGAGAAAAAAGGTTAGCTTCCATATGTGCTAAAGGGTGGAAGAATTATGCAAAGAAAACAAAGTTAAGACTTTTGGTGGTGATCCCCGCATCGAGTTTGACCACCAATCATAGAAGAGCAAAATTTGACAAAAACATTTCTGAAACATGTCCCCTAGGATGTGGACAAGTAGAGACCTCTAACCATGTTTTCCTGTGTCCTAAGATCCAGGAATTCTGGAGTTGGACGGCTCAGATAAACAAAGGAGTCCCTGGAGAATCGAATATGCTGGTATTCCTAAACTCTGGTAACAGGTTACTAAATACTGTTAGAACCTTGTGTTGCTGGGCCATATGGAAACACAGAAATAGGACTGCTATAGACAAGAAGAATCCAAATTTGATATGGTTGAAGCAAGTCTTTTAAGCACACTTATAGACTTCGACCATTGCACACAAAAAAGCAAAGAGGACGTGGTTATGACAACGAATGGCACGCCATTGGCAAATTTCAAGGAACACATGATTTCTTTGTGCTAAATCTAACTGTAAATGATGTTGTTTTTGCACAAAAAGGTCCGGAGGTCAATAGAGTTGGGGCAGCGAAGACGGATGGGGTGGCGATGACTCAGATGATGAGTTCTCCACTCTCTCTAGGAGTGAGCAAGAAGACATGATCATTCAAATGGAAACAGAAAATGGTCCATGCATCCGCCATCGAAAGGTACTCAAGAGGCCGAGGCGGAGAGACATAAGAATTTGAGACGAGATTTTCTACGAATCTATACCATAAGTGGGAACAAAAACGTGAGGCACATGTACTAGTTCTCACTGATTTTTACCAATTACTCAAAGATACAAACTTGATGAGCCAATAACATTCTTGGAAGAAGATGTGGCGATCTCACAATGCAAGATCCGGTTGATGCTCAAGAAAAATTATGGATACCACTACTTTATCCAAAACTGTTAATATTAGTTTATGATGCATTTTGATAATATTAACTATACAGGGCTTTAGTTTCCCTGAATTTTCTACTTACATACTTCATTATATAAGAAGTATGGTGCTGATTTATACTATCTGCATTAAGTATACCTCGGAGGTGTACTATCTGATGTATTTTTAAGATATGAATACTAAGCTTCACCTTGCCTTCAAAAAAAAAAAAAAAAAAAAATGACATTAACCTTTAGATCACGGGGTTAAATTAAGATAAATTTTACCAATTGCTTGTTATGCTAAACTAAAGTTCTTTTTTATGGAGTTCACACCACCTATTGGTCTCTGTGGACTATATATTCTATTCTATATTAACTAACAACAGAACAGACTATTTTACACAAACATAACAGACTATTCTACACAAGCTTGTTGTCAATTATTAACATAACAATATCTGTTAAAATATAACAATATCTGGTAATGGTCATTTTGGGAAGGCAAATGTAAAGCTAAAACTTGATCTACTAATGCTCATTTTGAAAATCAAGAAGTACAATGTATGCAAACCACAAAGCCGTCCTGGCAATCTAACTATTTTTACAAGCAGTCATCTTCACTAATGGCTCATTACCAAAACCTTTTACACACAGCTCTGTAGAACCTAAAATGTTTAAACATCAGGTATGTAGCCAAGTACCATAATTATCACAAGCTCCCAAGCACAACAGTTATGATAAGCTACCATTCACTTCTGCCATCATCTTTAGTTCCACATGCATAGTCTACAGTCCTCACAACATGAGCCCGTTCAAATCTATTACCATAAGCCACTAAAAAACCCCTTGCCCTTGATCCCCATGGATAACACCATGCCTTTCTCATCAGATGTCCTTTACTATCGTCTAGCATTTTCTTGAAAACAAACATATCTTCTTGAAGATTTTCATTATTTTTTGTCTGCTCACAGGCTTCAAACCTAGAACAAATTCATACACAACAAATATGGGCATCAAAATGTTATCATGTTGCAATGCTGTCCACAACCACCTTCTATAAAATCAGAGAAACAGGGCTTGCATCTCTGATGGTTTGTCAAAGGGAAAATATTATTTCGTCCACTCTATCAATTCTATTCTTGAAGTATACAAAAATGCCATTGTATATGTGCTTAGATAGTTTGCCAAAATATATTTCCTCCATCGCATTAGAGAATAGGATAGAATAGAGCGATAAAGTTTGCACAATCTCTGTGTATTCTCGGAGGGCATTCAGGCATTGGTTGGGCATAATATTTTTGGGTAATATTGTATTCCTGGTCGTCTAATATTAAAATTGAGGTGCTTATTGCCAATTTTAGAGCTGCTTAAAATCCTGAGTTTTTTAGAGTTGTTTTTGTGTAAATGGTCAAGAGCAAGGATTTGATCCAGCCAGAAGTAGAAACAGAAGTAGAAAGTAGGCTGGTCTTAAAACGGACTTCCAGGCATGCCGAATCTTCTGTGCCCGTCATTGTTGCCCGCTAGACCCTTTTTTGGGGCGTAGCTACATCTGTGTTTCATCTATGTTGCACGATTTGTTTCTTTAGCTAGAAGTGGATCCACAATGCAGAGCCGCGTGTGCAAGCATACCACCGGACAACAGGCGCAAGAATCCCATAGCCAGCGCTACCTTTTTCATTTCATGCATGGTTGTGGTGAAGGCATCTCTTATTTACGCTAGATGCAAGCCAAAAGGAACTCAAAGGAGGCAAAACTCCTGGACGTGAAACCAGGCCATGGCAAAAGATTCGGGACCACCATCGCCTTGGGTGTGTCAATTTCTCCCCTGCGAACAAAATGTAAGGAAGATTGATGTATTCGTGCTCTTCTTCATATAAGCTTGTCAACAAAAAATGAAGCCCAAATGCAGAAGAAAACAGGAGGCTTCAAATATTTAAACCACGTTGACAAAGAGATCCCTTTCATATGGCCTTAAAAATGTCAAGGGATATCAAAGAGACATTGGAGCAAACGACAACAAACCCACAAACAAGTAGTTACCTAATAAAAATGCGACAACATACCCTCCGAACTTAATTGCTAGCAAGTGTACCGTGTTCATGCAAATATACTTTGCCCAATTCGTTTTGGGTTGGGAAAGGGTATTCTGGCAGTGGTTAGGACTATGATTTCAGTATCGTATTGTATAAAAAATGGTATAATTTGCCATGTGGGAGGAGCTTGAATGGTTATTGCTATTTTGGGTGCTTGGCAACTCCCTTTTTTCATGGATGTTTTCCCGAAGGCTCGACGCTCAATTGCAGATAAGGAAGGCCAACTAAATTTGGAAGGAAAATGTTTCTAATTTGGAACCCACAATGCCGGTAAGCGGACCTGAGTTCTGTCATATCGATTTTGGCATGGAGACTTGTATAAGACGTAAATTTCTTGTAGTATTACATGTGAAGCGTCCCTAATGGGCCATTAATTCTTTACTACTATTTCAATGGGCAATGGTTCTAATAACCATCGATGGAAAAAATGAGCACCCCTAATTCGGGTGGCTGGCTCACCAACGTGCTGGCCAACACCATTTAGGCTACTGGATTGGTTTCGGGACAAAATCACCTGCCCGTAGATTTTTGTGCCACGTGGCTTTGCCACGGTGGCAAAAGCTTTAATTTTGTGTCAGATCGGCTTCTTTCTGGTTCTGCAATTTCGTGCAGAATGGGAAGTTCGTGAAAAATAACGCAGCTTCCGCCCTCTGGATTCATGGGTTTTAAAGCCCTTGAGAGCTATGGCTATGGCTATGGCAGTGATGTCAACCAACAGAGTCTTGGAAGATGGAAAAACTAATCGGGATGCATGTTCAGGGGAATAAGCAGGGATTACTACACAAAATAACGGGCTTGCAAATCCGTAAACTGGGGTCAGAGTTTTTCATGGATTTTGCTGTGGATTTTCGTGGATTTTGCTGAGTTCTTTGGTGGAAGAGGTCCGTTTTCCTATTCAATCTGGCTCTGATGCAACCCCTTTGATTTTTGAGTTAATTCTCTTCAGGTACCAGACTTCTAACTGAATCATTGGCAGAGTGTTGGTCAATTATGTTTTGCACAAACAAATAAACCATCAGCACTTGTCTTGCACAGTGATGCATAAGCGGTGACAGATGTTTTGGGCTTAGTGTTGCTTGTCTATACGTCTTTTCCTGGGAAGCATGGCGGAAGAAGGCCGCCTATTGTCTATCATTCAGAATTGTCCTGCCAATCACGCCATTTCAGGTACTTTCAAGATTCTTACTCCCATTTCTTTTCATTGGTCCGGATTTGCAGAAAAAAAGGCTTTAAGCCAGCATCCCGACTGTATGGTTCCTGAAAAAGGAAGCCTTCATCTTGTTGCTCGGTTGGAAAGAGTTTACAAGCCAAGAAATTGCAGCAGAATAGCTTTAAATTTATGATTCAAAAGAAAAAACTATGATCTCACCTTCGATTTCGGAGCGAAAATTCCCCAAACCAACCCAATAAGCAGGAGTCATATCATACACATTCAATAAACAGGCGCCTTCATGCTTATAGCAGATTGTAGAATAATGCTGAAGCAGTCGAAAGACATGATCCGGTCTTTCATTCGCCCAATAGTCCGGCAGCCATAGCCAAGGCCATATGTCGGAATGGCGCATACTCTCCTAAATCGATGGTAACAGAACGGTCTTAATGAGTTTCCATGCTGCAAACCCAACCAAATCGAAGATCCCATCCCCACCTTCCGCTCGGCTTCCATAAAATCCACACCGTTCAAACGTCTTCAGGGTCCCTCAAATCCCAAAAGTCCACAGCCGTCGACAAGGGATATGCTATGACATTCTTCAATCACGGCCCTCTATGAGTCTTGCCCCATACTCCCCAAGGGTTGCCATTTTAAATTTAACAACGGGGAGTCAAGGGAGGTGGAGTATGTTGAAGAAAGGATGATCAAGCATCCTGGATCAATGACGTGGATCTGCCAGCAGGGCAATCCACATGAATCGACACATATCTTTTCAATGTATATATATGAGCCCGAGATATTCCCTCCATTTACGTAATTTAACATGGTATCGAGCCAAGGATCTAGAAATTAGGGAGTCATGGGGAGATGTCTCATGATTGAGTAAACTCATTATTTTCTTCAAACCTCATCCCCTGAATGTAACTTCAAAACAAAAAAGATATGACCAAAGAACTTTGAAAATTCAAAAAATGACCAAACTTCTCCTAGAATCCAAAAATCGGGAGAAGCTTGGTCATGTAGATAAGCACAGAACAAACACAATGATTTTTATATCTTGGTAGAGGTTGGGAAGCAAGAATATGCAACCCATTCGAAGGTGATATGACACTGCGTTTCCATTCCCTCCATTTACGTAATTTAACGAGGCCCCAAACCTCATCCCGAATGTAGTAAAACAAAAATCATCCCGAATGTAACTTCAAAACAAAAAATGACCAGTAACTTTGAAACAAAAAATGACCAAACTTCGAATCCAAAAATTGGTCATGTAGATACGATTTTATATCTTGGTAGAGGTTGGAAGCAAGAATATGCAACCCTTCGAAGGTGATATGACACTGCGAGAAGGTAGTGCAAATCACATCGTCTATGGTCTAATCTCAAACGAGAAGGTAGTGCAAATCACCTGGCTATGGTCTAATCTCAAAACTGGCTTCTGCACTGGCTTTGGTCTAATCTCAAAAATTTGTTAATTTGCCTGGTAAAGCTAGGGACTGATAAAGCTAGGGATGTAAGGATCTAACGCTTCTTGGCTCTAGAATTTGGTCGGATCTTCGGTTTGGTGAAGATTTGTTGCGGTCTAGTCTATATACATTCGGTTTGTGCGGTGAAGATTTGGGAGCTGGATTTGGAACTTCGAGCCAATTTGCCTTTGGAATTTGGTTGGATCTTTCGTTTGGGGAAGATTTGGTAGGTTTTGCGCTTTCAGTTTGTCGAAAGTTTCAAGAATTCGGCGACGCGTAAAAGGTACCAAGGTTTGGCAATCCGGGTCTGGATTGTCGTTACTTTTGCTGCTAGAATTTGGGCGATTATTTACTGCAATCGGTTCTTGAGAAAATCCCCCTCCTCCCTCCGGCATCAAATATGCCTGTCGACTCAAATTAGGAGGCCCGGCAAAAACACATGCGCTGATTTGCGGCTGATTTTACTTGATGCATCAAAATTGCTTACATACACTTGTTTGGACAGATTTAGGACTGGTTTGGACGGATTTAGGGTGAATAGTGATCCAAAATTTGCTTGTTTGGACGGATATAGGTTTTTCAATGTGGGTTTAGTAATTCCTATGTTTTTAGTGTATGGTGCAGATCCATGTATTTGAGTCCGGTGTAGATATGGTGCAGATCCATGTAGTTGAATCCGGTGTAGAATCTGGTGCTGTTCAATCGGCACCAGATTACATATATACGAGTCTGATCTTGATCTGTAAATTTACAGAGGGGACTAGCTTCAAGCTTGGATAATTGGCAGTGAGGTGTGGATGAGGTGTGGATAATCTTTGTAAAATAAGACTTACAAAAAATATATCCCGAACATTTCTTTACTCGGTTCAACTCAGTGCAAAGGTCGCCTTGCATATAAGATACTCGGTGCAAAAGTTATTAGGTGTTGAATATAAACAATAGAACAAACAAAATAGTTTATCATGTTGTTTCCACATGTATGTGTCGAAATAAATGCCTGCAATGAGCACATATCCTCTACCATAAATGAGAATCCACTTCAACAAATCGATCAAAACACAACCTTTCTAAGTGTACATTCTTGAGACATCAAAGTGGAGATGTCTGACTACTGTTGGGGATTTGTTGTCATCTTCAAATGTTTGAAGCTTGAACTTGGTGGAACCTAGTTTTCTGTTAGTTTGAAACGTTTGAAGGTTGAGCCTAGTATTAACATTCCATAGTTGAGAATGCAAGCCTATTCGAAAAGCTAAGTATGAAATGCATTAGATGTGAAACATATTTTGCATAGACATTGCTTTCATCATTACACAATATCGAAGCCATATGCTTCATAAAGAATGTAAATAATGCAAAGGGGTCGTGAAAAAAACGTGAAGGATTCTTGTGTGTAGAGTTTTATAGGTCTTAAGCAAATTTTCCCCAATTTCTATATTGCCTTCCTATGGGTCGCGCGATGTGGCAAAAGATGCAATTGGTTGAAAGGGTTCAACTAAATATTTTGGCATCCTGAAAAAGTATTTGGGCGATGCCTTGGATTGCCCCTTTCTGGCTTCACTCTATCGTTTTTCACTTTATCGTTTGACCAATAGAACAAAACAACCTGTGTTTAACAACCTGTCAAACACAAGTTACTGTGCAGTAAACTAAGTTACAACAAAGTAGTACACGGATAGCAAATGGATTTAAAACCGTCATATTAGCTGCATATCCAATGGTGGTATCACTCTATCATCAAACAACCACATTGCATTGGCGCACCAAATCATGAACTAAACACAAAACTACAACAAACACGTCATACTTCCATGCAGAATTAATTTGCATAAGGCAAAGGCAAGAGATCTAACAGTCCCTCCAATTTCTGCAATCCTATCACTATTTCATAGCCAGCTTTTCAAAAACCACTGTATTGCATAAGGAACACGTAGCTTAGCGTTAAAATATGCCATTTGAAATGGGACTATGATGCTAGAGTTCCCGACAAATTTATCATGTCTTATACAATCCGACCTTGTCAAATACTGAGCGATATTGTGCAGGCATTTTTCAAACACCCAAAATTTTCCATCAATATTAAGATCGAGAAAATATCCTACTATCCGGGGCAAAATTCTACAGTTTTCAGAACAGACCAATTTTGGGGAGCTATGGTTTGGAAGAATTATGTTAGACCCGTTGTTTGTGATGACGACAAAGATCGACACAAAGGCCCCTGCTTTGGGGTCTACGAACCAGAGCTTTGCTCTGGGAATGAACTAGACCCCTATTTTGGGGCTTGCAAATTAGACCCATGGATCTTACAAATCATAGCAAATAGGCTCCATATCCAAGGCTTCTTCGTATACTTCCTATTGTTGACAAAACAGGGGATTGTACCTTAACTCGGAGCTTTCATTCTAATTCCTCAGTTTGTGAGTAAAATTTCAAGCCTCAAAATTTGGTTAATCTGGGAAGGGATGGGCCACAAAATCTCCAGCAGCTTGTTTTTGGCCATAGCCGTTTTGCCAGAGCAATCCCTGCGGAATCTCACCAAAAGGCTCATACATGTAACAAAATGACCATCTACATATTGCAGATGTTACTTACTTTTTATGTATTTGATCTATCAACCCCCCAAACTGCAGACAAAAAACATGCATATAGATGTGCAATGAGATTCCTGCCGCACATCAAAACAGGAATTTATAGTCAAACCTATTGCATGATTGACGTATTTCTGTATTTTGCACGCTACTACTGTGGTAAATACCAGAGACCTGATCTTTGATGGAGAGAATTAAAGTTCACGCCATGACTACAACAGACCTGAGGGATCTAAGACACTGCTATTGCTCGACAGCCTGGCCTAGCCTAGCCGAACTTCACAGCACCGGCTATGTCATTGGGGTTTTTTTTGGGGGGGTTGCCCCTAGGAGGGCAAACCTTTGCCCAAGCAGGTTTTTGGCATATTCTAAGGATATGTTGGTATATGCCTGGGATATTTTGGATATTCCCAAAACTGCTCCAGACCTGTTAGCACCTTTAAACTGTCGGTCATCCTCGTTAGTGTGTGAGGCTCTTTTTACTATGTAACTAGAACAGGATAGGATATGGTCTTCTAGATCGATTTCTCTTTCTCATTTTTTTTTTTTTTTGGTTTTGCACCCGTTTCAACTTCTGAAAAAATCATCTTGATCGGTCTGTTTGAGATTTGTTGTAAACAATTGTCTGTTAGTTCTGATTGCATTGTAAGTATCTAATTCTTTCCGATCCTTTGTGATCGATCTTTCCTCTCACTTGCTTCCATTTGCTCTTTCTCTTTGCCTTGGACCATGTCTCGCTCTTTCCTTTTCCTATTCTGATGGGTTTCATCCTGATTTGGTCGCCCCTGCTGGATCGCCAATTCCTTCTGCTTTTTCTAGAATCACATCTAGGCTATCTCGCCCACTAAGGGTTCACTTTAGCCGTGGCTCCAAGCCTGGATGAATTTCATGTCTTCATTATGTTTTGATTGGGTTCTGTTTGCTTGCGTCTGCCGTTTGATTGAGGCTAGTTTTCGGTTTGCATTCCCCTCTGACATGGCATGCATCTTGGCCCTTGATTTTCAGATTGTATGGTCTGGATTTGTGCCACATCAGGAGGGGGGGAGGCTGTAATACCAAACTGTCTTTGATTGATAGGAAGAGCTTCCAACCATGTTTTAGCTCGCCCGAATCTTGTAGGATCATCCCTGGCCTCTCTGGCCCCTTTATTCTAAATCAACCTTGGCTACAAGTTTGCGATTGCCTCTGATTTATCCGATCATTTGGAGCTGGAGCCGACTTCGATTTGTATTTTCTACGGCTTGTGGTTTATTACGCTCATATGTTTAACTCTTATGGCCAACGAGATGACTTATCTTTTGACTGCCCATTCCCATTGCCAGACATATTGCCTTTCACTATTTATTAGCACTTTTTTCTAAAACCTGAGATTGTTGTTTGCAGATCCTACATCTAACAGTGTGAGGAAACCAATCCAACTATAGTCCGCTGTGGATCAAAAGGACCAGCTATTTCTCTGGCATATATTTTTTAGGCATTAATTCTGGCAAGATATTCAATTAGGTGCTCTATGAAACATGTGATAGTTAAAGGTGGACTTTCGCATATTAGAGCAGTGGAGTTTTGCTCACAAAATTGAGGTCATTGGTATTTTCAATGCATAGCACGGTCTGTGAATGTTATATGAGTTTTAAATTTATGCATGTTGTGTCTTATTGTACGCACCGGGGCTTGCACAAATTGAACATGCAGGTATTTTTTTTGTTCTCAAGATCAAGGAATGCTAGTTGCTCAAATCTTGTGTTCTGATTTGCCAAATTCTACATCATATTGTATGCTTGATTATTATGTCCTTTACTTTTGCAAGTTTCACTTGGTACAAGTAGCAATCATATTTTCCACAAGTTGCAGCCATATTTGCTACCGTGCAATTATTCAAGGACACTCGATTATTGCAGGTGCAAGCAAATTTCTTGTTTCTTTTTTCCTTTATCAAGGTCTTCAATAAAAGCTTTGAAAGCTTAATCTACACCATACCTTAGAATGTTCAACAGTTTTTTTTTTCCATGTTGCGATTTTAAAAAGTGAGGTTAACTTGATATTATGGATCTGTCTCTCCCCCTAAAGAAGCATATGGGCAGTATTTGAAGCTCAGGAATTGACATGGCTTAGATCTTATGATGTCTGTGTAATGCATGTCATCTTCTATTCATAATAATAAGTTTCAATTATTTTTTGCTGAGATTTGTGAATCCTATTATTCGTGAAGGTTGCTTATAAGTTTATGCATTAGAGATACTAGAGTCCATATTTTTAGCACATTGCTACATAGTAGACTTCTAATTTTGGTTTCTTTGCAGGCAACAACAATACTCAGACAGTTCTGGAGTATCACAATAAGAGGTCAACTATGAACATTTTCAGTTCATACGCAGATAATTCAGATCATTGTGGCTTCTCATTATGAAAGTATTTCGAAAGCATTATTTCTGCCCTAAGTTCATGTCTAGAGCATAAAAGTTCTTAACTTTTATGCATAACAGCAGTCATCTTAAAGTAGTGTACCATATGGGCATTGCTTTGACAAAGCCATTCTTGGTCAACTCTTTTCCAAATTTCAAACTTTTCATTTTGTATCTAGATATTTCTAAACATTTTCATCTTGAAACCGCCTTCAAACCTTAAGATTTAGTCAAAATGCATATATAGACATCTATTCAAGAATCTAATATATATTCAATTATCAAGCCAAACGTTAGCAATAGGCCAAACCAAATAGCAAGCCAAATATTAAGGCACAAATACCATGTGATATCTATGACACAAAGCCACGATATATCCATCATAGCAAACCAAACACTATTTCGTAAATGCCTACAAGACTCAATAAAAATGGTATAGTTAGAGAAGCTAGAAGTTGAAGACATGTCACAATTAACTTGGTGAAAGTAAAATGTTGGCTACAATGTCAAATCAATATAGTCCTAATAGCAAACCAAAAGCACAAACATCAAACCACCAAAGGCACAAATATGAAACCAAGTGATATCCATAATAACATGTCTCAATATACATGGTAGCAAATGTTAAATGAATAAAACTTAATGGAAGTGGCATAGTTAGACAAGACAACCTAGATGCAAGGATCAAACGTCCTAGTTTCCAATGGTTTGCAAAACGTATGGGCTCGGAAGTTGCTATAATTGAGCTTTTTTGGCAAGGAACCATTGGGTATTTGTGCGTTTTTTTAGGTCAAAATTATATGTTTGGTATTTTTTTTTTAGATGGGCAAGGGATTTTCTTATGCATGCGAGAGCAGGATTTGCCGATCGTGTCATGCATCTCTGGAGTTATGGGACTTGCTATTCCAGTAAGCTGCCTCCATGTCCTATCCATGTCACTGGTGTCAGTGGTGTTTTGTGTTTTGTGCCTTAGTCCAGAAGAACACAGTTGGATTCTGATGGAAGGTGCTTTGATACCATTGCTTGCTGCGGGTTCTGCTGTCTATATCCTTTGTATTGTGGTTCTTGTATCTCTTATTGCTCTTGTGGGTATGAGGAATGCTGCAAGGGCAGCATCAGCTGCATGCTCTAAGAAAAAAAAGAAGGCGAAATTGTTTTAGTCTAGTGATGATAGGTGGATCGACCTTATGCAATTACTGTGCAATATGAGGTGAAGTTCATTTCAGCAAATGAAATGGTTTGCACCTTCGCATATCCTTAGCATATGCATTGCATGTTACAGGCAAGTCATGTGATCGTTTATGGGTTGTATGTTACGGACGAGTCATGTGATCGTTGATAAATATCTACACGCTCAAGTTGGCTATTCTTTTTTGACCCCTTAAGATTGTATTGATGACGTGATCTATAATTATAGTCTCAATTAAAGATAAAGAACCATTATCCTTTTTGTGCATTCTAATAACCTAACTTTACTTTGCACGTCTTTAAAAAAGGGGGACTAACTTATCAATAACAACACTAGAAATTGTTGAAGCATGCAAGGTATCAATGTCTTGATTTACTCATGTTTTATCGAAAAAAAAGGATGGTTGCTAATTCAGACGATTATAGAGGAAGAGAACATAGCACCATGTGAATTTAGTTGAGGAATTTAACAAATGTTGAAAATTAACAACGGACCAAAATGCAACTACCTAATCAACATTAGAGCATATCCAATGCTCTCATGGCTCGAGCCAATCAAATTGGCCATTTTGGGGATGGATAGAGGTGTTTTCAATCATTCACGTCTCCATTGGCATCTTCACACGACAGTAGTCTACTCATGTTTGTGGGGTAGATAGATAGATAGATTCACAAAGACCAAATTGGCCATGGGACCCAAACAACAAAAGGAGCATGGAAACCCAAAAATTATAAAGAAAAAGATAATGTTAATGCTAAACAAATAAATTTAAGGGGAGAAAAATAAATCTAGTAGCGACATTATTGGACTAACTGGCAGTGATGTCTTTTGTAAATCTTTTTCTTTTTTTGATGGATGGTGTGGTGAGGTATATGTTTTCAATTTCAGATCCTCCTTCGAGTTATCTTATAACATGCACGAGTGCTTCTTCCTTTTTTGGCTTATTGGCTTATGTCTCGAGGCCCTAGTTTATCATTAGAGTTTTCCTGAACAACTTGAAAGATTCCTCTATAACCACCTTTTATATTTTTTCCGCCATCTTCTTGAGGAGCTAGGGATGTTCCTATAGTGGTCCTTTTCATGCATACATCTTTTGGAGGAACTCAATGAATCTCCCAAATATGGCGAGGACACTAGACAAGAACTGTTGTTTGAAGATGCTGATGAAGATATGAATGATTAGAATCTTATATTACTGCACTTCACCCTTAGAATGCCGATCCAATGGCTCCGATCGATGGTATTCTAATTATGAGTCGAAAAATGGTCGATCAAAAGAGAACTTGTAGGTTTACAAACCTAATTGCAGCTATCATCCAAGGTTGCTTGATTTTCGTTCTCATATGTGTCCATAACTAGAATCAAACTTTATTTGAGACTTATATCATCTGTATATATACCATAAGCTATAATACACTATAAAATAACATTACCCTACTCATTGGACTCCATCAATTCATATTATGATTTGAAGCTTGTTGGGCTTCCTCAATAACTTGCTAAAAGAAAGTCACACAGTCGAGGAAGCATCCATTGTTACAATTAGGGAAATATTTAAATCTAGCAACGCCATCGATCCAAGCCATCGGATCGATATTCTCGAATGGGGGAGCATGTATCTCTCCCATGCATGCATGCATGCATGCATTGCATGCATTTTCTGGGGCTCTGGTTCATTTGGGAATCGCCATTTCTTGCAGGTTCTTCATCGACTTCTCATCGGTATTTTCTCCTCTCTCAACAGTCCCTTGACTCTCTTTCTTTGATATCAGGCAGGGGAGGGGCCTCTCCCTACTTGGTTTGACAATTTGACATCCTTTTTCCATGTTGTGACATGTTCTTCCCCGATCTTGTCCTTTTTTTGGGCCATCCTTCAACCTTCGACCTCGATCCCGGTTTGATAAGGAAGTTCTCTTTTTGTTGGGAGCTCTTGTCTGTTATCATGCGAGCCCTTATTCAAGAATGCCATCGATCCGAGCCATCAGATCGGTATTCTCGAATTGGTGAGCATGCATCTCTCCCATGCATGCATGCATTGCATGCATTTTTTGGGGCTCTGGTTCATTTGGGGATCATTATTTCTTGCAGGTTCTTCATCGACTTCTCGTCGGTATTTTCTTCTCTCTCAGCAGTTCCCTTGACTCCCACCCATCCTCCCTTAATGTGTATATTATTGTAAATTTTGTTTTTTGTCGCGTGGCATGCGTGACCAGCCCCTCGCTTTTTCGAGGTGTAAATGTTGTTTTTTGTCGCGTGGCACGCATGACCAGCTCCTCGCTTTTTCAAGGTTTTTTCTCTATTGGTTTTTTGTTGGTGATGTGCAGGTCCAGGGGTGATGCGCGACTTCGGTATTCTCTCTAGAGCGTCGGTTTTTTTTGTGGGAACATTTAGCAGCCTTGCGTTGTCCAAGCCCCTTGTCGAGATTTTATCTTTAGGGTTTTTCCTCGAAAACCCGAAAGGGCGAGGCATTAGAGTTTTTTTGAGGTCAAATAAGGGCCCTTACTCGATGCCACGTCAAAAAGCTCGCGGCCAATGGGGAGCCGAGCTTGTACAGAGTTTCTTTACCGAGTCTTGGTTTCGCCATTCCAGGTGTCAACTGCCGGTAACTTTGGTAATATCCGTGCCTCTAGCTTCGGATGTCAGATTACACACGTGGCAATTATGACCGTTAGCTCCCGCCCTCAATTCCCGCTCAGGTGTTTTCCTCAACAGAGTTTGCACGAAGATCGATTGCCCGTGCCAAGGGAACTGCTTTGACCTGCGGCAAAGTGAGTTTCGACCACAGAAAAACTTCGATCAAGGTAAAATCGCGGAGCCTCTCCTAGTATTTCGATTCCGCTCCACATTTTGATTTGAATTCTATGACTAGATGGCTATAAGCTCTATCACAGTCGGAAATGACTTTGAAAGCTTCATGGTGTCGATCGGGAGCTTTGTTACACTCCAACCTGCAATGCAAGGTGAATGGCGAGTCAAAAGATGCAGGGAGAGAAATGATGTTTCTGCACATTGGAAGGCTTTGGTGGTCGATTTTCGATCAGGCAAAGAGATATTTGTACAAGTAAGGCATGTATACACTCCAACAGATATGGCAAAAGAAAAAATAAGCAAGCGACGAACTTTCCCACGGTTAGAAGCAAATTGTGAGTGTATACTTCTATGCAATCCATATTTAAATTAGTTCAGTTACTTATCCAATTCATTCCTATTCTCTCAGGTTTGTGTATATCTGATGTGAAGAACACAGTCTCTTCACACTCGATAAGTAGTGTATTCCATTGCTTTCACCAAGATATGGGCTCCTTGTTGTTCGAAGGTAGCACACCAGTGCAGCTCAGAGAAAGGGGTATATGGTTCTGGAGGTATGAATACTCTCCACGAAGATCCAAGCTAATTGAGCTTCCATTGCCCAGCCTGTCCGATTTATACTGCAGGCCTCTGGATGCCACTTCTATCTTATTAGCACGGAGTAAGTTGTCGCAGGAAATGTTCACCGCATTGAAGGAGAAGGGAGGAGTCTGCGGGCATGTGAAGATAAATTTAGGAATTGATCTGTTCATTACCTTATTCAAGAGCGCCGACAATGTTAAGAAGACCTTGAAGATGTTTACAGTTCAACAATCGGTGGATAGTTTTTTAGATAGTCTATTTCTTGAAGGTTGGAGTGCTCGACTTCACGATGGAGCTGAATCTGTTGAATGCAGGATAAGTCGAGACACGGTTCGGTTCAGATATTGTATTCGGAAGCAAACGCTGTATGTCACTTTGAAGTATAGGAGATGGTGAAATGTTCATGAAGGAAGAAAGTACGTCTGAATTCCTGTAGAACAAGATGACAATGATGGCACTCATTCCGTTGTCATAGACTTGAACATTCATAAGGATAATCAGTTGTTCAAAAGTCTGAGAGCGGAGAGCGAGTGGTCTCTATTCGATGTTCGGCGGCAATTAGAGTTTGAGACTGACTTAAATTTCTTCCATTTTATGATAGACGGCCAGAAGGTGGGAAAGCGCAGAGAAGAATGCTGTAATTTGGGGTCATGCATGCCACCCAAAGTCATATCTGTATATGAATCTATGTAATATAAATATAAGTGATTGTTAATTGGAGATCTATTGTATATTAATTGCAAACATTTGCTTTCATTGGAATATAAGACTTAAAGTAACGATGGTGCGAAATTGTGTACAACATAAAATATGGATGTTGTATTTTCACACCGTACTTACGGTGCGAAATTGTGGATATCAGAAAATTTGGAAGGGCTATTTTCGCACCATAGCCACGGTGCGAAAATGTGACTAGCATAAAAAATGAAAGGGGTATTTTCGCACCGTAGCCACGGTGCGAAATTGTACATAGAATAAATTATCGAGGTCTTGTTTTCGCACCGTAGCCACGGTGCGAATTTGTGTATAGCATAAATTAAGGAAGTGTTATTTTCGCATCGTTGCCACGTTGTTAGTCTCTCTTGCAAATCAAGCCGCTACAAAGGCGCTCACATTCAAACTGTCATAAATCGAGGCGCTGCTCCACGTGAATGGCAAATAGCGGGTCAGATAAGGCATGGGAGCTGTTTAGCGCATGGTATGAAAAAATAGTGGACAAAGAACGGGATTTTCGTCAGAAGCATCCAAAAGAGTTCGAGGAGGAGCTAGAGGAACCAGTGGATGCAACCACTATATATAATAATTTTTGCCTAACAGTAGACATTATGGCAGAGTGTAACAGGTTTAATGATGCATATGGCGGCATCCTTCATAGCTTCATGGCTAGAGCTGGTCCTGACGTGAAACCATGTCCTGTGACTGGTTTGCCTTCACTAAGTATGCAAGCTTTAATTAAGATGTTTCCGAAACTTGATCAAGACCGAATTAGAAGGTTCTTGAAGAGATTACCTGCAAAACTGTGCAGGCAAGAGGGCAAGGAAAGTTTTTTCAGCCTAGATATCATGTTCAGCACATACATGATTTACACTAAGCCAAGCAAAGATGCCAGTTCTTCTTCAAGTGCACAGATCGCTCAAATAGAACGCCCCGCCTCACCAGTAGAGGAGCCAATAGATCCTGAGGAAGAGAAGCTCATACTGAAAAATGAGGAGAACGAGGTTCTGGAAGAGGAGGTCTCCGAGAAAAAATTGTCTACTTGGGGGTTATCAGAAGCATATCCCATCCATGTAGGTGGGAAACCATACTTGTTGCTGCCGGACATATCTGAGGTGACAGGGTTGAGAGAAGACGAGATATTGGGCCAGATATATGCGCATGTTATAGGCCTGGGAGGACTCATAGACTTTGAGACTGATGTCCCCAGACAAATGATGGAGGTTGTGACTTATGATGGATCCTCAATATCTCCAGAGGATGGATTTGAAATTGTCATGCAGCAAGCTGAAGCAGGGTATGAAGCAGTGAAAGATGTCAAATTTGAAGCTGCTAGCTCTTCAAACACTGATCCTGTGTTCATAGAATGCGAGCTGTCGAAGTCCTCTTTCAAAATAACAAACCCAGCTGTTGTCGACCGGGACAAGAGAGAGGTATTTATCTGGTTTCATTTTTTATTTCTTCTTGAATCTGATGTTTCTTTTATGCAGGAGTTATTTATTGATGACTTCTGTGCAAGGCATCAGTGAGTCACCCTAAGTCGGGACACCAGTATTGCACATTACATGGGCTACCTTCACAAGAGGGAAATTATTGTGTTTCACAATAAATATAGTCCATCTGGAGTACAGGAGGTCCTCAAGCTTAAAGCTCTGTCCTTAGCTGGCAACCACGTGCCCCTAGCCGCAAACTATGATCGAGTTATAGCAGTAGATAGGGCTATCGCCGTGTATGTCTTCGGGGGCTTCAAAATGTACTCTCTCCTTGCAAATAAAGCAGCTCTAGGCTTGAGTGGAGCGGACAAGGAAGCACTGCGCTTGTCCTGTGCACAGAAGGACCCTGACATATTGTATCTGTTAGATGCAATTGGGGCTGGAGTAAAGGAAGAGGACTTAGAAGAATTTGATTCGGGTACTCCAGGCCCTGATGCCAAGAAAAGGAAATGTACTTGAAAAACTTTTGTATTAATATAATATCTTTTCTATAAAATTCATGAATTGTTTTTATATGACAAAATTGCTTTTGTATGATTGTTCATCTATGATATTCATTAATTGTTAGAATTCAATGTCAGCAATAAATCCTTGTTAGATGTATATGTTAGGTCTTCTTTAATGGTGAATTCAGTCATTTCCATGTATGTACATCAGGAGCGTAGCCACGGTGCGAGAACAGGATGTCGGCAGTTTTTGGACTGCCTTATTTCAAGATCAGTGGCTACTGGTCGGTCTTGAGATGTCGGCAGCTTTTGGACTCGCCTGACAAGACCGCGGCTACTATGGATATTTTTTAGTCTAGGGGTTTATGGGATCGGGACAGACAATATTGCTTATTTGAATTTCTTCTCCTTGCTAAAATCCGCTCATGTCCATGGAAGGCGCTAGCTCTGAAATCCCACAAAATGAGGCGCTTGACCAGCGCCAGAATGTTGACGAGGTCATTACTAGCAGCGCCGAGACTGCTATTCCCATCACAGAGGCCGAGACAGTTATTCCCATCACAAGCCAGCAGATGGACGTAGATGAGACTGTCCTTCCAGAAGGGTTCGGGCAAAGCTTTGGAAATGTCGTCCATACGATTAATAATAGTGTGGACGAATATTTCCAAAACCCGAACGTGTTTCCTACTCGGGTCTCCTTGATGAGCGCCGGTAAGGTTGTTGTGGAAGGAGTTTTCCGTGAGGCCACTGTCTGCCACAATATTCCAGTTCCAGACGACTGTATTGTGGTATCAGTGGACACAGCTCTGGATCCAACAGCCAGTCTGCCCTTTCCCACCCCTGGAGCGGAGACAATAGAGGAAGTCGTCGGGTCATACGTCATGTGGCCCAGGCTGATGACATCCATGTCGGGCACGGAGAAACGGCCATTCCAGTTCTTGTGTAATGAGCTGGATTACATGCTGAAACCACGGGGAGGGAGGGGGGGGAGGGGTTTCTACACACGGCCAGGTGCTGTGGCAAGTTGACCAGGGCCATGGTGCCCAGTGGCTGCTGAATCAGGTTACCCCCTCGTCTAACACGTTGGGACCACGACTGCATTCCAAAATGTATGGCAGTAGTGAGGGGGAGGAACAAGAGCACGAAGAGAATCTGCTAGGGCAGCATTATGGAAGTGCAACATGATCAGCATCAGCTGGACCAGCATGATCAGCAGGACCAGCATGATCAGCATCAGCAGGACCAGCATGATCAGCAGGATCAGGTTGATCACGGGCAGCCCAGTTCCAGTGGAGCAGGTACTAGGAAGCCCATTTCCCGGCATAAGCATAAATCCACGCCGAAGAAATCCGGCCCGGCAAAGCCTCCTAAGCTTGTTCCTAGTTGGAGACAAGCTGAGAGAGATGCAGCCAAGGAGACAGATAAGCTTGGGAATAAGCGGAAGCCGAAGGTAGGGGAGCTTAGTATTAGATATGGTGGCCCTGAGAAGATAAAGGGTGCTCCTCCTGGCACTCAGGCTTTAAGGGAGATTAGGTACTGGCAGGCACGCACCCAGCCTCTGATTCCCAAGCTTGCCTTCGCTAGAATGGTCAGGTACGAGATGCGGGCCATTATTGAGAGGAGGAAGGAATCAAGGAGGAAGAGGAGGGAGAGAGCACCAGACTTCGTCCCGATGGTGGAGGAGGAGGTGAATAGAATCCAAGCAGAGGCCTTTGATATACTGCAAGAGGCAGCAGAGGCTCATCTAATTAGCCTCTTTGAGGACAGTGTCCGCTGTTGTGTGCACAGAGGACGTGTTACTGTGCAGGCCCTTAGGATCCTTTTGTAACTTCTTTTTGGTTGTTAATATATGAGTGTTTTAATATTTATCGTTATGAGTGTTTTATATTTATCTATAATTATTTGCTATTCTATTTATTGCGGCTGTGTATTTATCTACTAGTGTTGACCGTGGGCACGGTGCGAAAATGACTATTCCACATTCTGTGGGAAGGTCTATTTCGCACCGTCGCCACGGTGCGAAAATAGTAGTTTCAAAGTTTTTGGAGGGCGCAATTTTGCACCGTGACTACGGTGCGAAATAGACTGTTCCACACACTGCAAAGAGAATGCTTATCTGAATTTAGAATCTACATGTAAGGAAAATGGCCAAGAGCTTTCCAAATTGAAAATGTGCGGTAAATAAATGGATCACATGTATCACTTATGGTTACATACTTATAACTAGCGAATGTCTGAAATACTCTAGTAACAGAATTTAGAACTCATATAAGAGGCATAGCATACATGAATACAGAAGTTCATTCGCACTCGGGCTCATCATGAGCAGGTGGTTGAGTGATGCTATTAATCTCATAGACGCGACCCTCTGGAACCCGATGAAGGTGGATAACAACATGATAAAACCCAGAGGAAGAACGATTTCGACCCTCTGCTACTCCTTCCAGCCAGGGAGAAAGGGGGATACCCCTCTGACAACATCTATAAAGATCATTAAATGTCATAGTGCAAGTAATAGAGTCTATATCTTCGGGACGAGGAGGCAAGGTAGACCCCCTGTAATAAGAATAACAAGGCCGAGACATAGCAAATGGATGCCTTCTGCAATGAATGAAGCTGTACTTATATCGAACAAAATTATTGACATGCACTGTAGCAGCATTATTGGTTATATATACAAGCATAATGTACAAAATACACATGTAAATATAATGTACATATATAGTATAAGTATATATACCTGGTTTCTCTTTAAATAGCCATCTATGCCTTCATTGTCTTTGTCTCCTTCTTGTTTGCATGCTCCTTGCCTCCCTGTCCGCTTCTTGTTGCTCCTTGTCTCCCTGTCTGCTCCTTGTTTGCTCCTTATTCAGTAGCTTTGTTGTTCCTTGTCTGCTCCACTAGTTTATTGCAAATGGTAACTTTGCAAGAACATCCTCGCTGGGCTGATCCGGAATACCTGCAAGCATGTGGCAGAATAAATACGTGCACTTTTGATGAATTTTTTAGCAACTTTTGGGAGCATCGCTGGCGTCACGGTCCAACCACAGAGCTTGCAAGGCAGCTGATCAACTTCATTATCGATCGCTATATTGTCATCTCCCTCCACTGCAGGAGATCAGTTCGAGTCATGCAAGGATCACTCTAAGTGCTTTGGGACTTCTTGAATCCCCCTCAGATTTAGAAGATAGGCTAGAACAGTTGAAGGACATGCTTTTCCATGGTTTCATGGCCTACTCTCTGGATCACTATGTACCTCTGGTCATTCCTACTAGTGAAAAGAATAGGATTTATATCCTCATTGAACTTTACAACTTCCATTACAAATCTTTTGTGGATATTGGTAAGCTCCTATTCCGTTCCCTTGACTCAACATCCTGTGGTTACTGTCTAAATTCCCCACCTGGGATACAATTCCTTGGGATACACGTGACCTATGGCTACATAGCACACATCACATAATACGTACATATCACAGGTAAAGATACTCCATTGGAATTATGTATATAAACTGGTATAAACCTACGATTTTTATAGAAATTAAGTATATAAGCAAGTGATTTCCGTGTAATTAAGTAACATCCTTATATTATCATGTATTATCTTGGCAATAATTTTCCTTTTAACTTTTAGTGTAAGTGAATGATTTCTTCTACCATTTTCCTTGTAGTTTCTCATGTGATTGTTCTATTTGTGGTCATATTCGGCACCGTAGCCACAGTGCGAAATCGTCTCAGTTACAAATTATTGAAGGGCCTATTTCGCACCGTGGCTACGGTGCGAAATACGTGGATCCAGTTTAGTTACAGGCCCATATTGGTATTATACTTCAACATTTTTGGTATTATACTTCGACATTATTAGTATTATACTTCAACATTATTGGATTCGTAGCTATAAATTCTTTCCCCTTGCTTTCACTTCTCACCTTTGTTCCATGTTTTCCCCTTGCTTTCACTTCTCACCTTGCTTTCACTTCTCGTGTTCTCACCTTGCTTTTACTTCTCACCTTGTGTTCCATGTTCTTTGCTAATTGATCTTGATCCTTGCTTCTTGCTCCTTGATCTTCCTTGTTCCTTTATCTTCTTGGTCTTTGATCTTCCTTGTTCCTTGCTACTTGATCTTGATCCTTGTTCTTTGTTACTTCATCTTCGTGCTCCTTCATGCTACTTGATCTTGTTCCTTGCTCTTGATCTTGCTACTTGATCTTGTTTCTTGCTTCCTTGCTCCATGATCTTCCTTGTTCCTTGATCTTCTTGCTCCTTGATCTTCCTTGTTCCTTGCTTCTTGCTACTTGATCTTGATCCTTGTTCCTTGCTACTTGATCTTCGTGCTCCTTGCTTCTTGGTCTTGTTCCTTGCTTCTTGTTCCTTGTTCCTTGCTCTGCTCCGTGTTCCTTGCTCCGTCAGTGATCCTTGCTTTTGCAAATGATTGGACCCAATCCTCCCTGGGCTACTCCAGAAGGCCTGCAAGCATGCCCAAGGCATTCTGTGCGGCCCGGTCAAGATGAGCTATTTGACCATTTCTTGGAGTGGAGGTTGCGCCACAGTCCCACCAAGGAGCTTGCAATGGAGTTGATCAACTTCATTCTGGAGCGATTTGATTGTGGTCATGAGCCACTGATGGAAATTAATCCATCTGAATGTTATAGAAGACTTGCAATGAGGGGAATTCTTGAACCCCCTTCTCATATGGACGAGATGCTACAGCAGTTGAGGCCTCTTCTTCGTGTTGGTTATTTAGCACACTCTCTGGATCGATACATATCAGAATTCATTCATGAAATTTGTAAGGGACAGATGTATGGCGTTATTAGGACGTACTACAACGAGTACAACAACTTTGTGGAGTTGGGTCCGCTCTTCTTCTGTGAGTATCATCATGTGGAATTACTTTTTGCAATGACTAGGTACCTCATATGGTGGGAAGAATCAGGCTGGGATATGCGTGAGCTCTGGTTTCCTAACCCAGCTGCGTGGGTTACCCCTCGCAAGGGAAGGGAAAGGGTAAGGGGAAGGGGTTAGGAACCTAGGGGAAGGTTACTAGGGACATACTGCCGTGGTCTCTAGTAACCTTTGCTATCTATCATACATAGTTCATACTTCGGTCTTTATTGTGTTTGGAAGTTGGTATATGATACCGTGTTAATATGTTCTCTAAATGTTCTCTAATGTGTTAATATGTTCTCTAATATGTTAATATTCTCTAGTTACAGGCCCATATTTCGCACCGTAGCCATGGTGCGAAATCGACTCAGTTACAAATTATTGAAGGGCCTATTTCGCACCGTGGCCACGGTGCGAAATCGACTCAGTTACAAATTATTGAAGGGCCTATTTTCGCACCGCGGGCCCTGCGGTCGCGAAATCGACTCGCCATAAAATTATTGAAGGGCCTATTTCGCACCGTGGCCACGGTGCGAAATCGACTCAGTTACAAATTATTGAAAAGCCTATTTCGCACCGTAGCTACGGTGCGAAATACGTGGATCCAGTTTAGTTACAGGCCCATATTTCGCACCGTACACGGTGCGCAATACATGCATCCAGTTTACTTATAATACATCATTTCGCACAGTGAGCACTATCGAACTAACAAATAAACCAACTCTTTTACAGTAGAGACATTACCAAGAGCTCTCAATACAGACATAACCTTTGCCTTGCCTACATCTCATTGATCTCCACTCCCTTGATCGCTCAACAGCTGTGGACTTATACCAAGCTTCCCTCTTTTTTTCCCGCTGGGTTTTTTTGTCTAAACAACTTAGCAAGTGTTGATTCACTCTGGTTCCGTGATTTCTTCACCCATTTGGACACGATCCTTCTGTAAAACCATTGACACATCTGCTGTAAGGAATTCCCAACTGAACCTCTGTGTTGAGTGAAACGGAAGAATGCATTCTTTGCTTGCTTATGGGACTTCTCCATTCCCTGTGTATTCCAAATTCCCCGGCTTCCATATTCCCTGACAAACCACACGCCATGCGCAAACAGAATATGGACATAGTGAGTCAAATTGGCCTCACCCCATGCCGTCAGGAAAGACTTAGTGAAGTTTGTGACTGCCTCCTGGAATTTGGCAACATCATTTTCCTGCACTATCTTTTTCTGCATTTCCTTCACCAGTACAGAGAAATCCTGCCATGCCTTGATTTTCTTCAGGCGTGATCTACCACGATCATTTCGATCATCCTCAGCTGCAATAAGATCCTTGTAAACACCGGATTCCCAAACCTCTTACCTTTGGACCACCCATAAGTTCTCTTACCTTTGGATCTTGAAGTATTTTGTAGTGCAATGAAGTCCCACACCTTTTCAACTTCATGCATGGCTTTGACTTTGGGGTGATTTATTCCAAGAAAACAGGATACTCATGTAAACCATCTTGTCTATGATTCTCAAGAAAGCATGAAAGGTGCATATGTGTACTCTTTTTAATACCTTTGGCATCTTGTGTCCTTTTTTCTATTTGGTGGCCATCACCATGAAGTCCCACCCATTAGATAGCAAACCTTTTCAAGTCCTTCATGCATAAAATGCGCTTTGCTTCCCTAGAGCTAAAATTCAAACCGTGATTTATATTCAAGCAAAATATGGATTTATACTCATGTTGTGGCAACCATCTTGTCTATGATTCTCAAGAAAGCATGAAGGGTGCATATGTGTACTCTTTTGTTTCTTCAAATTCGGTATCATATGGAAAAAGAGCCGATTACCTTTTCCTCTCCGTCTTCCAAAGGCTTGACAAACGAATCTGTGAAAACTCCCAGCCCCATGTCTCAAATATTTTCTGCTCTAATTTCGAGGTAAAATTCGCCGGATTGAATAGCCCAAATGGGAGAATTTCTTTCCCGACCTTCGTTCCGTGAGTCCATATGGGCTTAGAGTGCATGGATAGTCTGGTTTAAAATGCCCAAATTGGGAGCAATCCCTATGGTTTGGCATATTTGCAAGGAATTGTGTCCTTTTCATGGGAGGAATGATCATAAAAAAAAAAACAGAGGACCTGAATGCTGCCGGAACAGGGGTTTTTTGTGTTGAGTGAGAGCTCTTAAAAAAAAATTTATGCAAATTTCTGTTCAAGACTCATTCTCAATACAAAATCCATGTCTAAGACTCTAATACACGAATTGTTTTGCAATATCCTTGTTGCTCGACTAATAGGGCTCGTGCAAGAATCGATTAGATAGGGGTACAAGATCCGCAAGTATGAGTAGTCTTAAACAAAGACCATGCTTCATGGTCGGTTTTTGTCCAGATGGACGGTAGCAATACACTGCATTTTATTGTCTTCCAATCTGAATCTCTCTCGCAAGAAATGCCATTCAACCATGCTTCATTCACCATTTTATCCGCAGAAAAATGCCATTCAACCTCGTACTCACCATATCCGAACTTTTTTTCTCCGATTCCGTGAGAGGCAATCATTGTGGGGATGGGTGTTTGATCAAAAACCCATTTTAGTATACTGTGATTTTCCTCTGGTACCTGAAATAAACCAATCCACCAAATGTGATCTTTAGACTGGACGAAAAACTTACCATCTAGATTTGACTCTTCATTCCCTGTATTCAAAGCTCTGTTCATTAGACTCAGTGAAACCCTCTCGTACTTCTCGCCTTTCACCAATTCTATTTCATCCAGCTTCAAAACAATTCTTAGTTTGCCAGCGCACTCTTCTACCTTCATATCATAAAATCGAACCAAAAGCTGAAGCATTCTACTTAAGTCTATCCAGCAACCTTTGGTATAGGATGGCAATGTATCCAAATTGACACTGCTGGTCAGCTGATACATATCACCAAGAAGCTCTTGCACTTGTCTGTTTCTCGATGACCTACAAGTCCTCACACTAGTCATCCTTGGTAGTAGAATAGTTTTGGTAATGCCTTGTTGTTTAAGGCCATCCTGCAAGCATCTGAACAAAGCAATATAAGCTTGCCTACTTATTCCGACATTGTCACACAGTTCTTTCACTGATTATGAGGTTTGACGGTTCCCCAACTCCTGCAACAGTTGCTGTACTACAGCTTTCCTATGTTGAATGCTACCAGGAAGCTTTAATATTCTCAATACATCATCTTTAGTAACTAATTTCTTTAATAAATGGGCAATATTAGCAGGTTTTCTCTTATTTTCTTCTGCAAGATTTGGATCAACAAGCTTTTTAATAGCCATGACCCTTTTTTTTGAGCCTCCACCCACAGGGGCTAATATATTTATGGGCTTCAGGTTTTTTGCCCTCTCCCTAATCCCTAGTGGAGTTCTTTTCATTCGTTTGACTCGCTTGTGAAGGGAGTCATTTTCTTGCGCAACCCTCTTCATTCCTTGCTGCAGTGATTTCATCTCCGTCACCAATTTTTGATTTTCTACCTCCAATTCATTGAGCTTGCTGCATTGTTGAGACAGCAAGTAGTTCGCCTGTTGGAGCTGATTAACATCTGCTAAAACTTTGCAATTGAATCCATACAAGTGGTTATACATGGCACGCAAATGTGGAACAGTATTACCATTAACCAAATTATTACAGTAACCTAGTAACCCTTGCTGTCCCTTACAAGCAAATTCAATAAGACCAGATGCCAAGTGGAAGTTTGGATGGGCTCGAGTGAAAGGATCACAAGGATACAGTTGGCCTTTAGCCCAGAGGTCTATATTCATGGCTCCAGAAGCTCGCAATGCATCTTCATCTATTGGTTGCTTCCAAATGAACTTATTCATGTAAGACAGGCATCCTTTTGGCACTTGCACTCTAAATTGACAATCGAAATTAGTTTGATCCTGAAACAGAAGTATTAGAACCAAGAACACTCAAAGGAATGCAATGACAACTCGGAAATCAAATACCTTTGCCATTGACGTTGCAAAAGACCGAGAACCGGAGCGGAGCTTAGAATTAGAAAGATTCTTGCCAACAAACAGAGCGAAATTGAAAAATTTCGCTCTATTTGCTGGAAAGAATCTACCATAATTCGAATTCAAACAATACTTGGGCGCGATGGCAAGATCGTTGGCGCTCGATGGCGCGATGGCAAGTTCGATGGCGCGAGGGCAAGCTCGATAGCAAGCTCGATGGCGCTGAAGCTCGATGGCAATCTTAGATGTAATCATCAAATATTCAAGTCGTTAGGAAATAATGATTGCAAAGTTAGGTACGAGGTTAGGTTGGGAGGGGGGGAAGTTAGGTTAGGGGAGAGTGAAAGTTAGGTATGGGGGTTGGGGGGAGCTAGGTTCGATCCCACGCATGCCCCCCCTAATATACTCTTACAAGGCCCTTATTTGACCTCAAAAAAACTCTAATGTTTTTTAATCCCGGCGGTAAGCTCTCGGCATGTACACTAGCCAACATCTGTAGCACACAATTTATTTGGGGTCCAGGTGTTATAACTGGATATTCCCTATGTTTTTTCATTATTTTGGGTAGCCTGCAATGTGCAGCTACCCACTCTATACCATTGTAGAAAAACTAGTGAGATGAATAAAAAGCCTAGCAATTAATGTAAATCTAGCAATCAATGTATATGTCGTGTTGCAAGCTAATTTCTTCGGCATTCAACATTTTAGGTGGACACCATATGATGATTATTCTGGGGAAGCAACGAAGGTAATGGGAAGAAGAAGAAGAGTGGTCGAATTGAAATGATTTAGTTGGATTAGACATCTTGTAGGTTTAAAATTTCAAAGAGATAATTGACAATTCTAAAATAGTAAAAAGATGAAATCAAGATAAATTATCATATAAATATTTTATCCGAACAAATCAAGTCACCATCATGTGATATGCCTTATTTTGTTTATAAAGAAGAATATTCGACCCCAACTTGTTGCATGATTCCATCTTTACGTGGTTGCGATTATTTACTAATTGATCACTGACCTTAAAGGAAATATTAATTTCCTTGCACGATGAAGAAACGTCACTAAGTAGAAATTTTATTTATTGAAAACCTTACTAATGACTTTATTACCAATGGCCTATTTATATTTGGACTTGAGCTTAGGAATGGTTAGGATCTTGCAATTGATAAATTCTATGGAAACAATAAGAAGCAGTTGAGCCATTTGGTTGAAAGAAGATAAATAAGATCAATTGAAAATATGGAAACAAGTATGTTATTAGCAAAATGGGCGACATCTTCACAAGCATTAAACAATGATTTCTTTTTTGCTTTTCTTCATATTAACCAGGAGACAAAATTTATGAAGGATTATAAGGGAGTATACCACTTATGACTGGTGAGAACAACCATGGAGAATGCACAGGGACATGTTTAGTTGCTTGTGATTATTCAAAATTACTATAAGTGATTGTAAAGAACTCTTAATTTGTTTTCATAATGGATCTACATCATTATTAAGAATTTTCTATTTCTTGATGTATGGGACCTTATTAATAATTCTACATTCTTAATGAATTTATTATGAAAGGTTTGTTGTCTTAATAACTTTAGCATATCGTTTTAGGGCCTTTAGAATTGACATTTTGTGATCGGATGCGTAAGGACTACTTCACACCTTGATGCAAATGATGCAATCAAGCTTAGGATCTACTTGCACTCGCTGTTAAGTTTGATTAACTTTTACCATTAAGTTAATGTTAACCAGGTAACTGTCTTCACACCAAAGCTAATTAAGGAGTTGTTTAGACTAACTTAACAGAAAACCCCTTCACACATGTTTAGCTAAGAATTTTGGTTAAAAATAATACAATTAAACGCTTTTGCACACGTCTATCTAAGTTAGCCAAAACCATATTAATTATAGGCACATCTCACTAGGTTAACTTAACGAAAAATCCCTTCACACGTGTTTAATTAAAAAATATGGTTGAAAATAACTTAACTAAACGCTTTCGCATAGTCAATCTAAGTTAGCCAAATATATAAAAAATTTATGAGCATATGGTCCTGTGGTAAGACCCTAAATGGCTATACCCAAGGTCCCAGGTTCAACGCTTGTTATGAAAGTGGCCATGCATCATTGTAAAGTTCGTGGGAGGACCCACTTCAACCATGTATAGTGGTAGGGGCAGGACCTATCTGCGTGTCTTGTAAAGTCCCATAAACTATAGCTTCACATGGATGTTAAAGTACCTTCTATCTATGAGAATGGCCTCTACAAGCTGCTACGGCTTCCCGTGGATGTTAAAATGCCATCTATCTATGAGATTGACCTCCAAGAGGTCACTGTAAACTTTCAGTGTTGTTATTATATTGGTTAACTTTTGGTTAATTTTGCTAACTTAACTGAATGTAGTGCAAAGATGATTTTAGTTAAAAAATTTAAAGCTATAAGAAGTTACTATTTCCTAACTAATATTTTTAACTATAAGCTAACTTGACTAGTAGTGCGAACATGAATACGCCTAAAGATCAAATTTTAACTTAGCTTAAGTGCGGGTTGCAAATGTACTTAAGTTGAATGCCACTCAAAATGGAATTTCTAATTCAACCAATGAAGGCAAGGAAACACTCATATAACCATATGATTTATGTTCGTTGCTCTTAAAAGCATCATGAATCACGAATGGTAACACGATGTTTGTGTGCGTATGTGTATTTTTAAAACTTTTGAGGTTGGAGAATTAAACAAACACATGAACTTGCAATTAATGGATATTGTAGAAACAATAGGGAAACCGGTTGAACATTCTGGTTGAAAGAATATAAAGATAAATGACATCAGAATAAGAGCATGTTATTGTAAAAAGTAGGGGGAAAAAACATGCCCAAAGTGAAATGGAAACATCTTCAGGACCATTAAACAATGTGGGGACCGGTGGTATTACTTGCCACCTGAAATGACCTAGAGCAGGTTTACAATGCCTTTTTGGCTCAGGCGCTTGGAGTAAAGCCCACGGTCCTGTATCAAATACTTCTGCAAGAGATCAATTTCTTGCCTCTACAGTGAGCTGAGCTAGAAGCATGTGCAACGCTTGATATGATTTAAGGTTAATATCTAACAATGAGCTTGGAAGAGTGGCCAATATGATTAAGCATTGAGCGAAATCATATAGAGTTAGTATATATTGTGGTTGGGAACAAAAGGCAAAGGCAAAAGGCAAAAGGCAGGCCAAAGAAGGCTAAAGTCGCAGAGACTTCTATAAATAGAACCTGAACTTCAATTGACAAGATCTCCGCAACTGGAGCTCTAATTGAAGCGATATTTGTTTCACTGGAACCGTCTCGGAGTCTAGTTTCTGAATTGGGGTGGCACTTCTCATAACTCGTCTGAATAAGAGAGTATGACCGGAAGAATGATAGAGGGAGTTATGATCGGAAGAGTGATAGAGGTTCAAGAAAGACTGCTCTACTTATTCACTCTTGAATCTGATTTCTAGAAAGCCATTACCTTTTTCCTAGAGCTTTTGCTGTTCTTGTTTAATATCCTATTACTATCCTAGAACCTTACTCTTGGTGCATCATATTGAGGACTGCTAGCTTGAGAAAGGAGCTACAAGAGGAAACTGATTGTCAGATATGCCTTACTGTCTTTATATTCCAACCTGATATTGCTAGCAGAGTGGTCCGGCTGGGTGGAGAGCTTTGGACTAAAGGCTTGGTTTTTTTAGAATCTTTAATGTTTAGTGTTGGTTTACTAGATGCTTGATCTTTTGATTACTGGCTAACCTTTGGTTCGTAACAACACTCACCTCCCAAATCTCTCCTTTACCATGGCCATAGGTCCTCAGTGCCTCAAAGCTTGCCTGAAGGAGATGTGACCTAATTGGCTCTCCAGATGGAATGTGCAAGAGAACAGGCGAGGTGCATACAGATACAAACCGAGGAGGATCACGGTCACCTAAAGTAGTATCTTGATGGATCCCTCAATAAGGTTTGGGATGCTGGGGCTTTAAAACTGGTAAGAACTGTACAGTACACGCGCACGCTTGAGCAGGATCCATAATGGTGCCTTCATTCGCATTCGTGCTCACTGCCTTCGAATTGAAACAAGCAGATGGATTCGGGAAGCGCGAGATGACATGGCATGTCAGTACTGCTAGCTAGACGTTATTGAGGATGAGTGCCACACTCTTCAGGACAACACATCATTTGGACTTATCAGTGTGGACTATGCTGAGTTGCTCCCACCCGACTAGCCAACTCCATGTGATGCTGCACATGACTTCAGTGGAGATATTGGAATCATATCTCCTGGAGGTGATGGATATGCGCAATCACTTTTGTCCTCTGACACTCCATTGACATATACCACTGTACAGATTATCAGCATGCTTATTACTACCCCCCCCCCCAAAAAAAAAAAAAAAAAAAAAAAACCCCGCTTTTTCTTTGGGGGGTGGGGGGTTGGGGGGAGAGGGAGGGGATTTTTAATCCTTTAGGGTAATACTGCTATGCTATATGTTTGGGTCCCATAGGCCTATTGGTCCTCAATTCAATTCTATTATCCAGGAGACAAAATATGAGAAGGATCCTAAGGAAATATACTTGTATGTGTGGTAAGAACAAACGACGGAGTATGCATAGACATTGCATGATCCCATGTTAAGTCAGTTGTGACTCACAATTACTATAATTTAAACAACTCTTAATTTGTTTGCATAATCGCTAATTCTTAATGTATAGAAATCTTATTGTAATAACTTGATATATTCTTAAAGAATTTATTTAAAATGGTTCATTGTCTTCATAACTTCGGTATATCGTTTTTTGGGCCCTTAGCAGTAACATTTTGTAATATAGTATACATAAGGACTACTTAACAACTTGATGAAATGATACTTAACAACTTGATGAAATGACGCAATCAAACTTATAATGCTACGAACATGAATCAACAGCTTTGGATTAAGAAAATAATGCTCTCAAAATCCAGATAATTCCAAAACAAATTAAGCCAACTTATGCAAATAAAGTCACAATCAATTGAGCACATGACATTATGACATTATATTCTCGACTTTAGTGATAATTACAATATAATCTTATCCCTAATCAAAATTGATTCGCACGGACAAAACTATGATTAGTAAATACTACTGGGATTTTTTATTTTTCGAGATTGGAGAACCTGGCTAATGGCAGCGTTTAAAACGCTTATGGTTATCAGTAGCTATTGAAGGAAGAACAGGGAAGCGACAGGATCACGATATGGGATGGGTAAAGGATAGGAGCGGTCCAGCCAAATTATTGTAGAAAATATGGCAAATAAAAATGACAAACTCTTGCTTTCACTAGTAAGACTAAAAACAATGCTTCTTTCCCCTTTTTCATCTTAGCCATAGAGGGAATATTCAAAAATATCTCTTAAGAATATTCGAAGAATCTAAAAAAGAATATACTCTTGCGAGTGGTGGGATCAGATCCGGAGGCCCAAAACTTGTGGTACGCCTAGAACATTCCACTCTACTTAAACGAATATGCCAAGGGGGATCAGGTCCGTTCACTTCTTGGATCAGAAACTTTGGTCCGTCATCTTCGCCCTGTGTTTCTTTCTACCTTAAGCCGCCCATTCTACTCCGGCAGTCGATTTACTGCTTCTGTCTGCCATAGCCAGTGGTTAGCTTCTATAAATATTTCCACAAAATTTTGGTATTTTTTTTGCTTTTACATCAATCCGCCCCTGCCCCTGTGTTCCGGGCAAGAATCCTGTGTCCAACTTGTTTAGGACTGGAATTACAGGAAGAAACGTGCAATCCTAAGTTAGCAACGTATTTGGGTGATTATGCTGGAGTTCTAATGGAGCTTTGCCGGAGTTCTTAGGTGTTGTTGGTTTTCTGCGGATCTGGCGAAGGAAAAATAATAGGGTAATGTTAAAAAGCGAAATATGGGAATTTTGGGTTGCGCCCCTCTTCTTTGAAACAGCGTATGGGCCATGTGGATGAATTTTAAGGGACACTGTTTTCCTAGGGTAATCGATCAAGGAAGGAAAATAGATTCTTTGCATTGAGGTTATTAGGAGCACACAGCACTTCTATACCGTAGTAGTTGGATCGTTGACCTGAAGGAGGAGTATATTTATGCGTGATATTACCAGCTGTACATTGCAGACTAACAAACTAATTTGATTCCATTCGGTGGCGTTCTTTTGGAAACAGGTTAATATTTTGCATAATTGTGCTCACATTTTTTGTATCCATAAATTGATTCTAAACTGAGATGCTTGGTTGTGAATGGGTGAATGTTGCTGTTTGCTAATGCTGTTGTCTTGCCTTCTTGTTAAGAGGATGAACTTACTGTAGTAAGACCTTTATTTGGGGGAATGGTTCTTTGTTGATACTTTAGTTAGGTTGGCCTGTGAACCTGAGCACACAAGGCTGATATTGTTCTAGCTAGAAAAGAACTTAAATGGTTTATGGAGGAGGGTGGAGATTCTGTTTTGGATAGTGAAGAAATAGCGTAACTATATTTTATTTGCTATGTTGCCTAAACTTGTGCATCTAAGTGCAGGCAGTCTTTTTACACCATGTATCAAGCCAAGAAGACAACAACAAACTTACAACCACAGAAGAACCAAGGGCCAGAACTTGTATGGGTTGCAGGACCTCCAAAGGCCCCTTCTCCAATGTCAAGTGGCCAGGCATCACCTGGAAGTATAGCTGCCTCAAAGCAAAGGCTGCGTTGGACACCTGAACTTCATGAGCGCTTTGTAAATTCAGTTGCTCAACTTGGTGGTCCAGAAAGTAAGTATCAAACTCACATTCATATAATTGCAAGCTTACAAATAGCTGAATCAAATTGCACTCTATGCTTAGAGAGAATCAAGTTGTCTTATCCTTCCTTTCCACCTGTTCACTGTGCTCTTCAGGGCAGTCATATTTAATTTTACCTAAGCAACCAGTTTATGCATGATATTATAAGAACTCTGGATCCAAACCTGGTGTGTAAGAATACAAATTGAAGGAGTTTTTCCATTCTTAAATAGATATAAAGGTTAGAGTATGTGTGTATGAAGTGACCTGGACTGCTATAAACAAAGTATGAAGTGACTTGGGATTGTTATAAACAAAGTGCAGATGCAATGAAGTCGAGGCTAATGATTATATGCATCACTCTTCTGCTGTCTTATATTTGGTATATAACGCAGGAGCAACTCCAAAAGGAGTCTTGAGTATGATGGGGATGCCAGGTCTTACTATTTACCATATAAAGAGTCATTTGCAGGTAAATGGTCAGTGTATTTCTGTCTATTTCTTCCCCATTTTGTATAATGATTTATTATGCTCTATTGGCAGAAATATCGTCTAGCAAAGTATCTCCCAACGACTCTCGATGGTAATTAGGGATTGGCAACATCATGGCTGTTTCTTATTCATTTGTTTTTCATTTGCTAATTATGTTGGGTACATGTTTCAGGAGGAAATCCAGGCAACCCCAAGGCGGACCTTTTGGATAATGCACCGTAAGTTACATTCCTAATTTCATTTTAATAAATGTAAAATAATGCTTTTTATTTTGGTGAAGGGTTTTTTATAAGTACATCAGTATTAAGCTGTTTATGCATGTTCCAGAGGGACACAAATAACAGAAGCATTGCAGTTGCAGATTGAAGTTCAGAAGCGACTTCATGAGCAGCTTGAGGTAAGCTGTAAAACAGTTGAAGATTTATTCCTCAAGGGATTACTGATTGATTCGTGAAAACAATTTGCCAGGTTCAAAGGCATTTACAGTTACGTATTGAGGCTCAAGGAAAATACCTGCAAAAGATATTGGAAGAACAGCAAAGAATGAACAAGATTCTTAGCTCTACCGGGAGCCTAAATGGGTCATCAGAACATCCTGATTTGGATACTGATGCCATGGAACCAAGTTCAATCACTTTAGCCAAGGATGATTCTCTAGCATTAGTGCCAGCTTCAGGCAAGGACGATTCTCTAGCATTAGTGCCTTTCTCATCTGCTGAAGGAGAAGAAGAAGAGGATGATGGTAATCACAGTGGTGACATCGAAAATTTGACAATGCAAGGAGGTTGCGAGCCTCCCCCTTCTAAAAGATGCAAACTGGATGTGTGCAAGCCAAAGATGGCCGCGCAAAATGGAGGGGGCGATACTCAGACACAGAGTGATTGTTACATACATTTGGATCAGGCAATACCTACACAACATGGATCATTTGATTCTGCTGTCCATACCTCAACAAACAATGGTCTTAATGGTGTAGATCATGGGAACTTGTCCAAACCACAGAATCTTCGGATTCCTATTCAATATAATGGTGCCTATGAACGGCAATCTATTGGAGACATGAGAGAATCTACAAATGGTCAGCTGTCAGAAGTTGCAGAACAGTTTAGGCCTTTAAGTTGTCCAGCTGAGTTATCACTTACAGGTAATATGTAATGGGATGGCTACCTCTGATAGAGGAGCATCTCTGTAGCTTTGTTTTTTACTGACAGACTTGTGGTTTCTAACATCAGAAGTTATTGTTGTTCTTGTCTCATGGGCAATATATGGTAAATATTATTATTGCTTAAATTGTTTCGTGCATCATTAGTTGCTGAGTAGATTTGTTGCCACTGTTATGAGCTTTTGGATTTTAAAAAGGCTTCCAGCAGCAGCCATACAATGGCTGAGCATCTCGAAAACCCCTTACCAGCCTATCAACGACCCAATATACCCCTTACTAGCCAATTCGCCACACAATAGCGGGCTTTCTAATTCTGGCCGAACCCTTCTTTGACCATTCATACAGAGGTTCCATTCATACAAAAACCTCTTCCAGTGACTAGCCCTGCCTTCGGCATTCCTCCCCTTTCTGAGGTTCCATTCATACAAAAACCTCCTCCAGTGACTAGCCCTGCCTTCGGCATTCCTCCCCTTTCTGACTGCCGCGGTTGCAAATAACTCTTGATAATAAGCACATCAAAAAACATCACTAGGCACCTCAAACTCTATAATTATACAAACTAAAATACAATACTCTATAGTAATCACTAGTAAACGTGTGCCCGGCGTTGCCGGGCTAATGTCCTGGGCATGTGCTTTTTCTTGGCCTTTAACACCCTAGTAAATATGTGCCTCAAACGTCGATATGTGAAATTTTGACGTTATTTGCTTTTGTAAAAAAATTTGTTATTGAAATAATATAATCTTCACGTTTCATGGATTTCAATAGAGAAAACAATGTTTATAAGGAATGTAGGAGATAGTTTAATCTACCATTGAAGGCAAAAAATCTGGAAAGACAAATCCAAAATTGATGTTAAAAATGTCACTCTTAGAAGTAGTTAAGTATATCAATAAGAAATAAGCACAAAAATATATAAAACACAAAATCTTGTCTTGGCTCATTGATATTTTAGTTCACGATGGAACTCTAAATATACATCTCCACATGGCGCACATCACCAAGGGCCTAATGTTGTACTTCGTTGGATGCTCACGTGATATATTCACTTCTCCGACAGATAACATCCTAGCCGGGGTAAAAGTGAAATGTACAGGCGAGTCATTGATTCGAACTGCCCATGACTTCTCACGATTATCGAGCACATGAGACAACTCATCCCGAAGGTAGGCTCGTACAACGGAATCAGATACCGCATCGGGAAGAAATGATTTGTAGACCCTAAAAAGTGTTCCATTACATATTCCAATGCAAGTGAGTTCTTTTGCTACCAAAACACCAATTCGCCAGTGCACGGTGTCGTTTCTCATCTGATAAAAAAAAGACAAACAATCGAAGGTTAGTCAAAGCACTACATTACCCGACAAATAGATAGACATGTTCTCTAGTCTCTACCCAACCAATGCATGAATACCCTCCACCAATACACAAATGATTGATATCCACTTCAGCTTTTATGTGCTAGTTGGGTTAATAGGGTTTGAAAAAATATTTTCATATGACCATAATTGGAGCCACAAAATTCAAATCAGAAAATTTGAGTTCGAGTAAATTTGAGCTCTATGTCACAAACTTTGAAGGAAGGAAGGAAGGTATTTTTATCGTCCACGGAGACCAATCGGTCTATGGGACCCAATACAAAGGCGCAGCAAGCGGATTACTACCCGGATTAAAAAACCCCCGCCCCGAAGGGTTTTCGAGGGAAAAACTATTCCAATATACGAAATGCAAAAAAACACACAAATATATACACATGTAGCGGGCAGCCAGACGGGGGCAAAGGTGGGCTCGCAGATCCAGTACCTCCTGAATGTACGACCCCAGAGCACGTACTGACGGTGTGTTCATCAGCAAATGTAGGGGCAAGTCCGGCCGTACTAAGGGAGCGTATCTGGCCCGGATCTGACTGAATGCTGGGCAACTCTGGAAAGTGTGAGACTCATCCTCAATGGCACCCGTTTGACAGCACTGACAGAGCCTGTCTTGGCGGGGCTCCCCAATCCACCTGCCCGTCTCGATGCGGAGATGGTGGGCACCTGTGCGACTTTCCAGGGGCAGCTGGGAACGCAGGTAGAGCTGTGGGCCCCGGACCAACGCGGGGTTGATGTGCTCCTTGTAATGGGCCGTTTTGACCTGCTCTAGAGCGCCGGGGTCCCAGAGCTTGCCAAGGAAGCAAGCGTCCAGGTACTCCCGCAGGCTGTCACGATCGGCCTCTGTGTCCACCTGCACGCACCTGTGCTCCTGCACGTTCCATCTGGCGAACCACTGATCTCTCTTACCCCTCCAACAGGCCCTGAGCCGCTGCGGGCCCATTGCCACAGCGTAAGCCAGGTGCGGGAGCCGAGCATCACCCATATTAACCACTTTCTGAAAATAGACGATGTGTCTATCAAGGGCTGCCCGCTGAAGCGGCAAGAATCCAGTTTCCTGCAGCAGAATCTGATAGGGGACTGAAGGTTTCACCCCAAATGCCCGTGCCAAAAATGCCTTCTGCACCTGCTCCAAGTCATTCCAGGTCGCCAAAGAGACGACCGGGCCCCAAACCTCGACCCCGTACAGAAAGACAGGCTCGATCAGCGCAGGACATCCTTAATGCCACAAAAGAAGAAACTGGCGAAGATACTACGCGTCTTCCTTAGACCAGCTGCATGTGCCATTTCAGCTCCGATTTCACTCTAGGAGGATTAACAACCCAAGATTATGCCCGATGGATGGCAAGAGAGAAACAATTGTCGTGAAACCTAAAAGCATTGGATCGTTGTCGAAGCAGAGTCGAAATTTCATGTAGAACTAGCCATCTCCTTCAATCCAAAAATCAAACGAACAATTTCATAAGAAAACATGGCTAAAAATGCTTCCAATCCATTTTGGCAATGATAATTGAATCTTGGATATGTGCAGCAGAAGCTGCTTCTGATTTTAATCTGCTCAAACCTGCGTTTAAGGGAGGTCAACCCTCCCCTCTCACAGATCATAGGAACATAACCTGCTTGGCGTCGCGAATTTTTGGCCATAACCCTCCCGGTCTCGCACATTATTTGCCATAACCTGCTCCATGGGAGAGTTAACCTCTTTATTTCCCTTCTTAGCCATTCATTAATTATAAAGGTGGCTTTTCAGCGGTAGATATGTTGATCGATGTTTGGCCATCTTTAGGGGGCACCATAATTTCTTCTATTGCATAGACAGGGTAACTACAGTGCATCACTTCCTTGTTTTACCATTAGAGGAGTTGTATTTATTTGCCTTGCCATACTTTGTAGTAACAGGTAAAATCCATCTTCAAGTTTAGTAGTTCATTTAGAGATATGTGGGTTTAGATAATTCTGACATGCTATTTTCTTTTCCATGTTTGCGTGTTATGAAGATATCATTCCTTTTAGTTTTGTGAAAACGTTATCCCTGTTACCATTCCAAAGCTCACATTCCGAAGCTCATAGTAAAATATGCCAAGGCTTTTGGTAGCATAGAATCCAAGAGAAAGCATAAAAACTGGGCTCGATGAATTTAGCTCTGGCTTTAGCAAGTTCAATTTCTAAAAAAGTTGCCCTATTTTCTATGGAACTTTCAGATGAAAATATCACTTCTGTTTTTGTTTCTAACTATAACCTCTTTACCGTGCTGCAAACATTTTCTATTTACTTCATTTGCAAAATTTGATTTCCTCAATCTATCCCTGAAGCATAGCTCACAAACATCTATACCAAAACCCTAGTGCATATGCATGTTCTCTGGTCTAGCTATTGCAGAGCCAAGCTCATGATGCGCATGTCACACCAAAGAATGCTATAAAATCCCAAAAGATCAGGGATGAGCTTCTCTTTTTGCAAATAGCCACATGAACAATGATTAAGTTACTGGAAGGATAACCATTTTTGGAATTTGATATTAGAAGCGTGTATTCTTGCAATGTTTGAGCTCTGATTGCTCATTTTTGGTGTCTGCTTCCTCTAGACATATTATCTCATAACATGTATGATTAAAGCTCCCAGCCTCTTTTGAACATGCATGTATTGCTTTTTCATGTAGGTGTATACCTTTATTTATCATATATATCGCACTTTAAGACATGGCCCGTTCCAGGTTATAATTGACCCAACTATTGCTTTAGATGCTCTTGCTCCAAGCATTATGGATATATCCTCATGATAACCCTTCAAGAAAGGATCAATGAAATACAAATTTTATGCTTTAAATTCCATTGATATTTTGTAAGTTCGTTCTTGGTCTTTTGATTGTGGTGAATTTATCTGCATAGTTGAATCCTAGATTCCACCCTTTGTTGCTTGGAATCTAGGAATCAACAGATGCTTACTGTCATAAGCTTGGACTTTTATATCAAATTCACAGCCGCTCCAATAATTGGAAACATTATTAAGAATGTTGTGTCAAAATTTGTTTCGACCTAAAGGTATCATCTCTTATTTCAATATTGCAAGTTTCTTACTTCAAGGTTGCAAGTGTAACCTAAAGATATCATCTCTTATTTCAATATTGCAAGTTTCTTATTTCAGGATTGCAAGTGCTATAGGGTTCTTACTTTTATTTCATCATCCTAATCATTGCAACAAATTGCAAGGTTAGAATCAAGCATGGCTCGTAGTGGAAGAATTACTAAAACTTTATAGTTGTACTCAGGCTTGCCTTGCACGTAACTATGGCACGTCATCTGTTCGTGTTTTACATCAGCTTCTCACAAAATCTGTTCGTGTTTTACATAGGGGTGCTAACACAACTCCAATTTGATGTACTTTAATAATATGCCATCATGAAAAGCATTTGCATGTTGCATGCATGTATCAATATCACAAGAAAATGGTTCATCGCGTAAAATGTATATTTATACAGCTTTTTAGCAATGGTTTTTATACAATTTGGGCCATGTATGTAGTTTGTCGTATAGCATATGTATTTATACAGCGTGCACAACATTCTCTATTTTTTGACATTTGTTTACCATAGATTGATCCATGTATATATTTTTCTCGTATGTCTATGTAGTGTTTTCTCCAGTGCTCAACATGGGACTATCAATGAAGCCATTTTTAGGGTTATGCACTGCAACCTCTGTTCCGATAATTCCTTGGCAGCTGAAAGGCGATCGGAGTGGGCAGCAGATGCACGGATCCTCCGTGATTAATCAAAGAAGGCCCGTCCTAAAGTCTGAGCTCCAGGTCTCGGATTCTTAAAAAACTAGATAAGTAGAGGTTTATTTTTTTCAACTATTTTGTATAAACCAAAGCCGGATACGCTAGTTGCGGACCTCACAGCGACGAGCTTAGAGTTCATAAGATCTTTTGGTCACAAATCACGTGTTTTTATTTTTTCTTGCCTTGCAAAAGATGCAGGGATGTAGAAGGCAAATGATAAAAATGATGGTAACGAACTGATTCAAAGATAAAAGTGTTGAATATTTCGTCACCACACACCACAGTCACCACTTACCACTCACCACACTTACCATTATTGAGGTGGTATAGGAGATTGTATACCATATATGGAGGGAGATACGCACATGCACGCGTGCAGGATATTTGCACGTATGCATTGTGGATGGATGATGAGCATTGTGTTATCTGAGAGAGAGAGAAGAACAGAGAGACGGTGTATGCAGAGGGAGTATTTTGCTTGATCTAGCTATAGAGATGATGAATCTTTGTGTTGTGCATTGCCTTGATCTGATAGATTGAGCTTGGATTGTTGGGTTTTTCATCCTTCTTGCAAGGTTAGAGTTCAGGCTCTAACAACTAATTCATCAGGTCTGATTTCTTTCAAAATTGTCGCATTTTTTCCCTCTGGGTTGTTTAATTGTTGGGCTTACTCTGCAATTGCAACCATCCCTCTACGTCCTTATGGTTCACCCATGAACACTGGATGGTGTTTTTAGTGCGTATGCTAGAAACAAGCGCCTGCACTAGTTCACAAGCATAACAATAAGGTGATATAATTACTCACCTTGTAGGCCCATGTCATCTCCCTCATTCTAGATGACTTTCAATGATGACTTTCATGACGCTTATGCAAATCATAGCTGGGAACAATCTTAGAGCTTCAAAATTTAGAAAGGACTTGAGTTGACACAAAATTAGAGTAAACACGACACACCCATATACATGCACACCCTGGACTAATTTTTGGGCTTTGAGTTGATGTGTTATTCTTTTGTGGTTCGATGGGTTTTTGCATGAAAAAGGAAGATATCACAAGGTTCGAGTTGAGAATAGTAAAGTTTTGACCATTAGTGGACAAAAGAAGACACTATGCACTCAAATTAGAGGATATCATCTGCCTTGAAATCATTATTCCTTCATCTTGGAAGGCTCATGCTATGAGGATAAATAATCTTGAGCTAAAATCTGCATAGATTCTGCTATAATCTTTCCACTTTGGTACTCAGATCATCTGAATACTTGTTATTGGAAGTTTGTTAATTATAGGCTGCATACCAAATTAGCAATTTCATAAATTCAGTAGCTTAGTAGTTAAGTAGAAAAGATGAAATGCAAACTGGCTGGCGCACAACAGTGGTATAAAGTGCTATATATGTTTTTTCTGTTTAATGGTTCTACACTAGCGTAAAATGCTCTTTTGCTGGTGGCTTCTCATGGGCTTTATAATCTCCTTGCCCTTCGATATACCATAGAAATGGCGGTTATTTGAGGAACTCGTTTTTGGAGGGAAGCCATTCTTTCTAAGATGCCAAGTTATAGGGCTTTCACAATGCTAGTATGGTTGCTGCAAATTGGTGTTCTCATTGAGCTTTGTAAAACATTGAGTACAAATGGATCCCTCACTAGGGATAGATAAATTTGGAAATATGAACTTTAAATGCTCCGAAACTAGACAATCATCAAGAGCATGATGAGACTGAAGAATACAACATAAAAGATGGTTTTATCCGCCACTTGGTCGATGCAAAAGTGAGAAGACCCGGTGATTGCTCTTCATCGGGAAGAAGAACGACGGCTTCTGAGGTTTTTGAAGAAACCCAAGCAAATAGTTGAAGCACGACCCCACGCACTATGGCAACCACAAACCCTTAAACAATCCTGCAGAATCAAGGCTGAAAGAAAAATAACCCGTCAATGAGTTAGATGCCATAGGCAAGAAGACTCGAGGCTCTCGTGGCCACGCCGAAAAGAAACAACAAAATGACCAATCGAACCGGCCCGCGGAATGACCATCGCGGAAAAACAACCGATTAGTGCTGCCTCGAGGCTACAAATACCACGCAGAAAAACAATAAATATGATCTCGGAGGCAACAGCGCCACGCCGAGAGAAAATATGAAATCATCTGCGGAATGACCATCCAGGGAAAAACATCCGACTAATGCTGCCTCGGAGGCTACATTGCCACGCCGAGAGAAAATAAAAAAGAATTATACCTCGGAGGCTACAATGCCACGCCGAGAAAAAATAAAATGATAAGCATGTCCGAAGCCGCAAGGCTACGCCGAAATGAATAAAAAAAATACCGGCCCCGAGGCAACACTGATAAGTAGAGAAAATGAGAGAATGCGAAAGAAAGGGGCCGCAGCATAGAACCATAAGCAAATGCGCGACTAACCGAAATCATCAACCAGCGCTGATATGACAGAGGGAGAGGGGGGCGGGATACTTGTGGAGCTCAAAAGAAAAGAATGCAAAGGAGCTCAAGAGAACGCCGATGACTAGAAAGGGGAAAGGAGACGGTATAAATAGAATATGTGGATATGTGAAGAGGATCGCCCCCATCCAGGAATGTCGGTTCTATTGCTATCGCAATAGAACCGTGGCATTCCTAGGATGGGTCCTATGAGACAACTAACTGGCCGATAGAAGAGGAATCTACCTCAAAAGAATCAATGGCATAACAGGAATAAAGAGAAAAAGATGGCAAAAGAGGCGGGGAGATGCAATTAGGAATATTAGAGAACTAATAGGCTCACGGAAAAAGGAGGAAACGTACCTAAATGGCTGAAGAAATATAGGATAGGATAAAATAGAAAAAAGCACATGGAAAATAAGGCCAAAATGTGATTACAACAGCTAATGCAAAGGAAAAGAACCTGAAAAGTCAAACAAATGAAGTAGAAAGAAAATGGAGATGCCACAGGTTAATGACACCAAAGGAAATAGAATGGGCGTAAGAAGAACAGTGGAGAATGCGGAGCAAATGCGGTGAAAATGAGTGAGGGAAATGAGAGAAACAGGGCGATCAAACCAAGATCCAGTTGATTACATGGGCCAGACAAGACAAATAAGGAACTGGAGCAATTAGATAAATAAAAAGTGAACCCAGGCGAGAGGAACATATGAAATATATGGAGCAAGAGGAGTAAATAGAAAATCGATCCAAGAAAGAGCTTAAGGAAGGAGAAGAGATACTGACATGGGAAACACCAAAATACATTGAGCAAGAAAGAGATCAAACAAAGAATGAACTAAAAGCACTAAAAAAGAGAATCTACAACTAACTGACAAAGGAAACACAAAATGACCCATAAAAGAATAAAAACTGAACAAAGAATATGTGAGAGACAGAAATGGTAACAACAAGAGTAGACAAATGGAATATGCAGAGCGGAAACAATAAAGTGAGATGAAAGAATGAAAAGCAACAAAAAACATTAGAGGAAAAAGGAGACAAAGGAACAAACTCGAAATGAAAAAAGACAAGAAGAATCAGATCAAGGAAATATATCGAACAACAGAGGTGAGGACAGAATGTCATGGAGCCATAGAGTAAATGTGGAAAAGGAAACAAGAAGAAAGAGATAATGGAAAAGAATGGAAGTCATCTGGCCAACAAAATAGGGCAGGCAGTGGCAATACCCAAACCGGAAAACAACACCCATGGACGAACCAAATAAGTAAACAATAAAATGACAAAGCATAAATATAGACACCATAGCGGGCAAAATGAGGTCAATCATATTCCAATCAATATAATATATGTGCAAGACATCATGCACTAGCCAAAACAGTGCCAAATGTCTATGCCAAAACATGTATAATGCAATCTGTCATAAACAATTTGAAAACGTGCACATCTACCACCGAAAGTAGATACAAGACCAGATAAGTGACCAGATAATAAGTAAACAAGATATATCGGGGTAAATAGAAAATGACCCAAAAAGAACTTAAAGCACTAAATGAGATACTACCCTGGAAAACAACAAAATACATAGAACAAATAAAGAACAAAATAAAAGATAAACAAAAGCACTAAATGAGAACCTAAGACTAACTGACAAAGGAAACAAAACAAGGACGCATAAAAGAACAAAAAATGAACCTTTAAATATAAATGAAACCATCGAAGCGGAAAAGGAGAATAACGCAGGCAACAAAAAGAGGTCATAGGACATGATATAACGTTATATAACAGAGTAGAAGGAAGCAACCGAACATGAAGAACGAGAAGAAAGGACGAAACCATATAGTTTTAGACCAATTTAAGCTAAGCACCTTCAAACTGATGCAGCAATCTATTAAAACTAAACATAAATAACCACCACCGTGGACATGGAGCATGACTTATACGCGCAAAAGGGAAACTACAAGGCAGATGAGAACAAAGTAGACAGAATGGATAAAATACTACAAATGGCCAAGATATATCAATGAAACCATGAAGATCACCCAAACAATGGCCCAAAGGAAGGAAGGAAGGAAGGAAGGAAGGAAGGTACTTTTATCGTCCACGGAGACCAATTTTTGTTCCCTTACGGAGACCAAAGGAAACCACCAAAAAATTACAAGGGAACAGAGCAAGTGATATCAAGGAGCTAAATGGGAAGACGTAACCACGTGTAAGCAATTAAGAAAAGATATGCATTATGTCATGTTTGTAAAAAAGAAAATGCAAGATTACAAAGGGCATGTCGAGGAACGAGTTACCATAACAAAGCAAAATAATGTTTGAAAGAACCTGCATTCCATCTTCAAGTCAGCATGTTAGAAAGAATAACGCCAAAGAAACATGCATCGCATACTCGAACGGGGACACAAACCCTGATATGCATAGCAACAAAGAATAATGTCAAAAAAGACGTGTATTGTGATCATGACGTTACAAAGAAGAATGTTATGAGACCATGCACTCCGTCGAAGTTTGTAAGCAAGGAAATATGCATTATTACGTGTTACGAATAAAGGAAATGCAAGTCTAGGAAGGATATTGTAGGGTCTAAAATACAAGTCTACAAAAGGCACGTGGGGTTAAAAGATGATACAAAAAATATGCATGTCATCCTAATCAAGGAGGATAGAAAAAATATGCACTATGAATGTAAAGAAGGAAATGAACCCCAGTTCAACAATAATAATGAGCAACCTTACCAACAAAACACCACAGTGGGATTGAACAATTACATTTGTAAAATAATAAATACCTACGACCGAACCCTACATGCAACTGCATGCTCCGTAATAATGAAGTATCTTAGGCCTCCTTGTCAAAATTAAAAGAGAGCCATTCACATAATACATCAAGGAAAAGCAGCCAAGTGATACGGTTCGTGATGTTTGAAACAAAAGCCAACAAGCACATGTTAGATACAACCTGGCAAATAGAAGAAAAACCTGACATCGACATATAAAAACCATGCCACTAGCAGCATCCCCTGTGTAGGTTTCAAACCATATAATACAAAAGGAAATAACAATTTGGAGGTTTTGAACCATATGATATCAAACAAAAAACCTGGCAAATTGAATGAAAAATTGATCTTGACGTACAAGAATATGCCACTCATGTGTTGGATCCACCCAATGTCGTTTAGGCTATCAAAACTAAACCATAACACGAGATGGAGAAAAATATCGTTTAAGTGAGAAATATTTTCGAACCATAACCTGGCAAATTGAAGGAAACAACCGACATTGACATACATCACAAGCCATGTACAGGATTTGAAGTAATGTCGTCCCTTTGTAGGTTTCAGTCCACAACAAATGTAAATGACGTATCAAGGAGCCCAGGAATGCCATTATAAAAATACTACCTGAAAAATGTTTGTCTCAAAAGTGGAAGCCGAACGTGGGCGGCACAGCAACGTCCCAATAGTACCATTGCCTCCTAGCTTTTCTTTGCCGAACTACTCCAATGGAAGCAGGATGCTCTTGAGCAAGTGCCTCCGTTAACAAAGGATGCTTTTGCTTTCATGTGGGGAGCTATCCAAACAAGAGCAAAGAAAAAAGTGCTGGAGAGAAGTTAACAATGACCACCAAGTTAACAATGACCACAGCGTTGGAAGCACAACCCAGTGATTACAAAGCGACTGTGTTAGACATCAAACATACTGCCCAAAAGGGTGAATTATTGGGATTAATGGGAGCTTAAACAAACGGAAAGAGGGAATTGAGGAAGCAACAACAAAGACATATGGCCGATTCTATTCTAGAAAATGATTGGTTCTTGAACAACAAAAAATTGGTACATTAAGTATTTAACTACTTCCAATTGAATACTGAATAAGGTAGATCTATAGAAATTGTTCATTGGATAAGGAGGACAAAATGCCAGAAGAAGATGTAAACATCAAAATCAAATATTCTCTCAACAACAAATGCTTTCTCCATTATGGTTGCAATGGGAATCTATGGAACATGTCCTAAGTTAAATGGCTTATGGTCTTGGCTGAGGTGGAAAAATTCAGAGCCAACAGCTGACTAGAATACCTCTCGAACTGCAAAAATACAAGCTAGATCTTCAATTTGATGAAGTTGAGGCCTCAAAATATATTGGTCAACCTATGTCGTAATCAAAGAAGAGGTACAAGCTAGATCTTCAATTTGTGTTGCAAATATATTATGGATTATAGTTTCCGACAGAGGTGGCATGTTAGGGGAAAGCTATTTGAAAACATTGATGAGATTCCTAAAAGAGAGATAGAATGGGCCAAAGAATTCAGCAGGGAGACTCACCTAATGTATATGCTATGGTGGTTCATGCATGCCAATAGCATGGACATGACAGATAGACAATTCGAGTTTTACAGAGAGTGCTATTATTACCATAGAGGCGTAGCTGATTGCTATGGCACTCTCATTCACTTATATTCCACTTTGTAACTCCAACAGTTGGTTGAGATTGTAGATTGGGGAAGAACTTCATACCAATCCTATATCCAAAGATTTCCAGACCACTTTCACTTTCTTGACACCTATAATTTCTGATTTTGGCCTCAATTTCTATATTACCGCTTTTGCAGATTGTTGGCTTAAGAGATCTACATGGAAGGTCGTGGAGCTTCATCCGGCATTTCTTTGGAATTCTCGTAATTCTCGTTTCCATCGAAAGGATGCGCCATCAATAGTGACATACTCATCTATCATGAGAATTTCATGCTCTCATTCATATTAACTATTTCACATATTTCTATATGATATATTTGGGACTATCTATGTCCAAAATCTATTTCGCTAGATTGTCGACTACTTTGTCATGCAATTCTCTATTTTTGTACTTATTCTCTATAATTAATGATTAAAAAGCTTCATTCCCAAAAAAAAAAAAAAAAAAAAATATGGCCGATTTGATAATAGACACGACAAGATCATATGGCTTAAGCAGAAAGAGGCGTCTTGCACAAGAGTTGAGGAACATGGAGCTCTGAACATATGCCAGGCCTGAATGAAAGCAGGATGCTGTCAGGAAAACAATCGCAGCTGGATATTCTAGAGCAACGGCTAAGTTAATCAATATAATATATAAATTGATAAATGTGCTTGTCAAACAAAGGAAACTATAGTAAATTCGTGCAGGTTCATAGCAAACGAGAAAAAGCAAGGGGCAGGACTAGAAATCACCCTCAAAAACTGTTAGAAGGCACATCGTGGAAAAACTTTGGCTAGATTCAAGCTCCATGCAGACAACCAAAAAACAGCTTTGGGCAGGCTAAGTATAATCAATAATGCAATTCAAGGAACAATCTGGCCAGCCAATTTACATGATAACACCAAGAATTAGTATATCAGGACCTGCAAAAACCGTGCTTGATAACCAAGAAAACATAAGGATCTGCAAAAACCATGCTTGATAACAAGGCAAACATGGCGAGATTTTCATCTCTTCTCATGGGAGAACAAATTTGACACAGAACGAACGCACTTCTTGTACTAATTCAACATCACATCACAACTAAAATTAAAAACATGCAACAGAAGACCTCCATCACCTGTCAGAAAAATGAAATTAACAGATTGAACGAGAGAAGCCACATAGAGAAGCCACATGTAAAATAAGGCGACGTTCAGATATAAATATCCAGAAAAAAGAAAAAATGGAAATATAGTCAATTAGTGCAGGTTCCTGCTTTGTCTACTATAGCAAAAAGGCAAGGCCCCTCAAATTGATGCACCAAGCTCGGCATCGGATTGTGATGCCAAAGGCAATTAGTGAAATGGCTATGGAAAGCATAATAAGAAACCTACAGCCCTCAAACTGTTAAAAATTATTTTGTGCAAGAACTGCAAAACACAGTTGACCTGTTATTCGTGAGCTACAATCTGGCCAACAAAGTTTTGAGGTAGACAGGGTGCTAAAAACAAGAACCAGTATCTCAAGTCCAGCCAAAAATGTGCCTGATAACCAGGCAAACAAGATGGAATGCATACGAACAATGCAGCTTGAAAAAACATGGTTTCCACCACTATCACCCTTGCAAAATTAACTGAAGTTATATAATCTAGTCTGTAAGAAAAATAGCATGATACCTGTAGCTACATTCCAGCTCCATACAGACAACCATGAGACATCTCATGTCAGGCTTAGTATAATTTACAATGGACACACAGAAAAATGAGAATAGATGAAATCCAACAAGTTACCTCTGGCGGAGATATATCTGATATACCGCTGTCAATATCTGCAGTGTATAGAGCAACTCCAAAGTGAAACAGAAGACCAGTCAAAAGCGACCAAACCCTCGCCATTTGCTTAAACCCTTGACGTCGCCTAAACCCTTGCCATTTCGCTTCACAGATGAGAACACCAGAGCTACGCAAGATCTGCCAAAAATGTCATAGCACAGCCAACAGCTCTGGCCAAAACGAATAGGCAGAGTTAAACCTGAGCCCTGTATATCAAACCCATGCCGTATAATCATGGACAAAAGGAAGCATGCCAAAAACGAGCCAGGAGAAGAGTCGACAAGGCAGAACATGGCCCAACCGCCCAAAATTTCAACACAGGCACCGGAACCCAAGGCTCAAGGATCTCGAGGGATCAAGCAAACCTGAAATAGGCACGGATATCATCACTAAATAAAAACAAAGCAATAACCAATCACGGCCAAAGTAATCAATCAATCCCGTCAAAACCAAACAGTGCAACAACCATGAAACGACCAGAACCGCAGCCAGCAAGAAAACAAAGCCGCCAAAGGCAACCGCCCAAATACTAACAATGAAATCATGAAACAAATCTAGGAGGAAATGATAGAGAGAATTCGACGACGCTGCTAAGAAGCTTTTAGGATAGTTGAGTGAATAGGGAGAATTCTAAGACGCTGGAAGGAACAGAATACACTTGTGGAGCTCAAAAGAAAAAAATGCAAAGGAGCTCAAGAGAACGCCGATGACTAGAAAGGGGAAAGGAGACGGTATAAATAGAATATGTGGATATGTGAAGAAGGACGTCCCCATCCAAGGAATGTCGGTTCTATTGCTATCGCAATAGAACCGTGGCATTCTTTTTTGCTTAAATGGTTCTACAATTACATAATAAGTTCTTTTACATGTGGCTTCTCCCATTTGCTTTGCATACACTATTTGGGAGAAATATATGTCACAAGCTTTTAGCCTGGCTAAGCAAACTTAAGCTTTTGTGCAAATTCCAATCTCTGCACAAACAAGCTCTTGGCAAATCCCCCTAGCCATGTTTCTATTTTTGCACAAGAAAGACATGCTTTGGATATCACAAAACCTAAATCAACAATTTGTAATATATGATATAGTTTTCAATATTCTTCTTGAATGCTTCGTTTCTTAGCAGCAATGTTCATCATTTAACATTGTTGTGTTAGGACAAAAACTTATGCGTACATATTGTTATGCTTGTGTTTTCTTATGTACAGACTTCATAATCATCGTGATAATTGTCGAGAAATGTCTATGCATCACCCCTTCGCCCCAAAGGCCAAAACAAATTTGGACTATACACACCATATTATACATAAGAAATTGAACCATTGAATTAAAACCCTTTTAGGTCCCCCAGTTGTTTTTGCTGATATTTATATCGGGCATCCAGCAGTTGGCGAGGAGTCCTAAACACATATATGGTCGTACATGTCTACAATGCGCTTCACAATCTTTGGTTTAGTTTCGGAATAACTGACAGTTAACTAAAACTTGCTATAAAACAAATCGCACTTAATAATGGCCAAGATCATTTGAAACTGATATCTAACGGTCCAAACCTATTGATGACGCCCTGTACGAATATTAGGAAAAACAACAGGAGGGTCTGGGGGAGTCAGTTCAATGGTTCAATTTCTTATGTATAATATGGTGTGTATGGTGTGCAATTGATTTCATTTTTTTCTCAGTTGAGGCACTTTGACCAATATGATAAGATAAGATAAGATAAGATAAATTTTTACGTCCACGGGAACCCAACGGGTTATGGGACGGCACATGCAAGGGCAACAGCCCATCTAAAACCTGGGGACTAGGCCCCACCACCAAACACAATAACCAAATATTAAAAGGCTACCAAGAATAAGATAAGATAATGCTAATGCTAGTAGTAAATTTATGCTTCTAAAATTATCTAGACATAGCCAGTCCAAGGATTGGAAGGCCATTGATCTAGAATAATTGCTGCGGCTCCCCTATACACTGCCCATTTCTTTTGCAGGCGGGCTGCCCTCACCTTGCAGAGCTCCTCCTTACGGTTACACAATTGAAGAGGGGAGAGGTCCTCATGTACTGAAGAGTCTACGTGTCTTCTATGTTTCTTGATTATTTAGCATTAATATATTGCTATTTTAAAGAATTCATTCAGTAAATAAAAGCTATTGCCCCCATGAATACACATTTGAGTCTTATAATGGGCGTCCAAATACATCTAATCTGCTATTCTCAAATAAGGGCTCGCATGAAAACAGACAAAAGCTCCCTGCTGACAGAAGAGAAAACGCCGATGAGAAGTCGATGAAGAACCTGCAAGAAATAGCAATCCCCAAATGAACCAGAGCACCAGAAAATGTATGCAATGCATGCATGCATGGGAGAGATGCATGCTCGCCCATTTGAGAATACCGATGCGATGGCTCGGATCGATGGCATTTATTACATGTAAAGATAAGGGAACAATGAATTTTTTCCAATTGTTTGACAAAATTGATAATGATAACAAAGAAATTTACATGTGTGCCCTTGATTTTTTTTTTATCATAGAATGTTTGTTATTCAATCTCAAACATTTGTATTTTAAAATGACATTTGCAAGCAACCAATTCACTCCACATGAAAGAAGATATAGCCAATACACTAATGCCTTACATTGTAAATGCATTTTTTTGATGCAGTTAGTTTTTTCTTGAAGGATGAAAGTTTTTTTTTTTTTTTTTTTTTTTTTTTTTGGAAGGTACGAATTTTTTTATATTATATATAAATAAAGAAGTACAATGTTTGATTTTTTTTTTTTTTTTTTGTTGAAGGACGTCAGACTTTATTCAATCAAAGAGTCAAATACAAGTATAAATGCAGAGACAGGAATAAAATCTCAGCGGATAAGCGGAGACCCACCGAGTGAAGCAACCTGCCTAAGCATAAGAGTGCACATCCAAAAACTCCTCAAAAATCAATCGCCTCTTGCGAGGGGCAAGTGAAGAACAATGATACGACTTTACAATGTAACCTTGAGCTTCTTGGAGAACACGATTATCTGCCACATCCACGTCTTTTCCAGATAGTCCAAAGCAACCATCCTGCTGCTAGATGAAAAGCCTGGCCTTGTAACTCTGTCCAGGTACTTGGGTAAATTGCCAAAAGCAGTTGTTGACTTGTTAGTGAAACCTGAAAAGGGAAAACAACCAGTCCCCATACATCCTAAGGTGTTCACACATGAAAAAGCAATGCTCAATGGTCTCCGGATCCACGCTTGCATCTTGGACACCGATTTGATATTCTAGGGTTAAACTTATGGACAAGCACATTAACCCATGACACACCTATGAAGAATCTGCCACCAAAGAATCGCCACTTTAGGATGAAGTAGCTTGTCCCATGCCCAAGACCACACCTTCGCCATTGAAGAGGAGGAAGTTGAAGAGACCACTTATTAGACGAAGGAAGAATATCAAATATCAAGCAACAAGCGATACATAGAGTTCACAAGTTTGCACTCCTTAATTTCTTCATGACAAACCCATACCAAAATATCTTCTTGGTGTGGCGAAATAGGCTGTAGAAAATCAGCAACTTTTGCCAAAGAACTCTATCCCATCGCCCCAATAGAAACTTTAATCAAAAGCCTCCCATGTCGACCAAGAATCGGCCCGAAGTCATACCATGCTTGCAATAGTTAAGATTCCAAAGACTTTTCCAACGCCTTTGAGTCAATGGGTGCATTTGAAAGCAAAGTGGTTGATTGTCTACCGTAGGGATCCACCAACAAGGTGTAAATAACCAAGCATACACAAGCGGTTGGACTGATGTGAAATAAAGTTTTGATCATGGTGCCGAATCTAACAATCCCTTTAAGAATGGAGAAGCATTATGATAAGGCCGCAACTCATAAAATAAACTCCATGGAAGAACAGGTTTGAGTGTGACTTTACCAAAAGGGATACTGATGGGTAAGAGCACATTGCAATAAGCCGTAACCCGTGAGAATCATCCTTACCTCACGAAGCCGCCAAATGAATTTTGAGATCATAACCTTACTCTGCAAATGGAAATCTGTCATGCCCAAACCTCCAAAGCAGACTTAGGTTTTATACACTTAGACCATGCAACCTTCACCACTACCCCTCGCTTCATTTCCACCCCGATAAAGTTTCTAACAACACCCACAATCTCCTGAAACTTTGAGTGGGAAGCAAGAATGGCGTAAGCCATATAGACATGTGTGTTGCTTAAGACATGCTTAGCAACCGCTACCCCTTCCGTGCATAGATAGCTTAGCCAGATCCCACCAAAAAAGGTGCCTCAAGAACCCCTCGATTATAACATCCCAAGCATCGGTTGAAACATGAATACCCACCGGGATACCAAGAAGCTTGGTTGCCTTCCCATGAGGCAACACCTTCCGTGGGTAAGCAAGAACACATGGTGGGACTTCATCATCTAGAGTCCACAAAGCGTAACACTTTTGCCAACCCACCAAAACTCCGTGAGGCTAAGGAAAATGTGTCGCTAAGCTTTGCATTTTGGGAGATTATCGATCCGACACAATATTCATATCTTGAGTTGGGATGTTCCACTTCCATACTCACTATCTGCATGTCTAATATTCTTTCTTCTCCTCGAGATCGCCCAACAAGTCCTAGAAAGTGGTAAGGGGAGCCTCCTCTCTGCTCCACCCTTCCATTGTGCACTTGCAATTCTTGGTGGAGGAGAGCCTCCTCTGCGCTCTATTCTCCCCATATTTTGTGCAGCTTCACCATGAGACTCAAATGGTGAGGGAGAGCCTTCACCCGCTCAACCCTCCCATTTGCCTCTTCTCAGGAAGTGACAACCTCGCTGAAGCAAAGTGAGCATATTTGTTCCTTGCGGTAGCTTTTTTCAAACTCACTTTTGTCCATCCCGCTTGAACTCGTTCTTGCCGTTCTTGTTCTATTTGAATCGAATGCAATTTAGTCAGAAAAAATCATCAAAAAGAAGAGGGGAAGGAAACACCTGGTCGCCACATTTACCGGATTTGCACAAGACAAAAATGAGAAGGAGAAGGGAGAGACACAGACGGTGTAGAAGTATTGGGGATAGAAGCAGGAAGAGTGGCAGTAGAGGGTATGGACATGTGGGGAAGAGCAACATGATGATCCCTCTTAGCTCGAAAGTTTGCAAACATTGCTAGTTGAGGAAATAAGAGGGCAAGCTGAGGACCATTAAGCAATTTCAAGTCAAACTTAAGAAACATGGGGCCACTTTTAATTACAAATGACTTCGGGCAAAGCATGACCAAGGGAAGTGACACACGATCTCTTTGCCCCATCAACAATGGAATGGGCCAAATGAGTGCCCAAACCATTAGCAATGTTAATGAGAAACTCGGGGACCAGCAAGTCAGGAGGAAGATTGGAGATTGAGAGCCAGCAAGGCATTTTCAAAGCATTGAGCATGTTGGGATTAAAACCTGGAGAATAAGACTGGTACAATATATAATCACTCCACATAGGATCAACCCCTCGTGCCACCAACCAACCGATCTGCTACAAAGGCGGATCATAAAAAACAATCAAGAAAAGTTTTTATCTAACATTTTCAATGTGCGATAGCCGAAGTCCAATTCTTCAAGATGACCTGTTAACCAAGATCCAAGCTTTCTAACATCCAAATAAACACCAAGATAACGCCCACAACTCAAATGACATCAAATTACCAATACACTTTTTATGAAGATCATGATCAATTTCTACCACATGATATCCGAAGCTTTAAGGGTGTCTCTACATACCTCCTGTTCATAGAACACCTCCACTGTGGTAAAGAAAAGTCAAAGTCGTTGCCTCGCGTGCTAGAAGCTTCGCCCAATAAGGATCCAATATCTCTTTTATTTTCATGAATCATCAAATCAATAGCTCCTGAAACACGCGAAGAAGAAATAGCAGAAGACAAATCTTTCTTAATCCAATCACTAAAGCGTTCCCTGACCCTAGTCACTGAATTTCCAGACCTCCATGGTAATGCAGAGGCAGAAGCCACAACTGTGGGAGCTGGGGGGATAGAAGCACTATCACTTTGAATTCTAATATCAGGAGCACCAACAGGAGACAAAGACGAACTTGGCACATCTGCTCTATTACCATTAGGAGGAACACCCCGAGATGGTAATTGGGGAAAATCAATATGAGAGATATCCATACCTTCTTGAACCAAGCTCTCTTTCATCAGATCTTTTCCTCGTTGCGTCCCTTTCGCGGCATGAGACTTCAAGGCCACTTGAGAAGAAGAAACAGAAGAGACTGCTTTCGTCACCATCAAGGATGAGGTGGCCGAAAGTGATCAGACCAGATCCGGCTGCCTTGTGCAAAAAGCAACCCACCACAACACACACTAATGGAAAGCCCTCGACGCAAGCTTTCCAACGAGCCCAGACACACCAAAAAGCGAGCTCAGATGCAGAAGTTATGGCAGAAACGGTAAATCTGCCATGTCCGTCGACCGGCCGGTCCCAGTGTGCAATCGCATGTACTGCTTATGGTCACCTTCACATCAATGTGTTGGATCAAGTACAATGTTTGATGTTAGTAGAGAATTACTACAGGAGTAATCTCAACATCTTCATTCTTTACTAACAAAAAACTTATTATGAATTACTCTTGAAGCTGATACAAAAGGCCCCTGAAGATTCGTAACATTTGACAGAATCACAAAAGTTCTCAATAATGATGAAAAGGGCAAGAAAATTGTAAGGCTTCATATCTGTAAAGCTGCAGCAAGATAATATGAAATCCAAGAAGCTCTCACTCAAACATATCAGTATTTGAGCATAATCAACCAAGCATATCAGTACTTGTGAAGATTACCAAAGCCAATGAAGAATTAGTAGTCTCTCAAGCATAGCAGTACTTGAGAGTTCTTGGCATAAAATACCAAAGCCAATTAATATCAGTAATCTCTCAAGCATATCAGTACTTAAGAGTTCTTGGCATAAAATACCAAAACACAGCAAGGATTGGCAACCACTCAAGCATGGCAGTACTTGAGATAGGAATCCAGTGCTAAAAGGAAAACAATCCACTTGCTATCCGCTTTTCAGCCTGTAACCTTGCATTTTTCAACCAGAATCCAGCAAATCTGAGACCCACATGAAGGTACTGCTAAGAAAAGAATCTTCCTGACCATCTAATGCACAATTTGAACCCTTCTGCTAGAAAGAAGGAGTAGGAAACGGAAATAGCCAAATGCGAAAGAACCTGGATGATAAGAAAATGAAGTTGCAAGAAATTGAAACTGCACCATTTGATAGATCTGCCAGCAAATATTTACTCCATCTTATAGACATCCACGCCATTTCGATGTGTTCTTGCCTCAAGAAAGATCAAGACTGAAACATACTGCTTCACAGAAGGGCAGAAGAGTAAAATGCCACGTTAGAGGCTTACTACAATAAACTATGAAGAGCCGCCTGATGTAGCTTCAGATTTCTGACACTAGGTAACTCCAGATTTCCAGTTTTATTAATCAGAAGCAAACTACATAAAAACAAAAACTTCATCTTGTAATACAAGCACATGCACATGCCATCAGAACTAGAGCCTCAAGCACAATGCACTTGCCCCATAAGAGAAGTCTAACACCAGAGTTGTCCCTTGATGGACCATAAATGGTTCATTTATACAGTTCATTTTAACAGAAAAAATAGTATAAATGCAAATACCAAAAAAATTAAAAGTTATGCTTAGGTGAATCAAGGGGATCAAGTCCAATTTGCTTCATCTTTATATAATGTAAAGCTGTCTCAATAAAAGGATCTTTATATATATACACAAGTGTTGGTACTGTGTAGGGCCTATACGAAGTTGAATGTATATGTTTTGAAAATTGTAGACAGTCGATACATGAGCTATCATTGTTAAGGCCCATGCGATTGCGTGCAAAGATTCCATCAGATTCTCAAAAATTTCTTTCACTATATTCCATAAGGATTTGTTGAAAATCCATCAAAAGTCATTATATTGTGTTTATACTATGACGGACAATATGAAGCCGACAATGCAAAACACACGTAATGTGAAAGATTCTCGTAAACAGAAAATGAAAGTGGTCCTAAAAAGAATAAACAAGGTGCTGTGCACGGAGGGTTGCCCTCTATGGCCGGAGGGTGAGGTGGCTTAAATCATAGTTCAAAGTCATGTTTTGACAATCAATTCACGTTGCTACTTCTAGAAAATAGAATACTTGATACCATGACTTTATGGAAATTGGCCTGAAGAAATCTTTGGTGCTCGACATGGAACAAGTATTGCAGGAGCACAAGGACAAGTCTAATAGAGCAGAAAATGGAAATACATGTCTTGTCAGCATCCTTGAAAACAACCTTATAGACACGTGGCAGTACACATGCCAGAGCTTTGCCTGTTGAAGATAAAAATACGTTTTACCATTCACATGGATATTCCACCTGCAAAATAATATAAGCGGACCAGGATTGTATTCAAGTAATTAATGTAAGTAATTTGGCAATCAAATAGTTCATCCTTGCCAATCAAAGCTCTCCATTTGACCCTTTAAATGACATGAATATGCGTAGTTTGCAGTCAGCAAACCAAAATTAAAGTCTTGAAACATTATTAAATTCACTTGCTTCACCCTCCATTAGCAGCGGCAATCAATGGGCAGATGATCTATGTTCTTATGTCAACCTTCAGTCGTGTCTTCTCAGGCATCCATTTGATGGAGAAGTAATGAATTGTCTAAGATTTATCGTTCTTTAAGGTTTAATACCGCGATAAATTTCTTGTAATGCTAATAGCCATGCCAAGCACTTTCACCTCGTCAACATGGTTGGACATGTATAAAGAAGTCAAGAATTGGTGAACTTTGCACATCTTTGAAATATATTTACTCATTTTCCCTCTTTTTATTGCTAATATATGTTTTATTCATAAAGGGCAGGCCCTTTTTTTTTTTTTTTTTTTTGCTTTATCCGATATTTCAAGTAAGGCAACTAATTTTATAATATTCAATTGAACTCTCAAGCTGCATTGTATACCCATGGTTGGTTTCTCTAATAGTTGTCCTCTCCAGACATGTCTAGGATGTTGCAGCCTCTTGCAAGACTGGTGTTGCAAATGACATTTATTTTGGACTTGCTCTGGGCTATAACATCATCATTCCAGTTTTTGCCATAATTAAGAAGCATCTCAGCATCTAATAGGTGGAGCTTGGGACAATAGAAAGAATTACATTGAGGTCTAATACAAAGAAAGAAGAGTTTATCATAATCAGACTATTGGGCCATGGATCGACAAATCCAAGGACCTGGGGTAATCCATCGTGTCAATAGTTTTGATACAATGTTGCTTATGTGTTTAGGGACATAGATTTCAAATACTTCCTTGACTCTCAGTAGAAGTATAAGCAAGTAGTGCAAAAGTTAATTTCACTAAATGAGAAATGTTTGAGGAAACAATAATTTTCATTAAATGATCTCGTAGAGCATGCAAACATGAAAAAATACAAGGACTTGCTTGAATGTTCTTTCCTAGTGTAGGATAAGAAACAAAAGTAAAGAATGCAAGCCCGATGCTTCTTTTCAGTAAGCAAATTTCTAAATCTTGATGCCAACTTGAACGTTCAGGCAAGAATGGATTAAGCACCAAATTAGAAGAAATGCTTCTAACTATATTTTCTATAATTTGAGAAGTAAGGAATAACAGATTTGTGTACATTTTTCTCTGATTTTTAGAATTATCCCTTTCTTTTCACGGATTCAAAGGTAGCCATATATACTCTCTATTCAGATGGCATTTGAATCTGTGCCATTATCTTATCACCACCCACCGCATTTCTTGTGATTAAGGACATTGTCTAACTTAAAAACAGTAATATTGTCACACATCTGTACGATTCATTCTTTCCAAAAGGTAGTAAACTTTCCAGTTTAGTGCTCTGGTCAAATTCCATCACACAGATTTACAATATCGTCTCTTCTTGATTAAGTTGATCTTAGAGAGTAGCAACAAAAATGGTTAGAGATAAACAATTTTATAGCAATCTCTAAAAAAACAATGAAGTCCACTGCTTTCTGTAAAAATCTTCGAAAGCATGTACGTGTGTCCCTCAAAAATCCAATACAGCTCAAACAGAAAGTCTTTTTCTATGTACAGATTGGAGGATGGATCTAGAATCTACCTTCATAATTTTTATCTCATTGGACAAAGGAAAACAAACAATGAAGAGAAGAAAGACAAGTAATGTACCTCCGCCGATAATTTCCAGAAATATTAGTCAATACCGCCGGTAAACCTATCGCCGCTCAACGCGTTTCATAATGGTCCGCTGGGCCATCGCGTTGAAGACCACCTTCAAAGGCCAGCCCGGCGTCCGCCGTTGAACGACATGTTCCTTCTGGTGCTGCAAGAATCCTCCTCCTCCAAGGGAAGAAATAAAAACAACTCCAACCCTACATCCACGAACCCCCTTATTCTTATTTTTGAGTGTTCTTCCCTATTGCTATAATGGTCCGTGATTGAACCCCTCCCTTCACCATCGCGGCAAAGATGAGTGAAAAGGAGCTTCGATTGACTAACATCCGGGCGCTCCATGCGGGAACGATCGGTAGAATGGCTCACCGAGCCAAACAAAGAGAAAACGACATTAATGGTGCGTATAATGATGCAAATGGTTGCATCAAACCGCCACGCCCCTCGTGATGGACATAAGTAATGTATAAGCTTTTTTATGAATGGAAACAATAAGTTTTTTTTCTATTTGTGTTGTCGTTGTATAAGCTTTATTTTATGAATGGGAACAATCGAGATTTTTATTTATTTGTGTTATTTGTATTGTATGTTGTTTCGCTATGTTAAACAATCACGCTTGGTCGCTTAACGACGTTATGATCATTTGACGCCGTTAAACGACGCCATGATCATCCGACGCGGCATATGAGGGGGCATCGACGGGCGCAGCTGATGTGGCATGCCTAGGTGTCGTCGACGCCGCCTTGGCGTCCGTTAAACGACGCCACACAGACGCCGATAAACGACGCCACATATGGCGGAACCCCTACCGCCGTTATTTACTTGTTATTTTCACTCGCTTGTTTCGGATTTTTTGCCTCGGGGTCTTCATAAGGTAAGATCTCTCTTTAATCTTTGTGTTAGAGTTAAACACCTCCAAATGCTAATAGATTAGAAGATTGAATCTTGAAAGTATGTTAAAAACTTGAGGGATGCATGATCAAGGTAATCGGCCTGGTTCCATCCCTAATGGAGAAGACTAAATGTATCGGGTTTATGCACCTCGTAACAGAAGTTTCAATCTTCATAGATTACAAAAAGATTTGAAAGGTTGCGTGAATATAAGGTATCGGGCTCGACTCCATTTCAAAATGGAGAGGACTAGATGTATCGGGTTCAGGCACCCTTCAATCAAATGCTTTCTAAATATCATAAACGCTTGTATGAATCAATCTTAAGAATAAACATTTGATAAAATCATGAAAAAAATGGATATTTATAATTATTATATTATTACATGGTTTTTATTAATATTTTTATTGTTTACTAGAAAAACAACATGGACCTAACGCCGAAGGAATTTGAACGTAAAGTGAGACGTAAAGCTTTGAGAAAGTTACATGGCTTACTTAGCGCAAGAATGTTACCCCAACAATTGCCACAAATAGTCCAATTAGACCCAAAGGGACCTAGTCTTCCTAGAGGTCAGGGTGGTGTGCATGAAATGAATGTCACCGATGTATGTACCATAAACATGTTTCAATGATTAGTTAACTTTATATCTTGATGTTACTTTTTTTTTTTTTTTTGTACTTGACAGAGCGGTTATATTGCAATTGTTCGATGTGCAAAGGACAAATAAAACGGATGAGAAAGACCGCCCCTCGACCATGTTGAGAAATATGGTGAATGCCCGACAAATCCAAAGGTTTCTGACGCATGTGGGGGTATTCCAACGAGGTATAATACACGAATCTTATGAACGATAATCAACTACTCTCATGTACTTGAATCGATGTCTTAACTTAGTTTGCTTGTATTTTGTTAGGAAGAAATTGAGAATGAAGTGAGCTCAAGCAAGATATAGATTTTGGGGGTTATGTTGTCATTGGAAGTAGATGATGTTGATACTATGAATGCTCATAGAAAACCCTACAAAAAGAAAGCCATCAACTTCCTCAAAGAGTATCCCATTACGTGATAGAACTCGTCGTGGCAATGGCCGCTGCCAAGATTGGAGGGAATGACAATGTTCATCAAAATTGGAATGTACTAGATCATGTCGAAGAAAATAATCTTCCACCTTCACTAGTCCATTTGGTCCAAAATTTCACGATAAAGATCGTAAGAAATTCAATGCATGGCCTAGAGGCAAGCCAATTATTTATGGGGAGCAATTTACATATTGGGGTAGGCAAAGATATGATTAAAAATAGTCGGGTCCCCTGTGCTGGCCTGGGATTATATATTATGACTAGTGTGAAAGTCAAAGATGGTAATGACCGCTCCTTTAATGCCATATGTAGGTCCCAATATAACTCGCATTAATTTGGCATAAATTGAGTAAGCATCGCTGGCGCATGCTCATCTATGGCCTAAATTCAAATGCACTAACAATATCCAAGCCAGCTGATTCACGCAAGCTTCACATATATTGATGGTCGCCCCTCGCCTGCATGGAAACCTTGCTGCTTTTATTAATAGCTCTATCGAGAATCCTCGGTTACCAATTGTGAATTTGTCGAGGCAAACAAAGACCAAGAAGATTTTTTAGCCGTGAAATTGACGGGAGATATATCATGGTTTATGCTATAAAAACTTTGTGTATTGGTGATGAATTGTTCATTGAATATGAATACTTTAGACCAATACCGAGGTCCTTTGATGATGTACTCAAATTACTCATATAATTTTTGTCTGAATGCACCATTTTTCTTCTTCTTCTTCTCAATTCTTCTTCTTCTTCTCTTGGAATGAGATTGCACATATTGAAGATAAATGTGTATTATATCTTCAATATATGCTTTGATTATGACATAAAATTTTATATTTCGCTCGCTATTAAATGCTTAAAATTTAACAAACACGGGCTCTCAATGTATGTATCAATCACGATATATTTCGCTTAATCCGACGCGGTGGTAGGCAAGTGGATATAAGACCACATCCAAGCTGCATCGAATTGGCGACATCAAAAGTCATTAAGTAGATAGCAGAATACATTGAGCAAAGATGGTACAAACATGGGCACAACGATAATGAAGAGTACAATGATGAAGATGAACAGAATACGATGATGAAGATGATGACAATGCCCCTATGGACTAATTTCATGGAAGTTGAAGAACCCATAGCCCATGTTGTTAGATGCATTTGGCCCAATCTTCGACAAATCCACCTAGATGACGATATAAATACTCCTAACGATGGTCATGAAGATCACGCTTTATTGAGGAGGCGATAAAGCATTATATCCAGGTGCAAGCATATCTAGATTGACGACATCTTTATTGATATTAAACCTTCAAGCCAAATTCAAATGGAGCAATGCCAGTTGTTACGCTTTTGTTAGAGTAAGTACAATTGCAATCACTTGACTTATTGAATTTGTAGTTGAATGTATACGAAAGGTCTGTTTTATACAGGTTATTGCAAGAGAAAATACTCCCACAAGGGAACACTATGCCCAAAAGTCGACCGAAATAAAAATATATTGGCAAATATCGGGTTTAGGCTACCATAAGATTCACGCTTGTCCAAATGATTGCATGGTATATTATCCTGATGACATCTACAAGAACACGTAAACATGCCCTAAATGTGGTGCCTCTAGGTACAATGCAGATGCCAAGGGAAAGACCGGCCCCGATGAAGGTGGTTCGCTACTTTCCATTGATCCCTCGCGATAAGGCTATTGTTTCGATGTGAATCTCTAGCTTCGCCATGGGTTGGTGTGCCGCCACGCGCCGAAAGTGACAATGTAATTCGCGGGTTAGTGACTGCAAGCAATGGAAGCATATTGATGAAACATGGCCGAATTTGGAAGAGAGCCACGAAATCTCAGATTAGGGTTGGCAACGGATGGTGTTAATCCTTATGGACGCCAATCAGTCGCGGGTCAACTTGGCCAAGAGTGTTGATCAACTATAATTTACCACCGTGGTTACTCATGAAGACTAGCCATTTAATGGTAGTACTATTAGTTCCGTGACCTAAGAAGCCGGAAAGTCTAGATCCATATCTGAAAATAGTTATTGATGAGCTTTTGACATTGTGGAGTGAAGGTATTGAAGTTTACGATGTCTCAAGAGAACTTCGTGGTTGAACTAAGATTTACCTTGAGAGCAATCTTAATGTGGACAACGAGCCGATTGGCCTGGTTTGTATGAACTCTCTCGACTCCAAGTGTCCGGATATGCATGTCACTTGTGTGGGTTTGAACAGCTTGAACTCTCACCGGCCAACGGCATTGCACAAAAATGTCTATGCAAACTTCAAGAGATATCTCGCCAATGGAAAATCGAATTTCGACACGTAGGTCCAAGAGAAAAACATTGCAATCAAGAGCCTCCCAAAAGGTTGACAATGAGAGATTGGGGTAACATGTGGGATGCCGCCAAGGAAATAAGGTTAAGGGAATGAAGTGGAAAGCATCCTTCTTCCTTCTACCCTATTGGATGTAATTGAAGATCCATCATCTTCTTTGATCCCATGCACATCTTTAAAAACGCTTCGGGCGCCTATTTGGAAGCATGTCACCGGACGAAGGACACGTATGCAAAGACGAAAGATCTACAAGAAGCTGGATCAAAATCTAAAGCATGGTTAAATGTCGAAGAAGGAATAAGGCCACAAGTGGATTGGATCGCGTCTAGAAAATGTATGAAACCCGCTCGGAAGCGATCAAGGCAATAAAGACTCCGACAGATATATGCATTCGCTATGCAATTGTTTCTCTAACGAAGGGAGTTAACTGGGTTGAAATCTCATGATTGGCATAAGATGTTGCAGCTTTGTTATGCCTATTGTTCTTCGAGGGGTCGCCTCACCGACGGTCCACTACATGCAATATGTCTCCTATCGAAGTTTTCCGTGTTCAGATCGGATTTAGAAAACACTCGATGCTGAACTCTCACTTAACTTTTTTTTTCTTTCTTAAATCATATTTAGATGGATTACAAGGAAGGAGATACCGACAAATGAAATTATGGACATGCTAACTAAGGTCGCTTGAGGCATGTTGTATGCTAGAGAAAGAATTCCCAACAAGTTTTCCTCGACATACAAACTCACTTACTAGTGCATTTAGTGGACGGCGTAGAGCTTGCGTGCACAACAAATCCTAGATGGATGTTTTTTATAGAACGCTTCCTCAAGGTCCTCAAGGACTTCAGACGCCGGAAGGCAAGGCCGAGGGTTGCATGGCCGAGGGTTGGTTAGCACGAGTCATTATTCTATGTCACCGAAGTTCTTGGCCGATCTACACCCCAATGCTCCACGATTATGGACCGATGAAGACACTCCAACTATAGTTGGAGAAGTTCCCCAAGGAAGACCACGTAAGAAATTGTTCACACTAGAAGAACAGGCAAAAGTCAATAAGTTTCATCTACAACTCCACCCCATGGAGAAATGGATAAAAAAATACGAGGAAGAAAAAAATAAAGAGAGATGAGGAGAGAAGACGCTTATCGACAAAAGAATCGCGAAACAACCACTTCCGTGATCATCTAGGGTCCCGCCAAGTGAGATAAACAATAAATGGCTGCTCGAACAACTAGAGATGGCAAGGCAACGCATAACATGTTTCTAGCGAAGAATTTGCATATGCTAAAGGCGTGTCACTATTTGTAAGTGCAACTTAATAGCATATAATTCACGAAGTTTCGCTTCGCTATTTTGAACATTTGTTCCTTTACTTTGTAGTATAATTCATATGCATCAATATGGTCTTCGGTGCTCACTTTCGACGACAAAGTGTGGATCATGGCAAACGACTTATGATTGTGGTATATCAGCAAAGTTTAGTACGCTTTGCCGTGACCGGTAGTGCGCACTCAAACCCAATCGAGGCAATGTTGGAAATGGATTGGTACTATAAAGACTATCATGGAGGTTGATGTCGGTAGTGCATTCAAAACAATGTTGTTTGATGCCAATGGTTTGATCTTGTGTGTACCGGGTGCTCATGCCACGATACGCAAAGATCCGAGTGGCCTCAGATTCACTAGATTCAACTCGCTTGTATCGTGGGTCAAGACACACTCGTGAGGGTTGAGCAATGTGAACAAGTATGTTTACTTGGATGCAATAAAATTTATATATGTCATTAACAAAGGAACTAATGTAATAGAGGTTTTGTAGGTCACCTTCGCTCCGCATCCTTTGCAAGATCGGCAGGTGGTTCAGAGTTCCATGTAAGGCTCGCCCCCCACGATATTTGAAGGTGAAGAAGAGATGGCGGTCAATAGGGAGGTTGGGGGTTGGGGGCACTATTGTCATGATAGAAGACTACCATCGATTGAACCTTCATTACTTTATTATGATTATTATATTTTCTTCCCACATATGAATAAGAAAATACTTTGGCATGCAATTTAGGCAAACATTAGTATTGCAACTTCAAGTTATCATAGACATTTATGCCAAGTTAATTGGCATCCTAGTATAGACCTATGGCTTTGCAAGCCGATCATCGGGCAGTTCTACATACAGTTGAGTACACGCTTTATGTTTAATTAATCATAAAATGTGAAGATTCCCTTCAAAATGCAAGATTCATATACAAAAATCATATATGTATTCCCTTCAAAATACAAAATTCATATAAAAAACCCATACACAATTCAAATACACAAAACAAAGTGGATGCCAGAGCACATCTAGTGGTATATATCAGCATCCAAGGATCCACTCAAGGCTCGGCGGTGCTCGACCAAGTGATTTCCTCCACCCCGGGCCGTAACAAGCCTCCCGGCATGGAATCCAAGCCCCCGGGTGTGTCCGCTTCCCCAAGGAATTCATGTACGAGCACTTCCCGCATGCCCTGGTTGGTCTGGTGCAACTTTTGAAAGTAGGGCTTCAGCAAATGTTTCCCTTCCCAAAGGCCCCTATCCTCTAGCATACGGGCCAAGCACAACGAGCTCACCATGCATTTCTTCAGGCACTCGAGCCTGTATTGAGGGAAGGTTCCTGGCCCCAATGAACGCGAAATGCAGGTCTTTCTTGCCCCCTATCACGCAGCCTTTGTCATGGCTTGCTTGAACTCCGCCTTTCTTGGGTTAGGTTCGCCTCTAGCCACTCGACCGGAGGCGCTCAGGTGCTCCAGCAAGACCGCCACGGCCTCCTCCAAAGTGAGGATCAAGCGGCATGCATCGAGAAGCGGCCATGGCAGATGTAGGTGAGGAGTCTCCGGTCAAGGAGGAGGAGGAGGAAGCCGGAGGGCGCAGGAGCAGAGGACTGAGGGCGCGAGAAGCCGGAGGACTAATAGGGCAATATATATGGCATCTCAAAGATACCTAAAACAAAACAAATTTCAGACGACGCCGTTATAGCCGAAACGCCGTTATAGACGCCGTTAAACGACCTTTAAACGCCGTTAAACGACGCCTATATCGCCTTAAAACGACGCCTCGTTTTTAAAAGTCATCGGCCGGCTTTCATTTTTCCCATTTCTTTTATGATTTGAGTATTGCGAATCCATCCTCTGATCCTAGTTTTTCATTGCGCTTATTGTGAGAGTTTTTCTTTATTGCTTTTGGGATACATGGCCATGGAAGGTATGCTTCGACGCTTGAACCGTCGAAGTGAGGAGATGAGGATTCAAGAGCAGAGAGATATGGAACCTGCTCTTCACAAGTAAGGCTACACTCTGAAGTTTATACACTTTATTGTATTTTATCTATTTTCTAATCTATAGCTTGGTGTAGGAGCCGCCGAGGGCATGAGAAGGAAGGGAATCCTCCGTGAACCCCTCCTCCACCAAGATGAGGACTATGAAACAACGATCCATCTGATGAAAGTGTTAAAGAAGTATGTGATTGGTGAGAAGGCATCGACCAAATTGCTAGGAACCAAAGAGTCGCCTAGCATGATGAGGGTGCTTCTTGAAAAGATGGTCGTGGTTTGGAAGCACCACAGAAAAAACAAAGATTAACATGATACTAGCGCCGACATGTGCATGGCTGATGCCGCATATACTTGACATGGAGCTATGGTTCAAAGGGGATGGACAAGTGGAGGACTTCACGATAGAAACTATAAGCCAAGCTCAGGAGGAGTATGCTGAATTGTTCAAGTGATCTTTTGTTCAATAAACCTATGTTTTGTACATTGTTATATTTTCTCTTGGGTACAATCTAGCATTGATACATATGCATGAACATGATCTGAAGGATTCTTGAAGATATTTTGCATTCTTCTGTTGGATATCGCCTTCTTCAGTTCGATTTGCCATTTCGGAGCCTGAGGTTTCTGCGACATTTCGACTTGGACTGGTAGAACCAGCTTCTGAGATTATTTGTGGTTTGGACTCTCCTGTAGCTCTTACAAATGGGACACTTCCATGTTCTAAATCTTTCAAATGCACATTCTTAGAAGTTTAGATGGATACCAGCTTTGGATTTTTCTCCAACCCCGACCGATAGAAGCGTACCACTAAATTTATGTTTCTTTGTGGCTTGAAGTCAACCGCATCTTCCAAATCTTTCCAAATCAGCTCTGTTGTTCTCAAGAACGGCTGCCCCGACGGTTCTAATGCTAACCCTTTGACCTAGACCTTCTCCAAAAATTCAAAAATTGGGCCGTAGGCCGGAGATGAATTAGGGATCCAAATGGGCAAAATCAGAATTTATTTTCGTGCAATGCATTAATTATGAATTTAATCGTAGGTTGCCACCGCAAAAGCGCCCGACTTCTAATTGCCACATCGGGAGGAGGACAGTCCAAACTCCGCTCCGCCGGTTCCCCTTGCTATGCGTTCTACCGCAAGTTTCTACCACGCCTAACTGCAAGAAGACTAGGATTCTCGCTTCAAAACGTAAACCCTTCTAGAGCCCCGCAACTCACAGGTTTACGCTTCGAGGCCCTCCTCCTTGTCGATTCGGCCGACCTAGCGACGGTCTTGAAGTGGAGTTGGGGTGTTGACGCCCTGAGCGGACCTAAAATCCCCCGAGGCTCGCTTTCCCCAAATTTCCTCTCCCTAAGGCCCCAGGGAAGAACGGGCAACCTCCCTTCTCCGAACCACCATTTGGCTCGCCAATGGACTCGTGAACGTTGACATTGCTCGAAACCAAGTTCCGTGGGCCAAAAGACCGTGACTTCGCCCCCAAAACGTAAACCCTTCTAGAGCCCCGCAACCCACGTGGTTTACGTTTGGAGGCCCTCTCCTTGTCGATTCTACCGACTTTGCGCCATGTCTTGAAGTGGAGTTGGGGTGTTGACGCCGTGAGCGGGACACTAAAATCCCTCCTCCGCCGCTTGCCCCGAATTTCCTCTCCCCAAGGCCCTCGGGAAGGACCCGCAACCTCCCTCACCGGAACGCATTTGGCTCTCGCCAATGGACTCGGTCGGATGCCGACATTGCCCCGGGGGATCAAGTTCCGCGGGCCGTAAGACCATGACTCGCCCCCAAACGTAAACCCTTCTAGAGCCCCCGGCAAACCCTCGGGGTTTACGTTTGGAGGCCCTCTCCTGTCGATTCGCCGACTTTGGCGCCATGTCTTGAAGTGGAGTTGGGGTGTTGACGCCGTGAGCGGACACTAAAATCCTCCGAAGCCGCTTGCCCCAATTTCCTCCCCAAGGCCCCTTAAAGGACCGCAACCTCCCCTCACCGAACCACGATTTGGCTCGCCAATGGACTCGAATGCCGACATTGCCCCGGGATAAAGTTCCGCGGGCGAAGACCAGATTCGGCCCCAAAACGTAAACCCTTCTAGAGCCCGCAACCCACGGGTTTACGTTTCGAGGCCCTCTCCTTGTCGATTCGGCCGGACCTTTATGCCGCGTCTTGAAGTGGAGTTGGGGTGTTGACGCCAGAGGCCTGACCCTAAAATCCTCCTCGAGGCTGCTTGCCCCAAATTTCCTCTCCCCAAGGCCCCGGGGACGGGACGGACGACCTCCGCCTCCGAATCGCTGATCTGACTCGCCAATGGACTCGAACGTCGACATTGCCCTCGGGACCAAGTTCCGTGGCGGAAGACCACCCGAACTCCAAGAAGCCAAAGTAGCTCACTTCCATCACACTCGTAGTCAATTGGCCTAGGATGTGCATGCGGATACCGTCGTGGAGGGCGTGGAGTGTTTCCTTCTTTTCGAAAACCGACCGTAACTTGCTCCCCTAGGGTAATTTCGCCATTCCGACGATTTGGCAGGTCTATTTGCCATTCCCAGCATCCCTGCGTCCGAACGACAAAACAAAGGCGGTTTCTACAAGGTCGACATCCGACGCTTCCGCGTTTGACAAGTTCTCCCGGACCGATCTGGAATCTTTTGACCTTCCCGGCAGAGGGGCCCCGAACGGAGGATCCAACGGTCGGATAGGGGAACCGGCCCGGAGGGTGGTCATTAGCGCAGCTCTCGGGAGCCCGCCGTGAAGGGGCTGCCCCTCGAACTTTTTGATCCCGCCTCACGGGTCCTGGACTCTCCCCTCTTGTGAGGGATCCCCTGCAAGGTCCCGCCTCGCTTGACTTGGGGAAGGGTGCCAGCTCTGCTGTTCCGCGCAACGGGCCGCCCCGACCGCTCTAATGCTAACCCTTTGACCTAGACCTTCTCCTAAAATTCAAAAATTGGGCCGCAGGCCGAGATGAATTAGGATCCTACTGGCAAAAACCGAATTTATTTTCGTGCAATGCATTAATTATGAATTTACTTAATGTCTTGCTGATCGCAAAAGCGCCCGACTTCTACTTGCTCGGGCTATAACATCATCATTCCGCTTTTGCCATAATTAAGAAGCATCTCAAAGATCTAATAGGTGGAGCTTGGGACAATAGAAAGAATTACATTGAGGTCTAATACAAAGAAAGAAGAGTTTATCATAATCGCACTATTGGGCCATGGATCGACAAATCCAAGGACCTCGGGTTAATCCATCGTGTCAATAGTTTTGATACAATGTTGCTTATGTGTTTAGGGACATAGATTTCAAATACTTCCTTGACTCTCGAAGAAGTATAAGCAAGTGGTGCAAAAGTTAATTTCACTAAATGAGAAATGTTTGAGGAAACAATAATTTTCATTAAATGATCTCAGAGAGCATGCAAACATGAAAAATACAAGGACTTGCTTGAATGTTCTTTCCTAGTGTAGGATAAGAAACAAAAGTAAAGAATGCAAGCCCGATGCTTCTTTTCAAGAAGCAAATTTCTAAATCTTGATGCCAAGATGAACGCTCGTGCAAGAATGGATTAAGCACCAAATTAGAAGAAATGCTTCTAACTATATTTTCTATAATTTGAGAAGTAAGGAATAAATGATTTGTGTACATTTTTCTCCTGATTTTTAGAATTATCCCTTTCTTTTCACGGATTCAAAGGTAGCCATATATACTCTATTCGATGGCATTTGAATCTGCGCCATTATCTTATCACCACCCAATCGCATTTCTTGTGATTAAGGACATTGTCTAACTTAAAAAAGTAATATTGTCACACATCCAGATTTTATCATTCTTTCCAAAAGGTAGTAAACTTTCCAGTTTAGTGCTCGGGTCAAATTCCATCACACTGATTTACAATATCGCTCTTCTTGATTAAGTTGATCTTAGAGAGTAGCAACAAAAATGGTTAGAGATAAACAATTTTATAGCAATCTCTAAAAAAACAATGAAGTCCACCGGCCAGAATCCCTCGAAAGCATCGTAGGTCCCCAAAAATCCAATACGTACTCAAACAGAAAGTCTTTTTTCTATGTACGCATTGGAGGATGGATCTAGAATCTACCTTCATAATTTTTATCTCATTGGACAAAGGAAAACAAACAATGAAGAGAAGAAAGACAAGTAATGTACCTCCGCCATAATTTCCGTAAATATTAGTCAATACCTTTGTAAGATACATATAGCCTGTTAAAACAGAGAATCGTAAACCGCTAGGACCATGTATAGGATGCACTACAAGGGATCGCCGACGCCCAACGACGCCGCTAAGCCGCCGATGAACGCCGGATCGCCGCCGCTGATCAACGACATCGCTGCTCAACGACGACAACGCCGCTTCGACGCCGCTCAACGACGGCCATCGTGGCTGACGGTCGGCCCCCCCGCGCGGTATGGGGTACCGCCGCCAAAGGGTGCCTCGTGGTCAAACACGCCGCCTAAACGCCGCTCAACGACGCTTTCACGTAGCCGACGCCGCTACCGCGCCATGCGGGAAATGGGCAGCTGCTGCCGGTAGCCCGCGGTCAAGACGCCGCCAGCCGCGCCGCCGTTGAACGACGCTGCAATAACGCCGACGTGTCACGCCCGCCGTGGCATGGTATGGTGCCGGTGCCAAGTCGGCTCCGCCGCGTGTCAAGACATCGCCACTTTTAAACGCCGCTTAACGACGCCACACGAGGAATTTTTTTTTTTTTTTTGCCAAATAAAACCCTAACCCTAACCCTAACCCTACATCCACGCTATAAGTGGATCCATCAAGAGTCGCCGTTATTCTTATTTTTGAGTGTTCTTCCCTATCTTGCTATAATGGTCCCAGCTTGAAGACCACCTTCGGCGATATGTTCCTTCTAGCGCAATCCTCCTCCTCCAAGGGAAGACAACTCCAAAGAACCCCCGCTTCCCTCACAGAACCCTCCCTTCACCATCGTGGCAAAGATGAGTGAAAAGGAGCTTCGATTGCACTAACATCCGGGCGCTCCATGCGGGAACGATCGGTAGAATGGCTCACCGAGCCAAACAAAGAGAAAACGACATTAATGGTGCGTATAATGATGCAAATGGTTGCATCAAACCGCCACGCCCTCGATGGACATAAGTAATGTATAAGCTTTTTTATGAATGGAAACAATAAGTTTTTTATCTATTTGTGTTGTCGCTGTATAAGCTTATTTTATGAATGGGAACAATCAAGATTTTTATTTATTTGTGTTATTTGTATTGTATGTTGTTTCAAGTATGTTAAACAATCACGCTTGGTCGCTTAACGACGCATGATCATTTGACGCCGTTAAACGACGCCATGATCATCCGACGCGGCATATGAGGGGGCATCGACGGCCGCAGCCGATGTGGCATGCCTAGGTGTCGTCGACGTCGCCTTTACGCCGCAAACGACGTTACCACACGACGCGCCGATAAACGACGCCACATATGGCGAACCCGCCCGCCGTTATTTACTTGTTATTTTCACTCGCTTGTTTCTTTGATTTTTTTGCTCGCGGGTCTTCATAAGGTAAGATCTCTCGCTTTAATCTTTGTGTTAGAGTTAAACACCTCCAAATGCTAATAGATTAGAAGATTGAATCTTGAAAGTATGTTAAAAACTTGAGGGATGCATGATCAAGGTACCGGGCCTGTTCCATCCCTAATGGAGAAGACTAAATGTATCGGGTTTATGCACCTCGTAACGTAAGTTTCAATCTTCATAGATTACAAAAGATTTGAAAGGTTGCGAATATAAGGTAATCGGGTCGACTCCATTTCAAATGGAGAGGACTAGATGTATCGGGTTCAGCACCCTTCAATCAAATGCTTTCTAAATATCATAAACGCTGTATGAATCAATCTTAAGAATAAACATTTGATAAAATCATGAAAAAACATGGATATTTATAATTATTATATTATTACATGGTTTTTATTAATATTTTTATTGTTTACTAGAAAAACAACATGGACCTAACGCCGAAGGAATTTGAACGTAAAGTGAGACAGAAAAGCTTTGAGAAAGTTACATGGCGACTTTGGCGCAAGAATGTTACCCCAACAATTGCCACAAATAGTCCAATTAGACCCAAAGGACCTAGTCTTCCTAGAGGTCGGGTGGTGTGCATGAAATGAATGTCACCGATGTATGTACCATAAACATGTTTCAATGATTAGTTAACTTTATATCTTGATGTTACTTTTTTTTTTTTGCAGCTTGTACTTGATGTGAGCGTTATATTGCAATTGTTCGATGTGCAAAGGACAAATAAAACGGATGAGAAAGACTGCCCCTCGACCATGTTGAGAAATATGGTGAATGCCCGACAAATCCAAAGGTTTCTGACGCATTATGTGGGGTATTCCAACGAGGTATAATACACGAATCTTATGAACGATAATCAACTACTCTCATGTACTTGAATCGATGTCTTAACTTAGTTTGCTTGTATTTTGTTAGGAAGAAATTGAGAATGAAGTGAGCTCAAGCAAAGATATAGATTTTGGGGTTATGTTGTCATTGGAAGTAGATGATGTTGATACTATGAATGCGCTCATAGAAAACCCTACAAAAAAGAAAGCCATCAACTTCCTCAAAGAGTATCCCATTACGCGATAGAACTCGCGTCGCAATGGCCGCTGCCAAGATTGGAGGGAATGACAATGTTCATCAAAATTGAATGTACTAGATCATGTCGAAGAAAATAATCTTCCACCTTCACTAGTCCATTTGGTCCAAAATTTTTTTACGCATAAAGATCGTAAGAAATTCAATGCATGGCCTAGAGGCAAGCCAATTATTTATGGGGAGCAATTTACATATTGGGGTAGGCAAGACATGATTAAAAATAGTCGGTCCCCTGCTGGCCTCGATTATATATTATGACTAGTGTGAAAGTCAAAGATGGTACGATCGCTCCTTTAATGCCATATGTAGGTCCCTGAATATAACTCGCATTAATTTGGCATAAATTGAGTAAGCATCAAGGGCGATGCTCATCTATGGCCTAAATTCAAATGCACTAACAATATCCAAGCCCGCTGATCACGCAAGCTTCACATATATTGATGGTCGCCCCGCCTGCATGGAAACCTTGCTGCTTTTATTAATAGCTCTATCGAGAATCCTCGGCTACCAATTGTGAATTTGTCGAGGCAAACAAAGACCAAGAAGATTTTTTTAGCCGAAAATTGACTCGAGATATATCATGGTTTATGCTATAAAAACTTTGTGTATTGGTGATGAATTGTTCATTGAATATGAATACGGTAGACCAATACCGAGGTCCTTTGATGATGTACTCAAATTACTCATATAATTTTTGTCTAATGCACCATTTTTCTTCTTCTTCTTCAATTCTTCTTCTTCTCTTGGAATGAGATTGCACATATTGAAGATAAATGTGTATTATATCTTCAATATATGCTTTGATTATGACATAAAATTTTATATTTCGCTCATATTAAATGCTTAAAATTTAACAAACACGGCTCTCAATGTATGTATCAATCACGCATATATTTCGCTTAATCCGACGCGGTGGTAGGCAAGTGGATATAAGACCACATCCAAGCCGCATCAATTGGCGACATCAAAAGTCATTATGATAGCGTAATTAGAATACATTGAGCAAAGATGGTACAAACATGGGCACAACGATAATGAAGAGTACAATGATGAAGATGAACAGAATACGATGATGAAGATGATGACAATGCCCCTATGGACGACTTCATGGAAGTTGAAGAACCCATAGCCGACATGTTAGATGCATTTGGCCCAATCTTCATTAAATCCACCTAGATGACGATATAAATACTCCTAACGATGGTCATGAAGATCACGCTTTATTGGAGGAGGCGATAAAGCATTATATCCAGTGCAAGCATATCTAGATTGACGACATCTTTATTGATATTAAACCTTCAAGCCAAATTCAAATGGAGCAATGCCGTTGTTACGGCTTTGTTAGAGTAAGTACAATTGCAATCACTTGACTTATTGAATTTGTAGTTGAATGTATAATGAAGGTGGTCCGCTTTTATACAAGTTATTGCAAGAGAAAATACTCCCACAAGGGAACACTATGCCCAAAAGTCGACCGAAATAAAAAATATATTGGCAAACCATCGGTTTTAGGCTACCATAAGATTCACGCTTGTCCAAATGATTGCATGGTATATTATCCTGATGACATCTACAAGAACACGTAAACATGCCCTAAATGTGGTGCCTCTAGGTACAATGCGATGCCAAGGGAAAGACCGGCCCCGATGAAGGTGGTTCGCTACTTTCCATTGATCCCTCGCATAAGGCTATTGTTTCGATGTGAATCTCTAGCTTCGCCATGGGTTGGTGTGCCGCCACGCGCCGAAAGTGACAATGTACTTCGCTGGGTTAGTGACCGCAAGCAATGGAAGCATATTGATGAAACATGGCCGAATTTGGAAGAGAGCCACCAAATCTCGATTAGGGTTGGCAACGGATGGTGTTAATCCTTATGGACGCCAATCACCGCTGGTCAACTTGGCCAAGAGTGTTGATCAACTATAATTTACCACCGCGGTTACTCATGAAGACTAGCCATTTAATGGTAGTACTATTAGTTCCAGACCGGGTAAGCCTGAAAAGTCTAGATCCATATCCGAAAATAGTTATTGATGAGCTTTTGACATTGTGGAGTGAAGGTATTGAAGTTTACGATGTCTCAAGAGAACTTCGTGGCCGAACTAAGATTTACCTTGAGAGCAATCTTAATGTGGACAACGAAATGCATTGGCCTGGTTTGTATGAACTCTCCGACTCCAAGTGTCCGATATGCATGTCACTTGTGTGGGTTTGAACAGCTGAACTCTCGCCGGCAACGGCATTGCACAAAAATGTCTATGCAAACTTCAAGAGATATCCGCCAATGGAAAATCGACTTCGATACGTAGGTCCAAGAGAAAAACATTGCACTGAAGAGCCTCCCAAAAGGTTGACAATGAGAGATTGGGGTAACATGTGGGATGCCACTAAGGAAATAAGGTTAAGGGAATGAAGTGGAAAGCATCCTTCTTCCTTCTACCCTATTGGATTGAATTGAAGATCCATCATCTTCTTGATCCCATGCACATCTTTAAAAACGTTTCAAGCCTATTTGGAAGCATGTCACCGGACGTAAGGACACGATGCAAAGACGAGAAGATCTACAAGAAGTCGGATCAAAATCTAAAGCATGGTTAAATGTCGAAGAAGGAATAAGGCCACAAGTGGATTGGATCGCGCCTAGAAAATGTATGAAACCCGCTCGAGAAGCTTATCAAGGCAATAAAGACTCGACAGATATATGCATTCGCTATGCAATTGTTTCTCTAACGGCGGGGAGTTAACTGGGTTGAAATCTCATGATTGGCATAAGATGTTGCGCTTTGTTATGCCTATTGTTCTCAGGGGTCGCCTCACGACGGTCCACTACATGCAATATGTCTCCTATCGAAGTTTTCCGTGTTCGACGGATTTAGAAAACACTCGATGCTGAACTCTCACTTAACTTTTTTTCTTTCTTAAATGATATTTAGATGGATTACAAGGAAGGAGATACCGACAAATGAAATTAAGGACATGCTAACTAAGGTCGCTGAGGCATGTTGTATGCTAGAGAAAGAATTCCCAACAAGTTTTCTCGACATACAAACTCACTTACTAGTGCATTTAGTGGACGGCGTAGAGCTTGCAGCACAACAAATCCTAGATGGATGTTTTTTTATAGAACGCTCAAGGTCCTCAAGGACTTCAGACGTCGTGGCGGCCGCCGAGGGTTGCATGGCCGAGGGTTGGTTAGCACGAGAGTCATTATTCTATGTCACCGAAGTTCTTGGCCGATCTACACCCCAATGCTCCACGATTATGGACCGATGAAGACACTCCAACTATAATTGGAGAAGTTCCCGGCTGAAGACCACGTAAGAAATTGTTCACACTAGAAGAACAGTAAAAAGTCAATAAGTTTTCATCTACAACTCCACCCCCATGGAGAAATGGATAAAAAAATACGAGGAAGAAAAAAAAAAAGAGAGATGAGGAGAGAAGACGCTTATCGACAAAAGAATCGCAAACAACCACTTCCGTGATCATCTAGGGTCCCGCCAAGTGAGATAAACAATAAATGGCTGCTCGAACAACTAGAGATGGCAAGGCAACGTGGCTTAACATGTTTCTAGCGAAGAATTTGCATATGCTAAAGGCGTGTCACTATTTGTAAGTGCAACTTAATAGCATATAATTCACGAAGTTTCGCTCGCTATTTTGAACATTTGTTCCTTTACTTTGTAGTATAATTCATATGCATCAATATGGTCTTCCGTGCTCACTTTCGACGACAAAGTGTGGATCATGGCAAACGACTTATGATTGTGGTATATCAGCAAAGTTTAGTACGCTTTGCCGACCGGTAGTGTGCGCACCCAAACCCAATCGAGGCAATGTTGGAATGGATTGGTACTATAAAGACTATCATGGAGGTTGATGTCGGTAGTGCATTCAAAACAATGTTGTTTGATGCCTAATGGTTTGATCTTGTGTGTATCGGTGCTCATGCCACGATACGCAAAGATCCGAAAGTGGCCTCAGATTCACTAGATTCAACTCGCCTTGGTATCGTGGTCAAGACACACTCGTGAGGGTTGAGCAATGTGAACAAGTATGTTTACTTGGATGCAATAAAATTTATATATGTCATTAACAAAGGAACTAATGTAATAGAGGTTTTGTAGGTCACCTTCGCTCCGCATCCTTTGCAAGATCGCTGGTGGTTCAGAGTTCCATGTAAGGCTCGCCCCCACGCATATTTGAAGGTGAAGAAGAGATGGCTACGAATAGGGAGGTTGGGGGTTGGGGGGCATCATTGTCATGATAGAAGACTACCATCGATTGAACCTTCATTACTTTATTATGATTATTATATTTTCTTCCCACATATGAATAAGAAAATACTTTGGCATGCACTTGTATACTACAAACCATTTAGGCAACATTAGTATTGCAACTTCGGTTATCATAGACATTTATGCCAAGTTAATTGGCATCCTAGTATAGACCTATGGCTTGCAAGCCGATCGTAAAGCAGTTCTACATACAATTGAGTACACGCTTTATGTTTAATTAATCATAAAATGTGAAGATTCCCTTCAAAATGCAAGATTCATATACAAAAATCATATATGTATTCCCTTCAAAATACAAAATTCATATAAAAAACCCATACACAATTCAAATACACAAAACAAAGTGGATGCCAAAGCACATCTAGTGGTATATATCAAAGATCCAAGCAGGATCCACTCACAGCAGCTCAAGGTGCTCGACGGTGATTTCCTCCACCCCGCCGTAACAAGCCTCCCGGCATGGAATCCAAGCCCTCCGGGCGCAGGTGTCTGCTTCCCCAAGGAATTCATGTACGAGCACTTCCCCGCATGCCCCGGTTGGTCTGGGTGCAACTTTTGAAAGTAGGGCTTCAAAGAAATGTTTCCCTTCCCAAAGGCCCCTATCCTCTAGCATACCGGCCAAGCACAACGAAGCTCACCATGCATTTCTTCGTGCACTCGAGCCCGATATTGAGGGAAGGTTCCGCCCCCAAGAATGCGAAGCAGGTCTTTCTTGCCCCCTATCACGCAGCCTTTGTCATGGCTTGCTTGAACTCCGCCTTTCTTGGGTTAGGGTTCGCCTCTAGCCACTGTGACCGGAGGCGCTCAGTGTGCTCCAAAGCCAGCCACCGCACGCCTTCCGGGTGCGGCATCAAGCGGGCATGCATCGAGAAGCGCCATGGCGTATGTAGGTGAGGAGCTCCGGACGGGAGGAGGAGGAGGAAGCCGGAGGGCGCAGGAGCAGAGGACTGAGGGGCTACGCGGAGAAGCCGGAGGACTAATAGGGCAATATATATGGCATCTCAAAGATAATGAAAACAAAACAAATTTCAGACGACGCCGTTATAGCCGAACGCCGTTATAGACGCCGTTAAACGACCTTTAAACGCCGTTAAACGACGCCTATACGCCTTAAAACGACGCCTCTCGTTTTTAAAAAGTCATCGGCCGGCTTTCATTTTTCCCATTTCTTTTATGATTTGAGTATTGCGAACCATCCTCTGATCCTAGTTTTTCATTGCGCTTATTGTGAGAGTTTTTTCTTTATTGCTTTTGGGATACATGGCCATGGAAGGTATGCTTCGACGCTTGAACCGCATTCGTGAGGAGATGAGGATTCAAGAGCAGAGAGATATGGAACCCGCCTTCACAAGTAAGGCTACACTCAGAAGTTTATACACTTTATTGTATTTTATCTATTTTCTAATCTATAGCTTGGTGTAGGAGCCGCCGAGGGCATGAGAAGGAAGGGAATCCTCCGCGAACCCCTCCTCCACTCAAGATGAGGACTATGAAACAACGATCCATCTGGATGAAAGTGTTAAAGAAGTATGTGATTGGTGAGAAGGCATCGACCAAATTGCTAGGAACCAAAGAGTCAGCCTAGCATGATGAGGGTGCTTCTTGAAAAGATGGTCGTGGTTTGAAGCACCACAGAAAAACAAAGATTAACATGATACTAGCGCCGACATATGTGCATGGTCGATGCCGCATATACTTGACATGGAGCTATGGTTCAAAGGGGATGGACAAGTGGAGGACTTCACGATAGAAACCATAAGCCAAGCTCGTGAGGAGTATGTCAATTGTTCAAGTGATCTTTTGTTCAATAAACCTATGTTTTGTACATTGTTATATTTTCTCTTGGGTACAATCTAGCATTGATACATATGCATGAACATGATCCGGGCGATTCTTGAAGATATTTTGCATTCTTCCTCGTTGATATCGCCTTCTTCAGTTCGATTTGCCATTTCGAGCCCCGAGGTTTCTCGCGACATTTCGACTTGGACTGGTAGAACCAAATTTCCGAGATTATTTGTGGTTTGACTCTCCTCAGAGCTCTTACAAATGGGACACTTCCATGTTCTAAATCTTTCAAATGCACATTCTTAGAAGTTTAGATGGACAAATAGCTTTGGATTTTTTCTCCAACCCGACCGATAGAAGCAGCCACTAAATTTATGTTTCTTTGTGGCTTGAAGTCAACCGATCTTCCAAATCTTCCAAATCAGCTCTGTTGCCTCAAGAACGCTGCCCCGACGGTTCTAATGCTAACCCTTTGACCTAGACCTTCTCCAAAAATTCAAAATTGGGCCGTAGGCCGAGATGAATTAGGGATCCAAATGGCAAAAAATCAGAATTTATTTTCGTGCAATGCATTAATTATGAATTTAATCGCAGGTTGCCATCGCAAAAGCGCCCCGACTTCTAATTGCCACATCGGGAGGAGGACAGTCCAAACTCCGCTCCGCCGGGCCCCTTGCTATGCGTTTCTACCAAGCAGCCTTCTCGCCACGCCTAATCGCAGAATCAGATTAGGACTGCGGCCCCAAAACGTAAACCCTTCTAGAGCCCGGCAACTCACAAGTGGTTTACGCTTTGAGGCCCCCCTCCTTGTCGATTCGGCCGGACCTAGCGACGGTCTTGAAGTGGGAGTTGGGGTGTTGACGCCAGAGCTGACCCTAAAATCCCTCCCAAAGGCTGCTTTCCCCAAATTTCCTCTCCCTAAGGCCCCCAAAAGAACGGGCAACCTCCCTCTCTCCTGAACCACGATTTGGCTCGCCAATGGACTCCCCGTAACGCTGACATTGCTCGAAACCAAGTTCCGCGGGCCAAAAGACCGTGGACTTCGCCCCCAAAACGTAAACCCTTCTAGAGCCCGCAACCCACGTGGTTTACGCCGGAGGCCCTCTCCTTGTCAGATTCGGCCGGGACTTTGCGCCATGTCTTGAAGTGGAGTTGGGGTGTTGACGCCAGAGCGCGGACACTAAAATCCTCCTAAGCCGCTGTCCCCTCAATTTCCTCTCCCCCCAAGGCCCCTGGGAAGGGAACCTCCCTCACCGGAACCGCGATTTGGCTCGCCAATGGACTCTCAATGCCGACATTGCCCCGGGGATCAAGTTCCGCGGGCCGAAGACCATGACTCGCCCCCAAAACGTAAACCCTTCTAGAGCCCCGGCAACCCACGTGGTTTACGCTTTTGAGGCCCTCTCCTTGTCGATTCGGCCGACTTTGGCGCCATGTCTTGAAGTGGAGTTGGGGTGTTGACGCCGTTGAGCGGGACACTAAAATCCCTCCTAAGCCGCTTGCCCCATTTCCTCTCCCCAAGGCCCCGGGAAGGACGGGCAACCTCCCCCTCACCGGAACCGCTGATTTGGCTCGCCAATGGACTCGAATGCCGACATTGCCCCGGGGATAAAGTTCCGGAGGCCGTAAGAAGATCAGACTCGCCCCCCAAAACGTAAAACCCTTCTAGAGCCCCCCAACCCACTTGGGGAAGGTTTACGCTTTAATGGAGGCCCTCTCCTTGTCGATTCGCCGGGACCTTTGGACGCCCGTGGTCTTGAAGTGGAGTTGGGGTGTTGACGCCGAGCCCGGACTAAAATCCCTCCGAGGTCGCTTGCCCCAAATTTCCTCTCCCCAAGGCCCCTCGGGACGGGACGGGCGACCTCCGCCTCCTGAATCGCTGATCCGACTCGCCAATGGACTCAAACGCCGACATTGCCCCCGGGGACCAAGTTCCGCGGCCAGAAGACCACCAACTCCAAGAAGCGCCAAAGTAGCTCACTTCCATCACACTCGTAGTCAATTGGCCTAGGATGTGCATGCGGGATACTGTCGTGGAGGGCGTGAGTGTTTCCTTCTTTCGCAAAACCGACCGTGTAACTTGCTCCCTAGGGTAATTTCGCCATTCCTGACGATTTGGCAGGGTCTATTTGCCATTCCGAGCATCCCTGCGTCTCAACGACAAAACAAAGGCGTTTTCTACAAGGCCGACATCGACGCCGCCGGTTTGACAAGTTCTCCTGACCGATCCGAATCTTTTGACCTTCCCCAAGAGGGGCCCCCGAACCGGAGGATCCAACGGCCGGATAGGGGAACCGGCCCGGAGGGTGGTCATTAGCGCAGCCCCGGGAGCGCCGCCAGAAGGGTCGCCTCGAACTTTTTGATCCCGCCTCGGGTCCTGACTCTCCCTCTTGTGAGGGATCCCCGCAAGGTCCCGCCTCGCTTGACTTGGGGAAGGGTGCCACCGGGTTGCCCCGCAACCGCTGCCCCGACCGCTCTAATGCTAACCCTTTGACCTAGACCTTCTCCTAAAAATTCAAAATTGGGCCGTAGGCCGAGATGAATTAGGGATCCCGCCGCAAAACCGAATTTATTTTCGTGCAATGCATTAATTGCGAATTTACGAATGTCTTGCCATCGCAAAGCCCCCCGATTTCTACTTGCCACATCGGGGAGGAGGAAAGGCCCAAACTCCGCCCCGCCGGGCCTCCTTGCTTCGTATTCTGGGTGCCGCTTCTGCCAGTCCCAAGTGCAACAGATCAGACTCCGGGGGCCAAAACGTAAACCCTTCTAGAGCCCGGCAACCCACGTGGTTTACGCCGGAGGCCCCCTCCTTGTCGATTCGGGCCGGACCTTGCGCCGTCTTGAAGTGGGGTTGGGGTGTTGACGCCAGAGCTGACCCTAAAATCCCTCCTGAGGTCGCTTGCCCCAAATTTCCTCTCCCCAAGGCCCCGGGACGGACGGGCACCTCCCCTCCCAATCGCGACCGACTCGCCAATGGACTCGTAACGTCGACATTGCCCTGGGACCAAGTTCCGTGGGCCGAAGACCACCAACTCCAAGAAGCACCAAAGTAGCTCACTTCCATCACACCCCTCGTAGTCAATTGGCCTAGGATGTGCATGCGGGATACCGCCGTGGAGGGCGGAGTGTTTCCTTCTTTCGCAAAACCGACCGTGTAACTTGCTCCCTAGGGTAATTTCGCCATTCCTGACGATTTGGCAGGTCTATTTGCCATTCCGAGCATCCCTGCGTCTTAACGACAAAACAAAGGCGGTTTCTACAAGGCCGACATCGACGCCTCCGCTGGTTTGACAAGTTCTCCCGACCGATCTGAATCTTTTGGACCTTCCCCAAGAGGGGCCCCGAATCCGGAGGATCCAACTGGCCGGATAGGGGAACCGGGCTCCGAGGGTGGTCATTAGCGCAGCCCCCGGGAGCGCCGCCAGAAGGGTCGCCTCGGAACTTTTTGGATCCCGCCTCCCCGGGTCCTGACTCTCCCCTCTTGTGAGGGATCCCCGCAAGGTCCCCGGCCTCGCTTGACTTGGGGAAGGGTGCCAGCTCTCTGTTCCCTTTTCCGGGCTGCCCCGACCGCTCTAATGCTAACCCTTTGACCTAGACCTTCTCCTAAAAATTCAAAATTGGGCCGTGTGCCGAGATGAATTAGGATCCCGCCGGCAAAACCGAATTTATTTTCGTGGCAATGCATTAATTGCGAATTTATTTAATGTCTTGCCATCAAAAAGCCCCGACTTCTACTTGCCACATCGGGAGGAGGAAAGGCCCAAACTCCGCCCGCCAGCCCCCTTGTTCGTATTCTCTGGCCGTTGCTTCTGCCAGGTCCTGCGTGCAACAGACCAGATTCTCGCCCCCAAAACGTAAACCCTTCTAGAGCCCGGCAACCCACGTGGTTTACGCTTCGAGGCCCCCTCTCCTTGTCGATTCGGCCGACCTTGGCGCCGTCTTGAAGTGGGGTTGGGGTGTTGACGCCAGAGCGCTTACCCTAAAATCCCTCTCGAGGCTGCTTGCCCCAAATTTCCTCTCCCCAAGGCCCCGGGACTGACGGCGACCTCCTCGCCCTCCTGAATCGCTGACCGACTCGCCAATGGACTCGGAACGCCGACATTGCCCCGGGGACCAAGTTCCGTGGGCAGAAGACCACCCGAACTCCAAGAAGCGCCAAAGTAGCTCACTTCCATCACACTCGTAGTCAATTGGCCAAGGATGTGCATGCGGGATAATCGCGCGGGAGGGCGGAGTGTTTCCTTCTTTCGCAAAAAACGACCGCGGTAACTTGCTCCCTAGGGTAATTTCGCCATTCCTGACGATTTGGCGTGGTCTATTTGCCATTCCTCGAGCATCCCTGCGTCCCGAACGACAAAAACAAAGGCGGTTTCTACAAGGCCGACATCGACGCTCCAGCGGTTTTTGACAAGTTCTCCTGACCGATCTGAATCTTTTGACCTTCCCCAAGAGGGGCCCCCTCGAACGGAGGATCCAACTGGCTGGATAGGGGAACCGGGCCCGGAGGGTGGTCATTAGCGCACTCGGGGGCGCCGCCAGAAGGGCTGCCTCGAACTTTTTGATCCCGGCCCGGGTCCTGGACTCTCCCCCTCTTGTGAGGGATCCCCGCAAGGTCCCGCCTCGCTTGACTTGGGAAGGGGTGCCAGCACTGCTGTTCCCCCGCAACCGCTGCCCCGACCGCTCTAATGCTAACCCTTTGACCTAGACCTTCTCCTAAAAATTCAAAATTGGGCCGCAGGCTGAGATGAATTAGGGATCCAGCCGGCAAAAAACCGAATTTATTTTCGTGGTAATGCATTAATTGCGAATTTACTTAATGTCTTGCCATCAGAAAAGTTTTGCTCTACTTGCCACATCGGGAGGAGGAAAGGCCCAAACTCCTCCCCCGCCCCTTTGCTCAGATTCTGGCCACCGCTTCTGCCAGTCCCAAGTGCAACAGACCAGATTCGCCCCCAAAACGTAAACCCTTCTAGAGCCCTCGGCAACCCACGTGGTTTACGCCATGGCCCTCTCCTTGTCGATTCTTAGCCGGACCTTGGCGCCGCGGTCTTGAAGTGGGTTGGGGTGTTGGACGCCAAACAGCAACATGACCCTAAAATCCTCCCGAGGTCGCTTGCCCCAAATTTCTCTCCCCAAGGCCCCTCGGGACGGACGGACAGGCGACCTCCCTCCTCCTATCGCGATCTGACCTCCAATGGACTTGACCTTCGCCGACATTGCCTGGGACCAAGTTCCGTGGGCCGAAAGACCACCCTAACTCCAAGAAGCGCCAAAGTAGCTCACTTCCATCACACTCGTAGTCAATTGGCCTAGGATGTGCATGCGGGACCGTCGTGGAGGGCGGAGTGTTTCCTTCTTTTCAAAAAACGACCGTAACTTGCTCCCCTAGGGTAATTTCGCCATTCCTGACGATTTGGCAGGGTCTATTTGCCATTCCTCGAGCATCCCTGCCCCCGAACGACAAAAAACAGTCTTGCGGTTTCTACAAGGCCGACATCGGGACGCCCATTTTGACAAGTTCTCCCGGACCGATCTGGAATCTTTTGACCTTCCCCAAGAGGGGCCCCTGAACGGAGGATCCAAATCGGTCGGATAGGGAACCGCCCTGGAGGGTGGTCATTAGCGCAGCCCCGGGAGCGCCAGCCGAAGGGCTGCCTCGGAACTTTTTGGATCCCGCCTCCTGGGTCCTGACTCTCCCCTCTTGTGAGGGATCCCCGCAAGGTCCTGGCCTCGCTTGACTTGGGAAGGGTGCCAGCTTCTGGTTGCCCGCAACGGCTGCCCCGACCGCTCTAATGCTAACCCTTTGACCTAGACCTTCTCCCAAAATTCAAAATTGGGCCGTCTTTGGAGATGAATTAGGGATCCAAACTGCAAAAACCGGAATTTATTTTCGTGCAATGCATTAATTAAGAATTTACTAATGTCTTGCCATCACAAAAGCCCCCGACTTCTACTTGCCACATCGGGAGGAGGAAAGGCCCAAACTCCGGAATCGCCGGGTTCCCCTTGCTCCAGTATTCTGGGCTGCCGCTTCTCGGCAGTCCCAAGTGCAACAGACAGATTCTACCCCCAAAACGTAAACCCTTCTAGAGCCCGGCAACCCACGTGGTTTACGTTTGAGGCCCTCTCCTTGTCGATTCGGCCGACCTTGCTACCGTGTCTTGAAGTGGGGTTGGGGTGTTGAGGCCAGAGCGCGGACCCCTAAAATCCCCTCAGGCTGGGCAAGCTTGCCCCAAATTTCCTCTCCCCAAGGCCCCTCGGGACGGACCAGGCGACCTCCCCCTCTCCAATTGCGACCGACTTTGCCAATGGACTCGAACGCCGACATTGCCCCCGGGACCAAGTTCCGTGGGCCAGAAGACCACCCAAACTCCAAGAAGCGCCAAAGTAGCTCACTTCCATCACACTCGTAGTCAATTGGCCTAGGATGTGCATGCGGATACCGGCCGTGGAGGGCGTGAGTGTTTCCTTCTTTCGCAAAAACCGACCGTGTAACTTGCTCCCTAGGGTAATTTCGCCATTCCTGACGATTTGGTGGTCTATTTGCCATTCCGAGCATCCCTGCGTGCCAACGACAAAACAAAGGCGGTTTCTACAAGGCCGACATCGACGCCTCCCGGGTTTGACAAGTTCTCCCGGACCGATCTGAATCTTTTGACCTTCCCCAAGAGGGGCTCCCCCGAATCGGAGGATCCAATCGGTCTGATAGGGGAACCGGGCCCGGAGGGTGGTCATTAGCGCAGCCCTGGGGGCGCGCCAGAAGGGCTGCCTGAACTTTTTTGATCCCGGCCTCCGGGTCCTGGACTCTCCCCTCTTGTGAGGGATCCCCGCAAGGTCCTGGCCTCGCTTGACTTGGGGAAGGGTGCCACCTCGGTTGTTCCCGCAACGGGCTGCCCCGACCGCTCTAATGCTAACCCTTTGACCTAGACCTTCTCCTAAAATTCAAAATTGGGCCGTCTTGCTGAGATGAATTAGGGATCCTCACCGGCAAAAACCGAATTTATTTTCGTGCAATGCATTAATTGCGAATTTACTTAATGTCTTGCCATCGCAAAAGCGCCCCCCGACTTCTACTTGCCACATCGGGAGGAGGAAAGGCCCAAACTCCGGCCCGCCGGTTCCCTTGCTCCGTATTCTCTGGCCAGCGCTTCTGGCCAGTCCCAAGTGTAACAGACCGGACTCGGCCCCAAAACGTAAACCCTTCTAGAGCCCCGCAACCCACGGGGTTTACGCTTTGAGGCCCTCTCCTTGTCGATTCTACGGGACCTTTCATGCCGTGTCTTGAAGTGGGGTTGGGGTGTTGACGCCGCGGCCTTGGACCCCTAAAATCCCCTCGGAGGTCGCTTGCCCCAAATTTCCTCTCCCCAAGGCCCCCGGGACGGGCCAGGCGACCTCCGCTCTCCTGGAATCGCGATCTGACCTGCCAATGGACTCGGAACGCCGACATTGCCCTCGGGGACCAAGTTCGTGGGCCGAAGACCACCAACTCCAAGAAGCGCCAAAGTAGCTCACTTCCATCACACTCGTAGTCAATTGGCCTAGGATGTGCATGCGGGATACCGTGCGTGGAGGGCGTGAGTGTTTTCCTTCTTTTCGCAAAACCGACCGTGTAACTTGCTCCCTAGGGTAATTTCGCCATTCCTGACGATTTGGCGTGGTCTATTTGCCATTCCCAGCATCCCTGCGTCCGATCCACAAAACAAGGCGTTTCTACAAGGCCGACATCGACGCCTTCCGCGGTTTGACAAGTTCTCCCGACCGACCGAATCTTTGACCTTCCCAAGAGGGGCCCCCGGAGGATCCAACGGCCGGATAGGGGAACCGCCCGAGGGTGGTCATTAGCGCAGCCCCTCGGGAGCGCGCCAGAAGGGCTGCCTCTGAACTTTTTTTTTGATCCCGCCTCCCGGGGTCCTGGACTCTCCCCTCTTGTGAGGGATCCCCGCAAGGTCCCGGCCTCGCTTGACTTGGGAAGGGTGCCACCGGCTGTTCTCCGCAAATCCGCCGCCCCACCGCTCTAATGCTAACCCTTTGACCTAGACCTTCTCCTAAAAATTCAAAAATTGGGCCGCGTGCTGGAGATGAATTAGGGATCCTACCGGCAAAACCGAATTTATTTTCGTGCAATGCATTAATTGCGAATTTACTTAATGTCTTGCCAATGCAAAAGCGCCCCGAAGTTCTACTTGCCACATCGGGAGGAGGAAAGGCCCAAACTCCGCCCGGCCGCCTTCCCCTTGTTCCGTATTCTCTGGCTGCCGCTTCGGGCCAGGTCCCAAGTGCAAACGTATCAGACTTCGCCCCCAAAACGTAAACCCTTCTAGAGCCCTGGCAACCCACGTGGTTTACGCTTTCTGAGGCCCTCTCTTGTCGATTCGGCCGGACCTTGGACGCCGCGGTCTTGAAGTGGGGTTGGGGTGTTGACGCCGCGAGCTGGACCTAAAATCCCTCCTGAGGCTGCTTGCCCCAAATTTCCTCTCCCCAAGGCCCCGGGGACTGACGGGCGACCTCCTCCTCCCGGAATCGCGATCCGACTCTGCCAATGGACTCCGAAACGTCGACATTGCCCCGGGACCAAGTTCCGTGGGCCGTAAGACCACCCGAACTCCAAGAAGCGCCAAAGTAGCTCACTTCCATCACACTCAGTAGTCAATTGGCCTAGGATGTGCATGCGATACCTTGCGGGAGGGCGGAGTGTTTCCTTCTTTCGCAAAACCGACCGCGGTAACTTGCTCCCTAGGGTAATTTCGCCATTCCTGACGATTTGGCGGTCTATTTGCCATTCCGAGCATCCCTGCGTCGAACGACAAAACAAAGGCGGTTTCTACAAGGCCGACATCGACGCCCACGGTTTGACAAGTTCTCCCGGACCGATCTGGAATCTTTTGGACCTTCCCCAAGAGGGGCCCCCGAATCGGAGGATCCAACGGGTCGGATAGGGGAACCGGCCCCGGAGGGTGGTCATTAGCGCAGCCCCCGGGAGCCGCCGCCAGAAGGGTCTGCCGGAACTTTTTTGGATCCCCGCCTCACGGGTCCTGACTCTCCCCTCTTGTGAGGGATCCCCGCAAGGTCCCGGCCTCGTTTGACTTGGGGAAGGGTGCCACCTCGCGTTTGCCACGCAACGGGCTGCCCCGACCGCTCTAATGCTAACCCTTTGACCTAGACCTTCTCTCAAAATTCCGAAAATTGGGCCGTGTCTTTGGGAGATGAATTAGGGATCCCGCTGGCAAAAACCGAATTTATTTTCGTGGGCAATGCATTAATTGCGAATTTACGAATGTCTTGCCATTTACAAAAGCGCCCCCAGGCTTCTACTTGCCACATCGCGGGAGGAGGAAAGGCCCAAACTCCGCCCGCCGGTTCCCCTTGCTCCGTATTCACTGGCCTGCTTCTCGCCGTGTCCCAAGTGCAATGCACGGGACTCGCCCCCAAAACGTAAACCCTTCTAGAGCCCGGCAACCCACGGGGTTTACGTTTGAGGAGGCCCTCTCCTTGTCGATTCGGGGGACCTTGGCGGTGTCTTGAAGTGGGGTTGGGGTGTTGACGCCTTGAGCTGGACCCTAAAATCCTCAGGAGCTGCTTGCCCCAAATTTCCTCTCCCAAGGCCCCGGGGACGGACGGGCGACCTCCGCCTCCTGAATCGCGATCCGACTCGCCAATGGACTCGGAAACGCCGACATTGCCCCCTGGGGACCAAGTTCCGTGGGCCGTAAGACCACCCGAACTCCAAGAAGCGCCAAAGTAGCTCACTTCCATCACACTTTCGTAGTCAATTGGCCTAGGATGTGCATGCTGGATATCTTTTCGTGGGAGGGGGAGTGTTTCCTTCTTTCGCAAAAACCGACCGCGTGTAACTTGCTCCCTAGGGTAATTTCGCCATTCCTGACGATTTGGCGGTCTATTTGCCATTCCGAGAGCATCCCGCGTCTCAACGACAAAACAAAGGCGGTTTCTACAAGGCCGACATCGACGCCCACGGTTTGACAAGTTCTCCCCGACCGACCTGAATCTTTTTGACCTTCCCCAAGAGGGGCCCCCGAATCGGAGGATCCAACGGTCGGATAGGGGAACCGGCCCGGAGGGTGGTCATTAGCGTGCAGCCCCGGGAGCGCCGCCAGAAGGGTCGCCTCGAACTTTTTGATCCCGCCCCCGGGTCCCACTCTCCCTCTTGTGAGGGGATCCCCGCAAGGTCCCGCCTCGCTTGACTTGGGGAAGGGTGCCACTTCGGTTCCTAAACGGGCTGCCCCGACCGTTCTAATGCTAACCCTTTGACCTAGACCTTCTCCTAAAATTCCGAAAATTGGGCCGTCTTTGCCGAGATGAATTAGGGATCCACGGGCAAAACCGGAATTTATTTTAGGTGCAATGCATTAATTACGAATTTACGAATGTCTTGCCATCGCAGAAAAGCCCCGACTTCTACTTGCCACATCGGGGAGGAGGAAAGGCCCAAACTCCGCCCGGCCGGGCCCCCTTGCTCAGCATTCCGGCCTTTGCTTCGCCGTCCCAAATTGCAACAGACCAGGACTCGGCCCCCAAAACGTAAACCCTTCTAGAGCCTGGCAACCCACAGGGTTTACGTTTCGGAGGCCCTCTCCTTGTCGATTCGGCCGGGACCTTGCGCCGTGTCTTGAAGTGGGGTTGGGGTGTTGGCCTTGAGCTTGGACCCTAAAATCCCTCCTGAGGCTGCTTGCCCCAAATTTCCTCTCCCAAGGCCCAGGGACGGGCCAGGCGACCTCGGCTCCCGGACCGCGATCGACTCTGCCAATGGACTCGAACGTCGACATTGCCCCCGGGGACCAAGTTCCGTGGGCCGAAGACCACCCCAACTCCAAGAAGCAAAGTAGCTCACTTCCATCACACTCGTAGTCAATTGGCCTAGGATGTGCATGCGGGATACCGTCGGGAGGGCGGAGTGTTTCCTTCTTTCAAAAACCGACCGCGTAACTTGCTCCCTAGGGTAATTTCGCCATTCCCGATTTTGGCGGTCTATTTGCCATTCCGAGCATCCCTGCGTCGAACGACAAAACAAGGCGGTTTCTACAAGGCCGACATCGGGCGCCGCTGTTTGACAAGTTCTCCCGACCGATCGAATCTTTGACCTTCCCCAAGAGGGGCCCCCGAACGGGAGGATCCAAATCTACGGATAGGGAACCGCTCCTCGGGAGGGTGGTCATTAGCGTCTCTGGGAGCGCCGCTGTGAAGGGCTGCCTTCGGAACTTTTTGGATCCCGCCTCCCGGGTCCTGACTCTCCCTCTTGTGAGGGATCCCCGCAAGGTCCTGGCCTCGCTTTGACTTGGGAAAGGGTGCCGGCTTCTGTTGCGGCAACGGGCTGCCCCGACCGCTCTCTAATGCTAACCCTTTGACCTAGACCTTCTCCTCAAATTCAAATTGGGCCGTAGGCCGTGTCTTTGGAGATGAATTAGGGATCCTTCCGAATTTATTTTAAAACAATGCATTAATTGCGAATTTACTAATGTCTTGCCATCAAAAGCGCCCCCAGATTTCTACTTGCCACATCGGGAGGAGGAAAAGGCCCAAACTCCGCTCCGCCACCCCTTGCTCCGTATTCTCGGTCTTTCTACCGTTTAGTCCTGCCCAATTACCAAGACGGGACCCCCAAAACGTAAACCCTTCTAGAGCCCTCGGCAACCCACGGGTTTACGTTTGGAGGCCCCCTCTCCTTGTCGATTCGGCCGGGACCGCCGCGGTCTTGAAGTGGGGTTGGGGTGTTGGCGCCGAGTGCTGACCCTAAAATCCCCTCGAGGTCGCTTTGCCCCAAATTTCCTCTCCCAAGGCCTTGGGGGCCGGACGGCGACCTCCGCTCTCCCGGAATCGCGACCTCGGACTCGCCAATGGACTCGAACGTCGACATTGCCCTCGGGACCAAGTTCCGCGGGCCGTAAGACCACCCGAACTCCAAGAAGCGCCAAAGTAGCTCACTTCCATCACACTTCGTAGTCAATTGGCCTAGGATGTGCATGCGGGATACCGCTGCGGAGGGCGGAGTGTTTCCTTCTTTTCGCAAAAACCGACGCGTAACTTGCTCCCTAGGGTAATTTCGCCATTCCTGACGATTTGGCGTGGTCTATTTGCCATTCCGGGCATCCCGCCCCGAACGACAAAACAAAGGTGGTTTCTACAAGGTCGACATCGGGGCGCCCTTTTGACAAGTTCTCCCGGACCATCTGGAATCTTTTTGGACCTTCGAAGAGGGGCCCCCGAATCGGAGGATCCAACGGCCGGATAGGGAACCGGCTCCGGGAGGGTGGTCATTAGCGTCAGCAGCCCCGGAGCGCCGCTGGGAAGGGTCTGCCTCTGAACTTTTTTGATCCCCTCCTCGGGTCCTGGACTCTCCCCTTGTGAGGGATCCCCGCAGGTCCCGCCTCGTTTGACTTGGGGAAGGGTGCGGCTTTCGGTTGCCCCCTGCAACGGGCTGCCCGACCGCTTCTAATGCTAACCCTTTGACCTAGACCTTCTCCTAAAATTCAAAATTGGGCCGTGTGCTGGAGATGAATTAGGGATCCCGGGCTGGCAAAACCGAATTTATTTTCGTGGCAATGCATTAATTGCGAATTTACGAATGTCTTGCCATCAAAAAGCCCCCCCGACTTCTACTTGCCACATCGGGAGGAGGAAAAGGCCCAAACTCCGCTCCGTCCGCCTTCCCTTGCTCCGTATTCTCGGCTGCTGCTTCTCGGCCAGGTCCCAAGTGCAACAGACTAGGACTCGGCCCCCAAAACGTAAACCCTTTCTAGAGCCTGGCAACCCACAGGGTTTACGTTTCGGAGGCCCTCTCCTTGTCAGATTCGGCCGACCTTGGCACCGTGTCTTGAAGTGGAGTTAGTGTTGACGCCTTGAGCCTTGACCCTAAAATCCCTCCGGAGGCTGCTTGCCCCAAATTTCCTCTCCCCAAGGCCCTGGGGAACTCGAAATTCAAGGTGAGACGTCGTTGAACCCTGAAGCTGTGTCCAAAACCCTTAGCAGTAATCTATGAAGAGGCTGCAACCATATATGAAGTTGTATGTGATCATGCACGAGAGAATATGGCAAATCAAAGAAGCTCTTCTTGCGCCTTTGCATGGATCAGAAGGCTGGGCATGCCTTGTGTAGATTGTATGCGTAAGAGCAACCACGGTGAGCCATATGTTTGCAATCTTTACTTCTGATCATGACTGAAGTGATTGCAAGCTTGATTTAGTATGAAAGTATGCAAGTGAAGCTCAATGGTGCACAAGTCCGGTTTATTAAAGTGGATAGATAAACAAGGATGGAGAGAAATCTAAGTGGATAGATAAAGAAGGATAGATAAAATACATAAGTAATCATTGCCAACTAGTGCTCCATTATTATCACTCTCCGGATGTGTGAGTTTCATTGGAAGCAATACCCCAAGAATCATTGGCATCCGAGTTGCCTCCTCCCATCTGTCATTTCCATTTGATGCAATTCCCCAACTATCATTCTCACCGATTCCTTGTTATCTCGTATCATTGTTACCAATAGCATCATGTTGATTTCCTCCCATCGATATTCACGTAGTTTCAATGATGTTCAATGCTTTAAAATCTCAAATAAAAAAAGAGCCACCAGAGTTTATTCTATGCATTCTACCTCAGAAAGACCGATCTCTCTGCCGTAATGGTTTGATTCCTTTTTATATGTAGTTTACTTAAGGAAGATGCAATGCATACTTATGCGTAGAGATGTTTTGCGTGGCCGCTTAACAAACCTGCTTAAATGGGACGTTGGAGTTGTTAATCGCTGTATAGTTCCTCCCCGTAATATAAATGATCAAGACTTTGACGAATGTGGCTTTGAAAATTAATGCCAAGGTAACTCACTTGGTACCCCATAATGGCTCCCGCTCATTGAACTCAAGACTTACTTTCAAAATCAGAGTGTGGAGGATATAATAATGATGTTATCGATGGAATTTCGTCGTGGTCTTCCAAAGGTCTCCAGGGAGCCAACTATAATCTTTGGAATGGATGTGTCACATGGAGCCCCATTCTCGTCAAATTCACCATCAATTGCAATTGTAAGGATTGAACTGTGTGTGCACTTGACATTTCAAATTTCAATTCATTACATTCCTATTTTAACTTGCGAGGCAAATGGGTTCTGCAGATTATTACTTGATATCCCGCTTTGTCGCATACGGGTCAAAACACAATCAATAAAATGTGAAACTATGAATGCGCTTATGCGAAAGAACCTTCTCGGGGCATGATTGGCGTAAGTAACATAAATAACTTTTTCAATCTGATATTGAAAGGATAATTAACTTTTGCTTGTGGCGGAATTGTTGAAAGGGTTTGCAGTGCTCGTTAGTATCTAACAAAACAGGTTGCCTCCACGACTTGTTGTATTCGAGTTCCTACCCCTTTATGGCTATGTATAGTTCTCTCCCAAATTTGTGTTCAATTTTAATAAATTTTATTGTATTGTGGACTTCGAGGGGATGGTGTCGGCGAATCCCTTTGCAAGTGTTCTTAATGTAGGGTTGGCAAAGAATACTGAAGGTGTGCGGATGTTGGTTTAAGAAATCGATTTTGAAATGTTTAATAAATTGATTTTTGCGCAGAGATGTTTAAAGGGCACGTCGTTTAACACAAAGACGTCGTTATAGACGTCGTTTAACGACTATGACCCGATAAAATTTGAAAGATAAAAATTTGAGTTTGATTTCTACATTTTCTATCACAAAAATGTGGAGGTGGAGGCAAACCGGACTTTCAACATCCCCGTTTCAAGAGCGACTTCCCCGAGTTAGATTAATCGCATAAATGACGGCCCTCCATGGGTAACAATCCTTCTTTGTATAATAATTATAATTATAATAATAACTTATAATTATAACTTAATAAAAAAAAAGGGCACGTCGTTTAACACAAAGACGTCGTTATAGACGTCGTTTAACGACTATTGCAAACGTCGTTAAACGACCTCGCGACGTCGTTCAACGACGTCTGTAACTTTTTATCAGAAACAGAGCCGGCTTTTCCGCCGCCTAGTTTTTGGTTCTAAGCGCCCGGAGGAGCGTTTTTTAGGGCGATTTTTGGCGCTGATCATCCTTGCGGTCCTTTCCAAGCTTCAAGCAAGCATCCAAAGGTATTTCAATGGATCAATCAACTCTATTTTTTGAATTAGGCTTGTTGTTTGATAGATTTAGGAGCTTCTTGTTTTTTCTTGTTTGTTTTCAATCCATCCCATTTCTATCCTCCTCTTCTTTCCATCCTTGTTTTCTTCAATCCATTTCGCCTCTTATTAGTATGAATCAATCCTCCTCCTTCTTCTTCAATGGTCTTCCAATCATTGGTTTCTTCCTTCTAATCTTCTGTTCTTCCAATCTTCTATTCATTTTCTTCTTCTTCTTCTTCACCACTTTCTCATTCTATTCAATCTCCTCCTCCTCCTCCTCCTCCTCCTCCTCCTCCTCCTCCTCCTCCTCCTCCTCCCCTCCTCCTCCTCCTCCTCCTCCCCTCCTCCTCCTCCTCCTCCTCCTCCTCCTCCTCCTCCTCCTCCTCCTCCTCCTCCTCCTCCTCCTCCTCCCTCCTCCTCCTCCTCCTCCTCCTCCTCCTCCTCCTCCTCCTCCTCCTCTTCTTCTTCCTCTTCTATTTTTTTTTTTCCATGGAAGAAGGACGCGTGAAAGACGCAGGCCCATTCTTCCTCTATTTTTTATTACAAGAAGGGGACGTCGTTGAAAGACGAGGCCCCTTCTTTTTATGTTCTTCTTTTTTTTTTTTTTTTTTTTACATGTCAATATATAGTTCTTTTTAATTAACAATGTAAATAGTTTTAATGTCAATGATCTTTTCAATGTGAATCGTCTTTTTTTTTTTTTTTTTTTTATTTATTTCTTTATTTATGTAAGTTTTCTAATTATTGAATGCCTTTATTTTTTTGCATGTACACTAATAACAAAATGCGTCGCTCTTGGAAATCGATTTTCGCAGCTCGAAGACATTCTAGGTAAGAATTTGAGTTTGAGTAGGAGAATAAAATTTTAATGTTTTATTTAGGTTAAAAAAAACTTGGGGAGACTTGGACAAGGGGCATGGTCGGCCCACTTTGAGTGGAGAAGACTAGGTGTTCCTTGTCCAAGCTCACCGTTTACTCTTGTAATTTTATTGATTAATGTATTTAGTTTATAAAAAATTGGGGAGACTTGGACAAGGGCATGGTCGGCTCCGCCTTGAGTGGAGAAGACTAGGTGTTCCGGGTCCAAGCTCACCGTTTACTCTTGAAATTTTATTGATTAATGTATTTAGTTTAGAAAAATTTGGGGAGACTTGGACAAGGGCATGGTCGGGTCTCGCCTTGAGTGGAGAAGACTAGGTGTTCCGGGTCCAAGCTCACCGCCTACTCTTGTTTATTTTTTTATTAATATATCAATAAATAGAAATCTTTACGGGATTGGACAAGGGCAGGGTTTTTGAAAAAAAATTGCATTATTGATTTTTCGGTTTCTAGTTAAGAATGTTGTTTTTAAAGATGTTAGGGATGTCAAAGAAACACTGATGTGGAGTGGTTAAGAGCAAGAAAAAAATTTAAATAGTTGGTTTTAAAAAAAAAAAAAAAAAATTAAAAGGGAAACTAACTCTTAAGAAAGTAGGTAAAGATTCATAATGAAGGTTTGAAAAAGTCACAAAGCAAGATTAATGAATCTAAATTGGTTTGTAGGTATGGCCCTTTGTGAAGACACTAATGATTAGTGAGATTAGACGCATGGTCATAAATGAGATATGTGCTAACGAAAGTCCCGACCGGGAGATGCAAACCGGTCAACGTGGTCGACCATTTTGTCGAACATGTGAAAAGGAAGTGCCAATTTGAGTTAGCACAAAATGGCCAGTCAAGAAGAAATGTTGACTTCTCTCCTTGACACACATGTAAAGCCAATGATTGGAAACCCCATGGATGAACCGAAGACATGTTTGAAGCATTCAAGTCAAAAAAAAAAGTCCCAATGCCGAGGCTCGTGTCAAGGAATGGGTAGCTTCATGGAATTCCTCAAAGAAGGCGTTTGGATCACAAGAACATCATTGGCGGATCTCAATGCACGCCAGGTTGGAGGTAATTAAAAATGCTTTGCATCGGGGGAAGCTCTAGTGGAGCAGGGGGCCTAGCAAGCCCCACTTTTCTTTGGAGAATCACATGAACACATCAATCTTTGTTGATCCCATGCCCGTAGAGGCCGTGGATGTGATACACCTTATTGAGGAGAAACCAACACATCGCGTATCAAATCAAAATCAACGGAACACAACACTTCCAAGATGATGAGCTATACTGATTGGATGGGTTTTCAAGGGCAAAGATAGGCGTAGACGTATGAGATGGCTCAAAGATACATACGCTTCAAGAGCCCGCATCCCGCTTTGGCTACATCCATTGGACTTGCATATGAAGTTGCTAGCTCTAGTGGGGATACCATAGGGCCAATGGTGATTCTACCTTTCATGAATGGAGAGACACTTGCACACTTGTTTGACTATTTACCTAATAACTTGTCACGCTTTTAGAAGATGGTCAAATGCAATTGCTAGAGCCAAGAAGAAGAACCGACAAACACATAGGCTGAACTTAGGAGCAAAATGCGAAGTTGTATATCGAGATGTTCCGTAGATAGCTCTTGCCCCAGCGTAAGGTGTCGTTGAGATCCACAAAGGCCACTTCACTCACACAAAGCTTAATTGCAAGAGAGTCAAATTACATTTTGATGATGAGTACCAAAATGTGTGGGTGGCCATTGGTGATTGGGACAATGCAATTCATTTTTACGCCAAAGAGCCGTCGTCCCTTGTTGAAGTGTAAATTTACTTTCTTTTCGGATGGACAAGCAAAATATCCATGGTTAGAGGAAACCGTGTTTGAGAAATCAAAGGATGATGATCGTGTATGGGGACACGAAATTCATGATGTCTATGCATTGGGATATATTTATGAGATGCTTCGGATTTTAAAATGGCAAGCTATCACGAATTTAATGGAGTGGTTTAATAATAACAACAATGCCCAATGGATTAATCCAACCCATATGTACCAAACGACGTCTTGACAAGTTGGAGGAGCAAAAAACAAGAATGATGTGCCTACATTGAAGACGTATTCTCATCACTTCACCCAAAGCTTCGGGTTGTTGAAGCCTTACAAAGTGTTGGAATATCTTCTACCATGGTTGTGAGACAAAGACGACACATGAAGTGCATGGATGCCTTGGAGATGTCAAAATTGTTGTTGTCACAACTCAAATAATGAATACAATATTGTATATCTTGCCATGTTTAAGAGTATTAAATTTTTTAATTGTCTAATAACCAAATATATAAAGACACTTTTAATTATTCAAATCCCAATGTTTTGTAATGAACTTCCCATGTTGCTAACATTTGTTGCTTTCCTACTATGTTATTCATCGCACTCCATATAAATAACTTGCAAGTTTTTGCACATGTCCAAAGAACCATGGGATGCGACACGATGGCATATCTATTGTTCACAACTTTACTTCTAGGGCTTTGGTAGCCTTATCGGACACCCTAAACCCTCAAAGGCCTTTAAGAGGCGGTTGGTCGCTTCGGGTTTAGCTCGCCACCACCGCCACCTCCACCATTGTGTGGATTTGGTATGGATTTTTTCTAGGATAAAATGTAAGTTAACCATTTATTTTTTACGTTCTAATGTTTTTAAATGTAGCGTGTAAATGCGGTTACGCCCTTCTTTTCCTATGCATAATGTTCGCCGTCAGGGTTATGGGCGGATCTTCTTCTCATCACCACCGCCGTTAAGAGACGGGAAAAGGACCTCGCATCCAGCGAGAAGAAGGCGAAGCGTGGAACTCGGTGATATCAACGAGGCGATAACCACAAGATAGGTGGAATGCCTTGCAATTGGGATGTCGCCCATGAGAAATGGAGATTGCGCGCCAGTTTGTTGAACAAAAGTAGGCGAGGTCCGGCCCATGACCCTCCACGTCATAGCTCATACACTCCTTGAAATTCAATCTTGGGGCCGTTCTTGAACGCAGGAGAATGAACCCCACGAAGGGCGCCAACCGCCGTCCACGCCGGAGTGGGCCGCAATTCCTCTTCTAAACTCATAAAGATCGTGCACCACCGCACCACCTCCACGAAGGCATCTCTTTCAATATGAGTGAGTTCATCTTGAATTATGCCTTTTTTGTTCACTAACACATATTCATATGTTAGTCGTATGTTGAGTGTAGTAGCAAGAAAGTTGCCGCCCCACAAAGACTGCAGAGATATGGCGACAATTTTTGGAAGATGGCTAATAATGTCACAAATAGCGTTTGCCATAACGTCCACAAGGGGTGAATGGAACTCGAGCCTATGATGAGGAAAAAAGAGAGGATCAAGGAGATTTTAGAAGCGAGAATATCCCGAGCTCAAGTCGGGGAGAGATCTCATGGAGGGAGCTTTGTTCAAAGCGGGGTAAACATGTTAAATCCACCAGGTATTAGGCTCTTTTCGTTCTTCATTATAACCTCATTGTACTCATATTTTATTTATATTTTGGGAGGTAATCCGGTGAAAGCTCTTGCCAAAGCTACAGGAGTCCCGATAGAGGAAGTGGCACAGCCTATCTGGTTGACTAATGAGGCATTTCAAGTACATCATCTCTCCCATGAGTCGTATAATTAGATGATGCCATGTGGACTAAGTCCTTGTATTGCATTGTAGTGTTTGAAGGCCAACATATTATCAAAGAAAGGGAAGCTAGAACAAAGGCATTTGGGCCGAGGAATGCACGACGAAAGCAAGTGGCGACCATAGTGCCAATAAGACCCGAAGTCCAGGCGGTTATGGCTTTCTGGATAAGCTATTTGTAAGTATAAATTTGGTTTATAATGTAGGTTCTCGAGTTGAACACTAACATTAGTTTTGGTGCTCATTCTCACTAGGCGTCATTTGCTGGTCGCCCGGCTGCTAAAGATGAACGCGAAAAGGGCCTTCAAACAAAGGCGATCATGCGGCCATCGCGTCACGCCTTGAAAGGGGGGATGAAGTGTGTATCATTCATTAGATAATTATTTGTGACTACAATGAACTAATTGTTCGCGATACAATATAATGCGGGTAAATGAAGACGAAGCCAATGAAGAAGAAGAAGAAGAGAGCAACAACTAAAGACTTAATATATTTTGTAATGTGCAAATTACATTGTGAAATATATTAATTGAATTCAATTTAAATTTTTATGCTTTGTTCTTATTATTTGTGATTTTTTTTTATGTTAATTTTATGCTCGATTCTATTTTTTTATTCTTAGATTTATTAAACATTTAATTACATATTAAACAATAATGCTTATCTACCATTAATATAATTTAATCAATATTTGTTTCTATTTTTCGAATTTTTAAATTTTTAAATATTTATTCTCGATTTATTTTGTTCATATTTAATATTTATTAATACTATTAATATTATTGATAATATTAATATTAATAAATATTACTAAATATTTATTTATATTAAATATTTGTTAATTTTGCATATGAATATTAACCGTCCGTTAAATCATATTGAATAATATTAAATAAATATTTTTTTTATCAAAATTCCTTAATCGCCGTTGAACGACGTTATGCAAGGCGTGGCCGCCATACGTCAGCCGGGCGTCGTTGAACGACGGCGTTAATAAACGTGGCGCCGGCGCCGTGCCGCCACCAGTCGGTTCCACGCGGTGGCAAACCGCGCCCGCCAAAGAACGTCGTTGAACGGCGTTTCACACGCTGCCGCCACGCGTTCGCCCAGCAACGCCACGGCGAGGCGGACATGATGGCGTGTACTTTTTACGTTGAACGACGTTGCGGGTCATCACCACGCGCCCGGCCGCCGGTTGGCGCGGGTCACTCGCAACGGCGTCGCGTGGTCGACCGCGTGTAATGCCAACGACGTTGAGCGGCGTCATGTCGCCGCTAAAGACGCCGCATTCTTGCGGCAGCGTATAGCGGCGCATAAACGCCGATATCGGCCTTCCCGGCGTCAAATAGACGTCGTTTATCGGCGCGCGGCGTCGATCATCGGCGTGATAAAACGACGCCTAGGCGTCCGTAATAGACGCGTCGTAACGAGGGCTTTGGTTTTGTAGTGATGTTAGAAACGAAGTATCGGCGAGGTTAGACAATAATTAAGTGGCCATCGTGACTGTATTGAGTAGATTATACTTGGAAATTGGAGGAAGATGGATTGGCCACGAGGGGAATTAGATGGTGCAAGGTTCATCTGATTACACCACTTCTATCGATCTTTTAAAGAGCGAAGACAAACCTTTCCAATGGAAAAATATATAAAGCCCCCAATAGAATGGGTTACATATGACCCAAAACTTGTGCCAACAATGGAATGCCAAGCCGGACCATAAACCTTATCAAAATCTGCGCGAATAATCAACAATCGAGAAAACCACGCCCGAGGTTTCAAAGGTTGCAAAAATCTAAAAAAGACTACTTTTCAAAGTTGAGTCCAAAGGTTTTAAGTTGCAAAAGTTTAAGATAATGTAAGGAAAGGAGAGGGTAAATAAATAGCACCTTTTTATATGGGAAGCCACTCTTTTTTGTAGTTCAAACTTGCTACTAACATTACTCTCAAGAGCTTCTTGAGCACATTGCCTTTGCATGGTTACGCATAGGAGAAGCCATATCTACCACTTCATTTTTCAAATTTGCAACCACCGGCTTAGAAACAATGGTGATGATGACTTGCTTCTCTTCCACGGGCGTTTTTAGCACTAGGCGCCATGAATTGGTATCATCAGTTTCCTAACATCCAACCTTGCATTTCCTTTACGTGGTACGAAGCCTTTGCTCTTTCTATGACAATCCGGGGAGCAGGCCTCTCTGGCACGCAACGCTTTGAGCGGTCTATCGGGGCATTAGTCTAGTCTTACTTGAATGGTCTCCTCCCTTGCGTGGGCATCTTTGTTTCCCTATCACCGACAAGCTCAACTCCCAAATCAAGCCTCTTCCCCTCACATTCCCTATAAGCGCACTAGAAACAGGATCCTTAATACAACAATATACAAACCACAACGATACCATTCTTAGCATTATAAACAAAAGCAAGCATGTTATTTGACACAATTAACTTCTCTGTTCTTTGCATCTAATATGAATCACTCATGATATATAAAATATTTCATGTCCCTTATCGTGATAATGAAAATGCGAGCATACTTCCGATGAGATGAGACATACTTTGTGATGTTTGTTCTGGAGGTCTTGTAGGCTACTTGATAAGATGACCACCAACAAGCAGCCAAATGTTCCCGGCACTTTTCTTTATCCAAGACACTAAACACAGATGTCTCCCTCGCAGAGCACACTCGGATTTCCACCATAAGTATTGAAATGTAGGCGTTGCGCAAGGACAACTACAATTTCGGGAGTGGTCAATCACACCTGCTAGAGGAAGCCCATTTCCTATACCCTATAAAGCACCCGCGAGAGATCATTGCGGATATACAAGGCCACACTTTGATATGCGAAAGAGCCATGTTATTGGCGGCAGCTTTTGGAAAAAAAAAAAGAAAAAAGGAACCTTTACCATTGTGACAATATCCGAATGACACCTGTGTTTTCTCAAATGGCCAAAACCGGTCATGCACTTCATCAGCAATGCATAGACCTCCAGCTTTCCTAATAATAACATATGCGATAGGTAGATAACTCTTTGTATTACCTGGTCAAATAACAATAAAAAATATGCTCCATTTCCAAAATCAATCTTATTTTTCTTCACAAGCAACGGTGTGCCCATCCGATGCTCTGCGTTCCAAATGCATATTAGGTCCCCGCCTTTGCATAGCCTGGGATAATTCTTGCATTTTCTTTCAAAGACCGGATGCTAAACTTCGAGCAAAGACTTGCTTATGTGGAAATCGGACAAGACAACAACCGTAATGCAATTTATTAAAACAAGATCTAATACCATTTAAGAAAATGTGGCAAAAAACCACATTTCTACTTGACGATGCAAAACCAAGTTGTTTGCAAAAAGATCCATACCTCTGCTTTTAGCTCATAACTCCTTCTAACCAGGCCAAAGAAAGCATTTTCGAATCGAAGATGTGTTCTTATTCTTCATCGGATTGAAGCGGATCCTTGCCTTGCAAGTTATCCCGTTGGCTTCAAGAAATAAGACGTGGAGTTCTTTACCACCGACCGACAGCGGTTCACGGGAAATAGGAGGCTTTTAGCAATCACCAAGATATCCTAGGGATATTCTAGCATATACCTAGGATATGCCAAAACCCACATAAACAAGGGTTTGCCCCCTAGGGGCAACCCAAAAATTCCTGTTCTAAAATTTCGCTTTTTGGCGGAAAATGGCATGTTAATTGGCGTTACTAACGACCTCGAAAAGGAGACACCCACCCCAAAACATTTTATGTAATTAGACTAGTAAACAAGTGGTCGATTATTGCCGCTAATGTTGGGAATGTGTTAATGACCTCTCTCAATTTAGTGCACATACTAACAAAATGTTGAGAACTAAGAAATTGTGTGTTGGGTTTAGTTTTGATCATCCTTTTTCTAATGTTCAACATGGGAGAGTTGTTTCATAAAGTTTGCACAATTAGTACAATAGTTTGGAACTTCAGTTATGGTATTGTATTGTATAAAAAATGGTATATTTGAGGTAGTTTGAGCAGTTTCTTTTTTGTTCAAAGTGGTCTTGTTTCTATTTTAAAAATTGTTTTTGGATGGCTTTGTTTCAATGGTTCAAAAACAGGAAGGTTTTTGAGATGCGAAGTTCTTAGTGCATGGATAAGACTGCATGGTCTTTCTATTTTTGTATGAAACGTTTTTGATGACGACCATAGCTGGTAGCAGGGCAGGGGATTTAGGTGCAAAGAAGGTGTTGGGGTGGTCACACTCACCACACTGGTCACCACTCACCACACTCGTCACCACATGCCACAGTCACCACTTACCACTCACCACACTCACCATTATTGAGGTGGTATAGGAGATTGTATACCATATATGGAGGGAGATACGCACATGCACGCGTGCAGGATATTTGCACGTATGCATTGTGGATGGATGATGAGCATTGTGTTATTGGAGCAGAGAGAGAAGAACAGAGGGAGACGGTAGTATTTTGCTTGATCTAGCTATGGAGATGATGAATCTTTGTGTTGTGCATTGCCTTGATCTGATAGATTGAGCTTGGATTGTTGTGTTGGGTTTTTAATCCTTCTTGCAAGGTTAGAGTTCAGGCTCTAACAATTTGGCAACCACGGTGCTCGACAGACCATTGATTGACAAGAATTTCCATTGAAAAAGGAGTTGTTACCATTGGTATTGGTGATCATCGGTAAAAAAAGACACCATTAAGGAAGGAGCAATTTCTTTGTGTGAAGGGGATTTTGCCGTAAGTGATTTGCGGGGCAAAATTTGACAAGGGGGAGCATAGTTTTATGCCCAAGGGAAGTAAGAGGGATATCCCACCAAGCTCCATCGTAACAAGAAGGGGACCGGTGAGTCAATCTTTGGGCTCAAAATTGCATCAAGATTCAATTTCGTTTTCAGATTTGGGAGCAGATCTGGGGTCTAATTCTCAGATCCAGGAGGTTTTGATTCCGTTTACCGATCTAGAAAGTAATCCAATTTCGTTTTTCAAATTGAAGGGAGATTCAATTTCGTTTTTCCAATTTCAAGAAACCCAAGAAGAGGCAGAGATGGCTGTATTACCACCTATGGTATGGGGTTTTCAGACAATGGGGATTCCAAAGTTTGATGATCTGGTGGATTGGGATCCTTTGAAGCATATTGTGAAGTTTGAGAGGTATTGCCAGCAATGTAAGTTACCGGCTGCTGATTACTTGCTTTGGTTTCATAGTTCTTTGCAAGATTCAGTGGAGGAATGGGCACAAACGCAGCCAGATACCATGACATTCAGGAATTAAAGGAAGCTTTCATTGCTAATTATCAAGAAACCCATGGTAAGGATAAGACTATGGAAAGGTGGACAAATTTCACACAAAAGGAGGATGAGTCAATTAGAGAGTATAATCAGAGGTATATTGCGGTTCTCAAAGCCGTGGTTCATTGGAAGATTGCAAGGAGTGATGAAATGGATATTCAGCTGAAACGAGCTATTGCTCATAAGGTGAAGGCTAAACATCCTACAACATTGTTAGAAGCACAAAAGTATGCTCTCAAGGCTGAAGATAAGCTCGGATACATTCATGAAGTTGCTTTTGCTCCAGCATAAAAGCAGGATATTGCAGCCAAGATTTCTAAGCTTACAATTGGTGAGAAGCCAAGGGAGGTTCAGTTTATTACTTGTGAGTATTGTGGGTCTATTGAGCATTCTGATACTATATGTAGATTGCTGAAATTCTGCTCAAGATGCCAAATCAAGGGCCATAATGTTCAAGAATGTAGGGAGAAGAGATTCTTTGAGAGGGCCAATCCGGTATTTGCTGTTATGCAACAAGCACCACCTATTCCTATTCAACCAATGCAAAGTGACCCTATCATACCACAAGTTCCAATGATGCCACAAGCTCAAATTGCCCAACAAGCTCCAATGAGTTCCACACAAATGGTGCAGCCAAAACAGGGATGGTATCCAAGTAAGGCTCATTTGTATTGCAAGTTATGTGATAAATTCACTCTTATTGAGGAGCTTAAGAAACAAGAGAAGGCAAAATCAGTAGTAAATTGTGGATTTGTTGGGGTGGTCACCACTCACCACACCTTCGTCACCACACACCCACAAATCACCACTTACCACTTACCACACTCACCATTATTGAGGTGGTATAGGAGATTGTATACCATATATGGAGGGAGATACGCATTATGCACGCCGGGATATATTTGCACGTATGCATTGTGGATGGATGATGAGCATTGTGTTATCGGAGCGAGAGAGAAGAACAGAGGGAGACGGTGTATGCAGAGAGAGTATTTTGCTTGATCTAACTATGGAGATGATGAATCTTTGTGTTGTGCATTGCCTTGATCTGATAGATTGAGCTTGGATTGTTGGGTTTTTCATCCTTCTTGCAAGGTTAGAGTTCGTGCTCTAACGAGAAGGGAGGAATCGAGAGTGAAAGATTCAAGAGGAGGAAAAAACTTGGCTATTTGTGGGTTCAAATCCCATCTGTAGATTTGAACTCGAGTGCAGGACTTACGGCTGCATCCTTTGGATTTAGAATGTGGTTGAGAGCTTGAATCCATGAAAATCGAGGAGGTAGGGTTACCGCCTTTTGGATTTGATGTGCTCGTGGCTTTTCGGATTTTTGGCGGGGCACTGTGGATCGATTTTTGCACGAAATGTTCTTATCCGGTTTTGCGATCCATTCCTTCATTACTGCTTGTATGAATCGCCTGGGCCGCTTCTTTGCATCCGTTGCAAGGAGACGGTCGGGGACCACATTTTCATGGGTTATGTACAAATGAACCACATTTACTTAAGGGTTTCAAGATTGCTTAGTTTTTTCGACACTTCAAGGCCAAAGTGAGGTTGCAACCTAGAGGTTCGAATCCTCTAGCCTAGCTTTCGGTGACCAAGTATGTTGGTGTGGAGGTCGCTTCGTAAATGCCGCTTCGGGTGTGTGGCCAGTGGGAAAAAACAAAACAGGTTGGTTCTTACCTTTAATTTTTCATAAAATAGTGCAAGCAATGGTCTTTGTGCTCCATTGACTTCGTTGCAAGACATTTTAGCAAAGATAAAATGATGGACCTCGAACCGAAGATTTCATGGAATCTTCCATGATCCGAGGGTCCCAAACCAAACCATAAAGTAGCGATGCAATAATCATACAAAAAGAGAGTGGGTATTCATGAACAATAAAGACTTACATATATAATGTCATAATATGATAGGTTTTTGTGCATTTGGCTTTTTACAAATAACGTTGTAATAAAACACGTCGCATTATAAATTGTGTTACAAGAAATTTATTGCGCCGGCCAAGGCCACCGCGAACATTTCTCTTTCCCGGCTTTACTTGAGTCAATAATAATGAATATTTGCAGTAAGTACAGAAAAGAAATTTATGGGTTGATCGCTTTGTTTTAATCGAGATCATTGGGTGCTTTATTAAAAAAAAAGGGAGAAAAAAGACGAGGAAAAAGGATCAGAGAAAGAGAATCAATTGAGTTTTCTCGCTCTAATTGTAGCAAATAGAATAGAATAGAATAGAATAGAATAGAATAGAATAGAATAGAATATAATATAATATAATAGAATAGAATAGGTTTTTAGCGTCCCACGGAGACCAATTGGCCTATGGGACCCAAACAAAAGAGAGCAAAGAAGCGACATTACGACGGGATTAAAAACCCCACCAAGAGTTTTGAGGGAAAACCTTAGCATAATAAGCATCTTTGGCACATTTATATAATTGCATAGGGCGGAGTTCAATACCGTCCCTCTGTAGGACACAAACGAGTCCGCATCCATAACCTCGGGAGGTATGACCCCAACAAACCCACCGACGCCAGAGTCAATAATCGATGCAACGCGGCCCGCACATAATAATCGAACATATCGCTCTCCTCGATATGGGAAAATCTTTGGGCAGATCTGGAGGGCATGACATTCATCCTCAATCGCTACCGGTGGCACAAAATGCGCAAAGCCTTTGCTCGTGCTTCCCGAGCCCAACGCCATGTTTCAATGCGGAGTAATGTGCACCCGCAAGAATGGAAGCTATAAGTCTCGCTTCTTCATGGGAGAGGAACCCTTATCCAATTATAATAGACGGATATCGTTGGTAGTGTCGCTAGACTGTATACTTACACGGTCTACGTGAAAGGATAAAGAGCAACTTATAGCGAGCCTCGAAGCTTCGGGTTTGAAAATCCAATACCCAACAAATTGATCCATTGATACTTGGACCAAACAAAGAGGTGCCCAAAGAAAATGCAATGGCTCGAGAAAAGCCCATTCTGTGTTCTGACCATTTTAAAACGAAATTGGGGTCCCAGATCTACCTCACGAGACCACCCAATCAAGTCCAAATGATGGTCTGGGTAGACTTGTTCTTGTTCGGTGGAAAAAAGTCACCAAACGACAAATAATTTTGCCCCTTTGGTTAATCAATCATCCAAGGCAATATCCGGAAAAAAGAAGAAGAGTAAACTATACTTTTTTCGGCTTGTGGTGCTAGATTCAAGTTTATTGTGTGGATGATTTGGCCATTATTGTTGTTTTATATGATCATGTGCACTCTCTTTAGAAATGGGGCGGGGAAGATCGAGGAAAAACTAAGAGTTTTTACTGAGCCCTTGCTTAAGAGTTTTTACGAGCCCCTTCGTTGAAGAGCTGGTCCACTATCTTATTGCTTTGTCCCTTGGCCTTCCTCTGTCGAGGAGATTTTTTTAGTTTGTGATTACGCTTCGGCTTGCGGTATGAAGAAATGTAGAAATCAGTAGTATAGCTGAACTTTCCTTCTTCCGCCATAGCTTCGAATATTGAGCAGCTCTTCCTTTTTTGCAATATAACTCCGCGTACTCCACAAATATTGTTCTATTTTCACTTGGAAAGATTTTGTGGCCATATGCGTAAGGGCATATCTGCTTGAGTTCGGATAAGAAAGAGAGAACTTCTTGGCGCCACACCATATCTAGACGAGCAACCATAGTAATGTGAAGGAATTAGGGTTATAGCACAAGACCAAAAATCTTGGGCCCTTGAAGGTCGCGTGCTTTCTGCCATAGGCGGACATCCGCGAAACTTCAGCTCCGGCTTGTCATACATAGCCAGATCTTCCCTGCTTTGTTATTCCAAAAACTTCGCTGATTGTCTTCTTTTTTACCTGGGATTTGTTAGTCTCGATCTTTTCTTACGCATTACGCTTGGATTTTTTTCCATGGCTTAAGATCATTGCCGCTTTATCATGGCTTCCGCAACCTCTAGCTCCTTTTCATGGATCCAAGATCATTAGTTAAGGTTTTTGGTTTGCCGTTAAGGGATTCACGTATCCCTGTTGTTATTTGCAATAAAAGGCGCTACAAATTGAATCTATTCCTCTTCTTAAGCCACTGTTTACTTAGCGGTCGGGCTGCCAAACTTACCGTTCAATGCGCCCCTTTGCGCTCTTAACTCCCGAATGCTGAGATCCAAATGGTTTAAATGTCATTGCGAGTTTTTACGGGCCGAAGATCACGGTGGCCAAGCTTTTTCTTCTTCTTCTTGTGTCGATCTTCACGGCCTCTTCGGAGGTTATGATTTATATCTGGTGACGGGGGCTTCTTCTTGGAATTAAGTGAAGGTAAGCTTGTAGGAACTCTCGAGCATTAGATAGGGCCGAGAATGGATGGAGGAAATGCACTGTTGGTCGTAGCGAATGGACCGGTCTTGGAAAAGATTGTGGCAATAAGTTGATTCAATATTCTACTCCAGAGCTCGGCTCCATGTTCTTGTGAAGGTGGCCGTTCGATTCGATGGAAGAAATGGCCTAAAGCTCGAGCATGGTTGGACCGAGCCCAACATGGCCGATTTGGCTCGGCGGCGACCATCGCTCCCTCCTCCTAACCGAAGTTGGCTATGGCTTCGGATGCGCCATTCTGGCCCAGGTCTTAAGGGAAGCGCGGCCCTTCAAAGCCCAGTCAGCGTGTCGTTTGATAGTGGCCACAAGAATAAGTGTCAACAAGATAAGAATTTAGATTGCGGTGGAGAACACGAAAAAGGAAAAAAAAAAAAAATTTGAAACCGAATTACATATGTTTAGATGACCGAAACTATTGTTTCTAAACTTTTTCTATATATCATCCACGTGTGCAGATAATAGATACCAACTCATGAAACAAATGTTTGTCTTTTCTCTTGATTGTCTTTTATGATGCTTAGGTAGTTTATTTTCTATACTAAGGATGTATGAAAAGTAAAAGCACTTTATAAAAGAACATGTTACCTTGTTGGCGTTATACCTCAAATCTGGATGACATTATAGGAGAAATAACATGGTTTTTGTACTAGTTACAACTGGTTACATGACAAAGTGTCTAATTCTATTCATATGTTTTACTTTAAGGGGGACTTTGTACATCTTCTTCATGTAAGATCGCTATGTTTTCTCGTCATTTGTAATAGAGCTTATTTTGTTCTAGCTCTCTTCATCTACAAATGCCTTCCCGAGGAGAAAGTTATCCGCAGGGCTACTAGTATTCCATTACCAACATTGGTCCCTTCACACTTCGTTTCTCTCTTACCTCTTATCCAAAAATCTTTTAAAGAATCTTTGTCCAATTTTCAATCAACCATGCATATTTCTCTCATATATATCTCAATACAATGTAACAATATTTGTGAAAAGCCACCATATATGAAGTGAAATGGCAATGGCAAGATCTAGGTTATGTGGCTGATATCATCTCACAATACAACTAATCAACAATATTGTATATTTCATTCCAGGATTTATCACCCAAAACATTGGAATGACATATAATTAAAAGCCCATGTGCAGATTATTATGCCATAGAAGAGAAGAGAGAACCGATGATGCACGAATTCCATAGAAAACAATGTGCATTAGTAATGGCAAAGAAATTGATCCAAAGGATTACAAAACCAACTGATAATGCTTATGCATGGGATATAGTCCACAGTGAAAACAATCGGGGATATTAAAGAGCTTTACATTCACCATTAATACAATATATAACCATTAATACAATATATGACAATATAATGAGAAAAATGGTAGATGTTTAAAGATTCCACCATATGCTCTTACTTTACATGTGGATCATCTTTGTGATCATGGTATATGATTTATTTCACGGCCTATCTACAATGTTATATTTTAGTCCTACAAAACTATTCCATTTTTTTATACAATGCATCACCCTCTTATGGAATTAATCCTATTCCAAAGTAGCATAGCATATGTTGTTTATTGTTTTGCATCTAGCTCTTTGAACATGAATCATATGCATTTGCTCTTTATCATTGATCCTCTATATATTTTTATTCTTTGTCTTACCTTTGACATTGTCAAATTTATGCGTTGCAACATTTTGAGAGGTTTCTAGAAGATGAGGGTCAAATTGGTAATTGAATATGTGAGCAGATTTTGAAAGGTTAGATCCATAAAGCATCATATTTTGAAGCTATATCAAATATATTATCATTGCTCTTATTTGTACAAACCTTGTCTATTATAAGATAAGATAAGATAAGGCATCACATTTTTGAAGGTGTTACAAATGTTCAACGATTAATCATCGTTAAGTAAAGATTTTGTTCTTTGCATGTAGCATTACAACCACGATTTCCCATAGCAATCCCGATTAGTTGAACTGCCGTTGAATGACCTTAAACATGTTGAAAAATATTAAACATGTTACATGAAGAGAATTACCATTTTAGTAGTGAGCAAATAATGGATTTTTGATTAAACCAAAAAGATCCAAAATCTTAAGTTCCGATGTGATCTAGTCAACATATGTCTTGGCCTTGGCAACATATAAAAATCTCTTAGACAACGATGTTACACAACTTATACGGACAACTCTAGTCGCAGAACCCCAATTCTGGTTGAACATGAGAAGGACCAATCTTTTTCTCTGAGTCCTTGAACATGGCTTCACCACACCCATCCGGTCAGGGATCCAATGGAAACATGTTTTTTATGACAATGTTATGTCAATTTGCCTCAAGAACGTGTAATCTGCAACAAATAGTGAGAATAGCAAACTAAGACCAAATGGATTTTTTTTATTTTTTATTTTTTTTTAATATTTGTAAACAATTGCATAGATACATATCCGAAAGTGATACTTAGGCTTAGGCATGAAGGCTTTTGCTTATACCTATTAGCTTTGACCGCGATAGGATACATCACAGTGCTTAAATCTAAAGTTGGTATTTTTTCTGGGGAATAACTAAGATATTGGCTTATTGTTAATGACCGTATGACTATGGTTCTAAAGGTGGGGACTTGGCTCACTTGGGCTATACTTTAAAAAGATTTTTAATACACTAAATGCCATGTAACTTGGATATGGGTTTTAATTAATTAAGATTTAGGCACATGTGTGGCTCCTACAAGAGTGCCAAGGTTTAACAGAAATGCGGTTCGTATTCTAACTCCACAAGCTATCAAAGTCTGGTTTAGGGTACAGGTTGACGAACTATGGAGATGCTCTACACGAGCAAGGCTGGATCCACGGCCTTTAACCCTGACGAAACACCACAAGGTTAATACGGCTTGTGCAAAACATCTAATTAACAGCGATTCTTTGGAGCTTCGAGGTGAGAGTTTCTGACATTACTTAGCCACAGCTGGAAGCTTTTATATTCTATAGGCCTTAGACATAAAAGATTAAAGATACACTAGAGGCCAGGGCTCAGATTCTGGAGCAGTTGGTAAGATTACATGTCCGAGTCTAGTAAATTAGTGATATGTTTGAGTATCCGGATGAACATGATTCCGATGACTACCAGTTAGTTCTAACTTCAGTGAAACTTTAGAGGAAGAATGAAACTGCTGGAAAGATTACTGCATTGAAGTATGGCAAACAAGTATAGATCTTTGATGCTAACACGGGAGGTAAACGTCCATAGCAAAATTATCAAGGGGCCTGGACTCATAAAAGAAAATACACGAAAGCGGTTGGTGAATCAAATTTCGGGGATAATATTCGGATACGAGAATGATGATCTTGAATGTGAAATGTGGCATTGAGGTTTTGGTCATGTCATATTTCTTCTTAGATGCTTAAATATTTTTACTTTTGGTTCTTGCTTAAAATACAAAGCGCATAAGGGCAAAAGGCTTGGCCTTGCAAATATGGTGTCGATCGGGCTTTTTAACATATCTAATTTATCCATACCACTTCTTCATTATTTAAGTTAATCACAAGGCGACTTAAGGCTCTTTGCTTAATGGTGACCTACGGAGGGGCTCTACATTGGGTTAAACATCACCCTCTTATGGAATTAATCCTATTCCAAAGAAGTAGCATAGCATATGTTGTTTATTGTTTTGCATCTAGCTCTTTGAACATGAATCATATGCATTTGCTCTTTATCTTTTTTTTTGATTGAAGGCTATATATATTATTTAAGTATGTTTAAAGTGTACAAAAAACTTTTTCAAGGGGAAGTTTAACCCTTAAAAGCATCAGCTTATACGGATGACAGATTAAGATAGATATGGTAGCAGTAAAAGCAAGAAATAAAGTTCATAATGTTTTTGAGTCTTGACTCAATGGATAGATAGGAGATTATGATTTGTGCATTTTCTGGCCTTCCCACTGAAGATGGAGTGAAAGACACAAAGAAATACACAAGCATGAGCACGCCATAGCCTTGTTGTATCTTTAGCATCTTTGGCAATGCGGATAAGTTCTCTTCGATGTCATAGTTACGGTCACAACAACCCACGGTACAAATTGCATCCAAGTGTGTCGATGTAATAGCGGTCCAAAAAACTTGATCCGTTCATTGTTGATTTCTGCTTTGATATTCTTCCATTCAAGTCTCCTAGTCGGGGATGAATAAGGTATCCAATGCGACAAACATCATCCATTAATATTCATAATCCAGCTGATGTCATACAATACCTGTTTTATGATCCCTTCTGGTGGGATGATTTCACAATTAAAGATAAAGCTGTTTCTTCCTTTCCAGATTCTCCATAGGAGAATGTAAATTCTCAATGAAGGATTGATAGGCATAAAGAAGTCTTTGTGGCTAAGGGCGACCAAGTTTTGGCCTAAGATATGGGATGCAAGTTCCAAAACCCATTCACCATAGGCGTGTTCTAAATAGGTGTTCTTCATCTTCTTTGTTAGCCAAGCATCTGTCACATAAATCCGAGTTAGTCATAGCTAAACGAAATCTCTTATAGTTGGTAGCAAGGCCCCTATGCCAAAGTTGCCACATGAAGGCCTTGATCTTTGGGTTGATGGGGCTATTCCACATAAAAACCAAGTTCTTCCTTCGCTTTTTCTGGGGAGACATCCCATTTTGAGTGGATTGTGATCACTTGGTTACTCATTAAGAATTTGTAAGCCGGTTTGACTGTAGCCACTTTTACCATTGTGCTTCAAGAATGCGGAGAGTGAGACCATCACCCGCAATATGATATTAGTAATGGCTTCATAGAGCAATTTGGTTTGATCATCCTCTTCGCAAGAACAAGCACGAAAGGGGATAATATCATTATCATCAAATAGGTGGTATGAGATATCCCCTTTTGTTTCCAGAGCTTAGCTTGCTCGAGGGAAGTGGCAAAGCCGGGCAAAGGATGGGATTATCAAGGATCAAAGGCTGGGTTCGAGAAAATTGATTGATTCATCGAGAGGCCATTTTCCCAGCCTATACATATGTTTGACTTCTTCCCAAGCATAGATCCATTTTTTTGATAATACACGGTTGCAGCCGGATGGAGAAAGGGAAGTAGATAGAATGAGGCAACTCCATTTTGAGAATTCTCCATCCATACGGATGACATTTTGCTGATATAGTGCCCGATCGGGGACGGATATAAGGTGTTTAATCTTGTCATAACAAGCCCTTAAAATATTTAGCGCTAAAGCTAAACCCTGTTTTCGATATTAATGGTGCGAGACCTCCATTCTTTTTCAGTTTCACGGCATTCCTCCATTGAAATCGGATGCGGCATCTTTTTATTCCGACCACAAGCTATGAACACCCAATAATGCTTTGAAGCTGTTAGTGATCTTCTTGGGGGCCAGAATGACAGAAGATTGATAGACCTGAGAAGATGAAATCACAAAGTTTGCAATAATAGCTCTCCCATTTTTAGAAAGATATTTAGAGTTAAGAGAATCAACCTTTTTATAGAATTTCTCTACTATGTCGAGCCATAAATCTGATGCATTGCTCCTTATGGCAAATGGGATTCCAAGAATCTTGGATTTGGTACAGGGGGAGTAATACTTACATCCAAAGAGTTGAGCAGCTCGAGTACCTTTCTCGATCTCCCTAGAATGGATAGCAGATTTGAGAGGGTTGATTTTGCAGCCTGAAGCAGAGCCAAAATCCTGTAGGATACTCTGGGTATTGATTATGGATTCTTGGTCCATAGAAGTAAGAATAAAAGTGTCATCTGCAAAATGCCCATTTAGGATCTGATCTTCTTGAGAGTGCTCAGGGAGCTTGAGGCCTTTAATTGAGTTGTTAATCCTGGCATCTTCCAATCTGCTGTGTAAAGCTTCCATAACAATTAAGAAAAAGAAAGGGTGCGGGAGGGACAACCTTGTTTTACCCCTCTGGATAGAGAAGAAGGGGCTGGTCTCACCATTAATTAGAAACGACAGATCTGGAGTTCTTGAGAATGGCATTAAACATAGCTATACTTTCCTCATTGAAGCCAAGAGCCCGCAACATTTGTAAAGAAACTTCCAAATGGTAATTGTGTCAAAGGCTTTAGTGATGTCCAACAAGAAGGGCTATGTCTTGATTGGAGTCTTTAGCCCATTGCAAACCCCGAATAGCGATCACCACATTATCAAGGATGAATCTGTCTTTTAAATATGCGACGGTGTCACTTGCGATAACGAGTCCAAAAATCTTTTTGAGTCCGGCTGACTATGGCGCTTTACAATTATCTTGTAGACAACATTAGTTAAAGAAATAGGTCTATAATTAGCAAAAAGAGGTAGGAGAGTCAATTTTGGGAATAAGGGTAATAAGACTAGTATTAATCCAGAGCATCCAAACGTTTGCGGACCACGAACTCATTAGCCAAGTTAGTAATTCCCATGCCAAGAATAGGCCGAGGGTTTTTAAAGAATTCGGCGGTAGACCATCCGGACACGGGTCTTACCATTATCCATACTCATAATAACTTCCTTGAGCTCAATTTCTAGAAATGGTGAGGAAATTAACTCATTCCGATTGTCGGTTACCTTATTCCCTATTTTGATAAAAGTATCCATCATATCTTGGGGACGGTCAGTAATTAGTACCCATAATGTTAAGTGAAATGCTCAACCAAGACTATTTTAAGCTCAATGTCCTCAGAGATAAGGTTGTCCCCCACCCTGATATCATGGATCTGGTTCCTTTTGATCCTAGTCTTGGCTTTGACAAAAAAATATTTCGAATTACACCTCTCATCCTCTTTGAGTTCTTTGACCTTTGCTTTGGTTTTCCATCCTTTAGCAATTTCCGCTCCTCTTTTTTCTATCCGGATCTTAATATCATTCTCACTTGATTGGTCGGGATGTGATAAGCCTTTGTCTAAGGTTGGCTAGATTGGCTTGCTTATTATGATGGATCTCTTTACCCCACTCTTTCAGCCAGCTTTTTATATGCTTAGCCAGATTAATCCACCACCACATCCAACCCTGGTTAGCAATAGGAGTAGGATGACAGTTGTAGATATCTTGGAGCTTGGGCATAAAGTCATTGTGATCGAGAAGGCTGACATTCAGCTTAAAAAAGGATTTTCTCTTTTTTTGATCTGCCCCACTTAAAATAATTAATTGAGGGTAGTGGTCAGAAAGAGTATAGCCCGCTAAATTCTCCACCACTCGTACTAAAGGTCCAAAAATTTTCACCGAGGTAGAATCTATCATGAAGACGAAGAAATGGGATCTGCCCTATGGTCAACCCAAACAATGCATTAGGCTTGGTCCTAGCTAGCCTTAAATTATGATTATTATAGAAGAAGACCCAAGCATTCAACTCATAAGGAATAGGGGGCTTGAAATTTCTATTTTTCATAAAGCGATCGGTTACCATATTGAAATCACCTCAATGATTATATCATCCACATCTAAATTTGCTAAGCTGGAATTAATCCTATTCCGGACTAGAATTCTATCGGAAGGATTATGGTAAGAGTAGACATTAACTAGGGCAACATTACGATCCATTTTGCATACCGAATCCGCCACTGCCATTATTGTCATTGATCATGTGATGAATGTGCGGATCAATTCTCGATTCCAAGCTATAGCAATGCACATGAAGAGTCATTAGCACTTATAGACCATGTTTGAAAATTAGGAGGGAGAGCCCTTGAAATAATAGTATTATGGTTAAGATCATGGATCTTATGCTCCCCGGATGAATAAGATGTCGGGGTTGAGGGAGGAGAGGCGCACTTTTAAACGTTCCCTTTGCTAATATTGTTGATACCTTGGAGATTCCAGGTGATAATTCTAAGGGAATTAAACATTAATATTTGTAAAAGCCTTTGGCCATTCTAGATTGAATGGCTGAATTCCTGGGACTTACTCTAAGAGGCCCAACATAAGATTTTTTTTGTCCTCTACCTCTTTTTCTTAGTTATCCGGTTCCATCCTTCATCATCACAGAGTGAAGAAAGTCATTCTCGGAGCTGTTACTTTCAGTGTCAGCCTCGGGGTGATCCACTTCTTTAAGGGGGAAAGAGAGAGTAACAAACCCATTGTTCAATTTGACAGCCATATTAGTATTTTTGAAAATAAAAGTTCCAGTTACTGTCAAAATACGGATCATTCAGATTATAATTGGAAGGTAACTCAGTCTTGGCATTGGGGATAATATCAATGGTTTTGCTGCCATTTTGCACCTCCTCCTCATTGATCTTCTTTTTTCGGCTTCACTCTTGTCGATGATGAGAGGGGTTTGAAATTCGGGGGATTTTCATTATCCGGAGGAGCTTTCTTACCGGGAATATCAATAACCGGGAGCTTAGAATAAACAATGTCTAAGTCCATGTTTCTGCCCTCAGAAATTTTGATCTTAACATTCCTCAGCCATCCCGAGTTTATTTTCTTGGAAATACAAACGGAAGGGAAGTTAGTTTGAGGAATATTGATAGAGATAATGTCTCAGGGTTCCCCCGCAATAACCTTAAGATGGGAGAGAGAGTCCACGCAGGCGAGGGGGTAAATTGGGGAAGGTAATCCATGTAGCAAGAGATATATAATCACTATTTCCTGGGAGTAAAAGCAGGGCTCCATCTCATAATGTAAAAATCACAAGTTACTAATTTTGCCCAATTTCTTTTTAGAATTTGGGAGACACTAAAATTATCCTTGCATAAGATTTGAAAGGATCTGGCATCGATCTTAAGCAAGGACAAAATAGGTATTTTCTGAGTCTTGGTGATCCAGAACTTAACTTCTCCTAGGGAGGGGCAATTGATAGGGAAGTGAATGATCAGACCTTTATCAGTGTAGAGATTGACAGCTGTAGAATCTTGAATACCCGACAGATCAATAAAATCCGTTTATCTTTAGGCGCGACAGAGGGATTATCACAAGAAACTACGTTAAGCAAAGCATTTTTATAAGAAGGAAGAGGTTGACCTTTTGCTTTGTCGCTTTTGCCCAAAATCGAATCGATTCTACGCACCTTCGATCACCTACAAAAGTTCTTGCTTTGCGAATCCCGATGTATTTGTACTCATGCGCTTCTTGCAATCGCATTGGTCCGTTTCCGAGGGGTTGAAGTATCCATTTGAGTCCCTTATTTTGCATCTTGTTGGTGTCTTTCTTGAGCGTGGTCTGAAGAATCCCATACTCCTGAGAGACTTCCTCTAGCAGCAGGTCAGCACCTGATTGGAGCCTACTTTTAGCTTGCCTTCGCTGCCTTTCTATGACCGTGTCGTCGGCTTCTTCCCATCTCTTGATTAGTTTAATCGAAGCCTTAGAATTCCACTTAAGATTTTCTAGGTCCATGAGCAGGGCTTTCGCTGAGTTGAGGAGTTCATCCATTGATTTCTGAAAGATATTATTTTTTAGGCTACAGCAGTCCGACTCGGAGTGGCCCTGTTTCACCATTATCCTTTTGCAAAGGTTTCTGTCCATTTCTTGAAGTAATTCCAGAAAATTCCAAGCCCAGTCCCGATCGTTGGCTCTGCCTGAGGCGTAATCCTTCTCTAAAGCCCTCATTTTACCCAAGGTATCACACAGCACTCCGTCTTCCTGAACATCCATGCAGATTGCAACAGCTCTTTGCTGATCTTGGATAAGCGCAAAAGTTATGTAAAGGGTCTTCAATTTTTCCCACACCTTATCATTCTTACTTTCCAGCCAGAAAATGTTCGTCCATTCATCATCCTCTATGGTTCTGAGGGCGTTTTCTTGCTCGGATAAGTTTTTGGAGGGCCCCGAACCATTTTTTCCTTGTCTGTGAGACATGACTAGTTTTCTCCCGCGAATCTCCACACAAGAATCTGTAAATCTGTGAAGAACCAGGCCGGTCTGAGGTCGAAAAACTCTGTCCAGTGAAGAATGGGTTCGATTCCAAACCTTTCCAGAATCGAGATATGAAAGAGATTTCTTGAAAATCTGCCTAAGGCTAGATAGCCAGAATTATGGGCCGAAACTCTTAAAGAACCTACCCTATCAAAGCAAAGAATGCTGAGATAATGACTCCTATGTGCAGATCTGCTAAATCCTATTCTTGTTCTAGAGTTGTACGATTGGATAATTATACTATCTAAAGCTGCCACTGTCACATCAGAGCCATTGGGGATCTCTGGGAAGCCAAGACCCTGGAGAACAGCCTCCAAGAAGGCCTCATCCATCGGGTCTGGTATTCTCACGGAGTTCGAGGCGCCAAAAGTAGCGCCCAACGTTCATCCCTCCCTTGCTCAATAGTCAATGTAATCACTTTAATCACTTTTCTGCATTTGCTCTTTATCATTGATCCTCTATATATTTTTATTCTTTGTACCGACATTGTCAAATTTGTACGTTGCAACATTTTGAGAGGTTTCTAGAAGATGATGGTCAAATTGGTAATTGAATATGTGAACAGATTTTGAAAGGTTCTGATCCATAAAGCATCATATTTTCGAAGCTATATCAAATATATTATCATTGCTCTTATTTGTACAAACCTTGTCTATTATAAGATAAGATAAGATAAGGCATCACATTTTTGAAGGTGTTACAAATGTTCAACGATTAATCATCGTTAAGTAAAAGATTTTGTGGTGCATATAGCATTACAACCACGATTTCCCATAGCAACTCGATTAGTTGAATCACGTTGAATGACCTTGAACATGTTGAAAAATATTAAACATGTTACATGAAGAGAATTACCATTTTAGTAGTGAGCAAATAATGGATTTTTGATTAAACCAAAAGATCCAAAATCTTAAGTTCACGATGTGATCTAGTCAACATATGTGCTGGCCTTGGCAACATATAAAAATCTCTTAGACAACAAAGATAACAACTTATACGGACAACTCTAGTGCAAAACCCGAATTACCTGATTTTGAACATGAGAAGGACCAATCTTTTCCCCGAGTCCTTGAACATGGCTTCACCCCTCGCACCCATCCGGTCCGGATCCAATGGAAACATGTTTTTATGACAATGTTATGTCAATTTGCCTCAAGAACGTGTAATCTACAACAAATAGTGAGAATAGCAAACTAAGACCAAATGGATTTTTTTTATTTTTTATTTTTTTTTTTTAATATTTGTAAACAATTGCATAGATACATATCTCGAAAGTGATACTTAGGCTTAGGCATGAAGGCTTTTGCTTATACCTATGAGCTTTGGACCGCGATAGGATACATCTGATGCTTAAATCTAAAGTTGGTATTTTTTACGGGAATAATTCTAAGATATTGGCTTATTGTTAATGATCATATGACTATGGTTCTAAGGGCGTGGGGACTTGGCTCACTTGGGCTATACTTTAAAAAGATTTTAATACACTAAATGCCATGTAACTTGGATATGGGTTTTAATTAATTAAGATTTAGGCCTGTAATGGCTCTACAAGAGTGCCAAGGTTTAACGTAAAATGCGGTTCGTATTCTAACTCCACAAGCTATCAAAGTCCGGTTTTAGGGCAGTGACGAACTATGGAGATGCTCTACACGAAAGAAAGGTTGGATCCACTTTTTAACCCCCGAAAACACCACAAGGTTAATACGGCTTGTGCAAAACATCTAATTCGGTGCGCTTCTTGGAGCTCGAGGTGAGAGTTTCGACATTACTTAGCCCGCGGGAAGCTTTTATATTCTATAGGCCTTAGACATAAAAGATTAAAGATACACTAGAGGCCAGGGCTCAGATTCTGGAGCAGTTGGTAAGATTACATGTCCGAGTCTAGTAAATGAAATCTGTAGTGTATGAGCAATGGGCGGGAATGAATGCCCTAAGGATGAACAAAGTTACGATGATATGTTTGAGTATCCGGATGAACATGATTCCGATGACTACCCAGTTAGTTCTAACTCTGTGGAAACTTTAGAGGAAGAATGGCTTGCTGCCGACTTCAGTGCCTGCATTGAAGTATGGCAAACAAGTATAGATGCTGATGCTAACACAGGAGGTAAACGTCCATAGCAAAATTATCAAGGGGTCCGGAGCTCATAAGCAGAAATACACGAGCAGGCTGGTGAATCAAATTTCAGGGATAATATTCCAGATACACAGAATGATGATACTGAATGTGAAATCGACGGCATTCAGGTTTGGTCATGTCATATTTCTTCTTAGATGCTTAAATATTTTTACTACTGGTTCTTGCTTAAAAATACAAACTGCATAAGGGCAAAAGGCTTGGCCTTGCAAATATGGTGTCTCGATCGGGCTTTTAACATATCTAATTTATCCATACCACTTCTTCATTATTTAAGTTAACCACAAGACCGACTTACGGTTGCTTTGCTTAATGGTGACCTCTGGAGGGGGCTCTACATTGGGTTAAACACCACCCTCTTATGGAATTAATCCTATTCCAGCAAGTAGCATAGCATATGTTGTTTATTGTTTTGCATCTAGCTCTTTGAACATGAATCATATGCATTTGCTCTTTATCATTGATCCTCTATATATTTTTATTCTTTGTACAGACATTGTCAAATTTGTGCGTTGCAACATTTTGAGAGGTTTCTAGAAGATGAGGGTCAAATTTGGTAATTGAATATGTGAACAGATTTTGAAAGGTTCTGATCCATAAAGCATCATATTTTCGAAGCTATATCAAATATATTATCATTGCTCTTATTTGTACAAACCTTGTCTATTATAAGATAAGATAAGATAAGGCATCACATTTTTGAAGGTGTTACAAATGTTCACCGATTAATCATCGTTAAGTAAAAATTTTTGTTGCTTTGCATGTAGCATTACAACACGATTTCCCATAGCAAATCCCGATTAGTTGAACTTGCCGTTGAATGACCTTGAACATGTTGAAAAATATTAAACATGTTACATGAAGAGAATTACCATTTTAGTAGTGAGCAAATAATGGATTTTTGATTAAACCAAAAGATCCAAAATCTTAAGTTCACGATGTGATCTAGTCAACATATGTGCTGGCCTTGGCAACATATAAAAATCTCTTTAGACAACAAGATTACACAACTTATACTGGACAACTCTAGTCGCAGAACACAATTACTTTACTAAACATGAGAAGGACCAATCTTTTCCTAAGTCCTTGAACATGGCTTCACCCCTCGCACCCATCGGTCCAGTCCCAATGGAAACATGTTTTTTTATGACAATATTATGTCAATTTGCCTCAAGAACGTGTAATCTGCAACAAATATGAGAATAGCAAATTAAGACCAAATGGATTTTTTTTTTTTTTGAAGGACTTGAGCCTTTTATTCTCCGGAGAAAGTTACACTGCACAATGGGGACTAAAAATCAATGGAGAGAATATCCACCGAGCAAAAATCCACTCCATTCAAATACAACATCTAAACAAGATGAGGAGCAAGCAAAATCGCATGAGTGTTGAATCAAGATAATGCTCCCAAATACGGCTCTTCACCTCATTAGCTATTGATGAGCACCTGAATGCTTTGACAATTCATTGTTGCGCATCAAGAAGGACCTGTGCATCTGAACAAGAAATACCTTTGAATATGAGAAGATTCCTTCTTTTCCAAATGGACCAGATGATCCATGCGGAAGCCAAATGAAGGGCCCTTTTTGCCAAATTTTCCTAACCATTTTAGATTGCTAATAACATTTGCTGGCTATTCAAATTGCAACGAAAGAGGCCTTGAAGCCACAACCAAGCATGCCTGACCTGTCTACACAGGAAGAAGCAATGCTCAATTGTCTCTGTGCACATAAGGGACAAAGTGCAGATATCTCTGGACGAAATCTGTGCATCAGAATATTATCACGCAGACAATGATGAATGATTTTCCACCATAAAATAGATACTTTGGGATGGAGTAGTTTATCCCATACCCATTTTCATACTGCTTTCTGTCGGTCCCTAGGAATGACCAAAGGCCACTTGGATGAAGGAGGCAAGATGTCCAAGACAAAGCAAGACCTTGTACATGGAATTCACCAACTTATCCGCTTTTAAGACCGATGAATGTGCAGCTTTAAGAATAAGATTCTTTCGATCTATTAATCTGTTAGGGCTAATCATAAGTTGTACCTTTCCAATTCTGATGATATACAATAGAAATTAGTACCTTATCTTTTCTTGTGCATAACTTCTTCGAACAGGAAAACCACCTCCTCAAAGTAGGAAAACCGCTCCAAATTATTTTTTATAAATAGCACAAATGACTGCATTTATAAAAGGATGTGATTGCTCTGCAATTTTGTGGCTAAGATCAAGATAAAAAAGTAAATAAAATAAGCGTGATTGTTCTACAATTTTGTGGCAGATCACAAACTTGATAAACTGATTTCTCAAGATTTGCATACAATGCATTTGGAGTAAGTTTAATCAAGAAATGAAAAGATCAATGGAAGAGAGCTCAAGGCCTCGCAATAGCCACATGATTCTAGAGCAAATCCAAGCCTGCGCTATATGCGATGTAGTTGTTCATGGATATATATTAATGTTATCAAGGCATCCACACCTCCGTAAATGGAATTTTCATGCTTTACCTGTTTAATAAACAATGGCATAAGCATTTCTAACATCTGCAAGGAAGAGGAAAACAAAAAACCTATAAATGATATTCCTGTATGAAAAACATCCATCAATACAATGTTGTTTTTGGACAGTGAGATATCTAGCTCTAGGTAATGCCGCTCCGAATTCTATACAAACTTGAGAAAGCAAGTCTTTTAATAGTAAGTACTATGAGATCTAAGCTAAAATCAAACATGGGACTAGTATTGTAATGAAAAAAAAAAAAAAAAAAAAAGAAGAAGAAAAAAAAGTTGTATGTCAGTTAGCAACAATATATATATCTATGATTGAACTCGTGTGGCAGGGCACTTCTGGTGCAGAAATGATCAATGTGGACGTCTATCCAAATTTAACTATAGAGTCGGCCGGGTAAAGAGCTCTCAAAGATAGGAGTTTTCATGCAACCGTAAGCCGAGGGTGATTCTTGGCTATTGGACTATAGGGTATGTGATTGTTGAGTCGGGACTAGTTGCATGGGCTGAGAGCAAGCTCCCTTCAAGCCTGAGTGCATGTAGAGCTTATGCATGTCAAGTATCATGGGAGGCGGTGCCTTTGGGAGGTTAAAATCCCAAGAGTTGAATGTGAAAAACCGCCTTTGCCGTCGCCTTTTCGGCTCCTTGTTTTCAAAACCCGCACTGCGTCCGAATTTTTTTTTTTTGTTTATTGTTCTTAAGTTTCTTTTTGTGTTTTTTTTTTTTTTTTTTGGTAACATGTATGATATGAGACGACCATATGGCCTTTTGTAGAATCGGACCGGTGAAAATGGTCCTTTTTGTAGCGTAATACTTGTTAATATATGATAATCTTGGTCAAATATATATGTATTTTTACTAAGAATTTGTCTTCTTCCTAATGGCTCTATAAATATATTTCTAACAAGGTTTGAAGGTGACTCAAGTATCTTTGGAAGGAAGGATTCAATTTGGCTTCCATAGTTTTTAGGGATGTTTGTAACAGATTTGTGTTAATGAATGTGTAAAACATTTTTTACTATCAGCATACAACGAATGTTGATAACATTGATGCAATGATCATTTGGAGCTCATTACTTGTTAATACATTTTCTTACTTGTTGATACATTTCATATCTGTTAGCTTATTACTTGTTAATTTTATTTCCGTGAATATATTTCTTCTGGGCCGCCTATATATTCTGTTCAATATCTACTAATGTAATCTGTTCTGTTAATCTATTATGCTGTACTTAGTCAAGTTTGTATTCCCTTTCACAAAAAACAGCTCAACATTTACCTGTTCAAAAAAAAAAATGTTCACAAAACACTTTACTCAAGAAATTGGGCATCCCGTTACAACAAATTTGACTTCCATTGACCAAAATTTGACTTTGATTCAAATGCTTACATCTCCAATACAATTTAGCTAACTTTAATGAAGTTTTTGAATATAGATCCATGCTATAAACTTTATTTTAGATTGCACAAAAATTTCTGCAATTACGTAACAGTTTTAGATGAGAGATTGAATTAAATTCTAGCAACTTTTTCCACAAATGGGAAAGCTTCACACATTGATAGTTTATAATGTCAAGAATGAAGGAATCTAAATTGCCAATTGAATAAAAAAATCCAATTACATTTCTACCATTCCTATTCTGGAAGATAACATGTCTTATCAATCCTTCTTCATATCTTCAGTCTCATAGTAGTTAATTTCTGGCAAGTCTACTTCTATGGGCAGCATCTCCATTTCTAAATCCTCCATTATGCAAAAATTCCATAGAACATATGTGGCATGAATGATCTTGGCTGCCCTGTCAACATGAATAGGCAAACCCTTGAGGATCCTAAATTTCCCTTTCACTATCCCAAAACCATTTTCCACGCATAATCTGCCTTTGCAAATCCTCTTGTTAAACCTGCCAAAAGACCTTGTACTATCTGGAAATACCTTCATTAGGAGCCTTCTCTTGGATATGTTGAATCATCTAAAAGCATTGGTGGAATGTTTACTGTAACATTTGCATCAAGGATCTCACCTCTGCTATTAATTTTCTTGCCATTCATGTGGACAATAGGATGCTGCAGAATCTATTTTGCTGCAAGCCTCTTGTACAATAAACTTTTCTTTAACTGGTATGAATCATTTACAGATCCCGTCCTACTAACACAAACATTGATAAACATTCTAGAATGTATTACTACACCTTGCATGAGGCAGGAATGACTCTTATGTCTACTGTAGTAGTCATCTCCTTTGTCTTTCTTGCATGGCTTCCTGTATAAAAAAAAATATGAGAACCAGTGATGACTTTATCATCCTTTAGCTGCTTCTAAACTATAGAAATGATGGCGATTGTTTCCTATTTTTTCAGCATTTTTATAGAAACGAATTTAATAGAATTGAATGTTTTACCATAAAATTGAGGTTTTTACTGTAAAATGTCCATTAATTTGGCGAATTTACTATAATTGGAATGCAATATTATCAAATTTTGGCGATTTTATGAAGTTCTTTAGCGTACGCATCCTAATAAACCATTGAATCCAATTTTTAAAAAATGGTAAAATATAGCAACTTTACGAAGTTTCACACCTTAAAGTCATCCCTGATGAGAACAATCAATAGCACCAAAAATGTTAGGCAAGCCTGTGGCATCTTGAAACTCCTTCATAATATCTAGCAGTCTCTCGCTCCAGGGCAGGGCAATAAATTTCTTGTAGAGCATGGTCTTAGAAGCAAGAACTAATGTCACTTTCTTTGTTTATTTCTGGACAGTTGCTTTTTCAATATAAAACCTTTGGCCAACATGTAAAGGCATCTCACCATGAGCAAGGAAATAAAGAACCATAGCAACGGCTTTCCAGGGTCTATAGAAGGTCTGACTTTCTGGCCTGGCCTAGATAGATATGGTACAATGAGATCTATCAGTTTCTCAAAGGAACCCCTCTTCATTCTGTAAAACTGATGCCACATATCATCTTCGAATGGTGGTAGGCAATTCCATGCATGATTGCCAATGTTATCCCATTGAGTAGTTTGTTTTGGATAAACCCACTCTTCTTGGTGATCTTCTTAGCCGAGATGCTACAGCCAGAAGTAAGATTGAAGATGCACATTGAAAACTAATATTTTCTTCAAATGGCTCTTCCTTGTCGACTATTGCCATGGGACCTTCCAGTTCAGTTCTTGTATCAAATCCAAGCAGAACTTCTGCATTGCTAAATCGAGCAAAATGGCCCTTATAAGCATTGCAATCGTATCTAAAATGACCGGATCCATTTGTCAAAATGCTGAAATACCGCTGTCTTTGATGTTTTGATAGGGCAAGGACGTGTTTAACTGATTTCTTATGGAATCCAAATCGAAACGTGATACGAAAACTTAAAACTTGTTGCTAAGAAGCGGGCCGAAAAGAACTCAAAATATCCCATATCTGATTTTCAAAGAATGCTTCAAGAAATTCAACTTTGCCATGGCATGTTTTACAATATTGAAAGTAAAGGTATCTAACACCTTATATGTGTCTATACTTTTGAAAATAATAGAATATCAATATGAACATTCCTCCAATTAATGCATAAATATCACATGCAAAAAAGAAAGAAAGAAAGAAAGATTATATTAACGTCTATGAAAGACTGCTTGGGTCTATGAGACCGTTTATACAACAATCATGTGTAGCTAGGGGCGCATTTGCAACATCCTACAGATGTTACATAAAAATGAAAAGAAGAAAAGCTAAACAATGAAATCATGAAACTTTTGTCTTCTTGGCCACTGGCTTGAAAAGAATGGAACACTATATACGCAGAGATATACCTCTGTTGTCTGCTGGAGCTAAGGATCTAAATCCATGTTGATACAGAGTCTGCAAACACTCTAAATGCAGTAAACATGTCTACAAAAAACACCATATACAACCCTTTAGATTTCTGATGAGATCATTGTTATATTCATATGGATCTGACCTGTTTTGTGGAAGCTGCATTGTATACCCATGGTTGGTTTCTCTAATAGTTGTCCTCTCCAGACATGTCTAGGATGTTGCAGCCTCTTGCAAGACTGGTGTTGCAAATGACATTTATTTTGGACTTGCTCTGGGCTATAACATCATCATTCCAGTTTTTGCCATAATTAAGAAGCATCTCAGCATCTAATAGGTGGAGCTTGGGACAATAGAAAGAATTACATTGAGGTCTAATACAAAGAAAGAAGAGTTTATCATAATCAGACTATTGGGCCATGGATCGACAAATCCAAGGACCTGGGGTAATCCATCGTGTCAATAGTTTTGATACAATGTTGCTTATGTGTTTAGGGACATAGATTTCAAATACTTCCTTGACTCTCGAGAAGTATAAGCAAGTAGTGCAAAAGTTAATTTCACTAAATGAGAAATGTTTGAGGAAACAATAATTTTCATTAAATGATCTCGTAGAGCATGCAAACAGGAAAAAATACAAGGACTTGCTTGAATGTTCTTTCCTAGTGTAGGATAAGAAACAAAAGTAAAGAATGCAAGCCCGATGCTTCTTTTCAGTAAGCAAATTTCTAAATCTTGATGCCAACGTTCAGGCAAGAATGGATTAAGCACCAAATTAGAAGAAATGCTTCTAACTATATTTTCTATAATTTGAGAAGTAAGGAATAACAGATTTGTGTACATTTTTCTCTGATTTTTAGAATTATCCCTTTCTTTTCACGGATTCAAAGGTAGCCATATATACTCTCTATTCAGATGGCATTTGAATCTGTGCCATTATCTTATCACCACCCACCGCATTTCTTGTGATTAAGGACATTGTCTAACTTAAAAACAGTAATATTGTCACACATCTGTACGATTCATTCTTTCCAAAAGGTAGTAAACTTTCCAGTTTAGTGCTCTGGTCAAATTCCATCACACAGATTTACAATATCGTCTCTTCTTGATTAAGTTGATCTTAGAGAGTAGCAACAAAAATGGTTAGAGATAAACAATTTTATAGCAATCTCTAAAAAAACAATGAAGTCCACTGCTTTCTGTAACTCGAGCATGCGTGTGTCCCTCAAAAATCCAATACAGCTCAAACAGAAAGTCTTTTTCTATGTACAGATTGGAGGATGGATCTAGAATCTACTTTCATAATTTTTATCTCATTGGACAAAGGAAAACAAACAATGAAGAGAAGAAAGACAAGTAATGTACCTCCGCATAATTTCCAGAAATATTAGTCAATACCTTTGTAAGATACACATATAGCCTGTTAAAACAGGAGAATCAGAAACTGTTAGACCATGTATAGGATGTTAGAACAGAAGTATCTGACAGGTTAGACAATAATTAAGTGGCCATCGTGACCTGTATTGAGTAGATTATACTTGGAAATTGGAGGAAGATGGATTGGCCACAGAATTAGATGGTGCAAGGTTCAGTACAGTTACACCACTTCTATCGATCTTTTAAAGAGCAGCACTGAAACCTTTCCAATGGAAAAATATATAAAGCCCCCAATAGAATGGGTTACATATGACCCAAAACTTGTGCCAACAATGGAATGCCAAGCCGGACCATAAACCTTATCAAAATCCTGCAGAATAATCAACAATCAGAAAACCACGCCAGGTTTCAAAGGTTGCAAAAATCTAAAAAAGACTACTTTTCAAAGTTGAGTCCAGTGGTTTCAGAAGTTGCAAAAGTTTAAGATAACAGAAGGAAAGGAGAGGGTAAATAAATAGCACCTTTTTTATATGGGAAGCCACTCTTTTGTAGTTCAGCTTGCTACTAACATTACTCTCAAGAGCTTCTTGAGCACATTGCACTGCATGGTTCTGCATAGGAGAAGCCATATCTACTGACTTCATTTTCAAATTTGCAACCACTGGCTTAGAAACAGCTGAGCTGATGACTGCTTGCTTCTCTTCCACAGGGCAGTTTTTAGCACTAGGCGCTTCGCAATTGGTATCATCAGATTTCCTAACATCCAACCTTGCATTTCCTTTCTGTGGTACAGAAGCCTTTGCTCTTTCTATGACAATCCCAGGAGCAGGCCTCTCTGCTGCAACTTTTTGAGCAGGTCTATCAGGCATTAGTCTAGTCTTACTTGAATGGTCTCCTCCTTTGCAGGCATCTTTGTTTCCCTATCACTGACAAGCTCAACTCCCAGCATCAAGCCTCTTCCCCTCACATTCCCTATAACTGCACTAGAAACAGATCCTTAATATAACAATATACAAACCACAACGATACCATTCTTAGCATTATAAACAAAAGCAAGCGCATGTTATTTGACACAATTAACTTCTCTGTTGCTGCATCTAATATGAATCACTCATGATATATAAAATATTTCATGTCCCTTATCGTGATAATGAAAATGCGAGCATACTTCTGATGAGATGAGACATACTGTGATGTTTGTTCTGGAGGTCTTGTAGGCTACTGATAAGATGACCACCAACAGCAGCAAATGTTCCTGGCACTTTTCTTTATCCAAGACAGTAAGCACAGCATGTCCTGCAGCCGAGCATACTGGATTTCCACCATAAGTATTGAAATGTAGGCGTTGCGCAAGGACAACTGCAATTTCAGGAGTGGTCAGTACAGCTGCTAGAGGAAGCCCATTTCCTATACCCTATAAAGCACCACAGAGATCATTGCAGATATACAAGGCCACACTTTGATATGCAGAAAGAGCCATGTTATTGGCAGCTTTTGGAAAAAAAAAGAAGAAAAAGGAACCTTTATCATTGTGACAATATCTGGAATGACACCCTGTGTTTTCTCAGCCCGGCCAAAACCAGTCTGCACTTCATCGGCAATGCATAGACCTCCAGCTTTCCTAATAATAACATATGCAGTAGGTAGATAACTCTTTGTATTACCTGGTCAAATAACAATAAAAAAAATATGCTCCATTTCCAAAATCAATCTTATTTTTCTTCACAAGCAACGGTGTGCCCATCTGATGCTCTGCGTTCCAGCTGCATATTAGGTCCTGCCACTGCATAGCCTGGGATAATTCTTGCATTTTCTTTCAAAGACAGATGTTAAACTCAGAGCAAAGACTTGCTTATGTGGAAATCGGACAAGACAACAACCGTAATGCAGTCGTATTAAAACAAGATCTAATACCATTTAAGAAAATGTGGCAGCAAAACCACATTTCTACTTGACGATGCAAAACCAAGTTGTTTGCAAAAAGATCCATACCTCTGTTTTAGCTCATAACTCCTTCTAACCAGGCCAAAGAAAGCATTTTCGAACGAAGATGTGTTCTTATTCTTCATCGGATTGAAGCGCGGATCCTTGCCTTGCAAGTTATCCGGTTGGCTTCAAGAAATAAGACGTGGAGTTCTTTACCAGCTGACCGACAGTTTACGGGAAATAGGAGGTTTTTAGCAGTCACCAGCATATCCTAGGGATATTCTAGCATATACCTAGGATATGCCAAAAACCCACATAAACAAGGGTTTGCCCCCTAGGGGCAACCCAAAAAATTCCGGTTCTAAAATTTCGTTTTTGGCCAGAAAATGGCATGTTACTGGCGTTACTAACGACCGGAAAAAGGAGACACCCACCCCAAAAACATTTTATGTAATTAGACTAGTAAACAAGTGGTCGACATTGCCGGGCTAATGTTGGGAATGTGTTAATGACCTCTCTCAATTTAGTGCACATACTAACAAAATGTTGAGAACTAAGAAATTGTGTGTTGGGTTTAGTTTTGATCATCCTTTTTCTAATGTTCAACATGGGAGAGTTGTTTCATAAAGTTTGCACAATTAGTACAATAGTTTGGAACTCAGATTATGGTATTGTATTGTATAAAAAATGGTATATTTGAGGTAGTTTGAGCAGTTTCTTTTGTTCAGTGGTCTTGTTTCTATTTTAAAATTGTTTTTGGATGGCTTTGTTTCAATGGTTCAAAAACAGGAAGGTTTTTGAGATGCGAAGTTCTTAGTGCATGGATAAGACTGCATGGTCTTTCTATTTTTGTATGAAAAGTTTTTGATGACGACCATAGCTGGTAGCAGGGCAGGGGATTTAGGTGCAAAGAAGGTGTTGGGGTGGTCACACTCACCACACTGGTCACCACTCACCACACTCGTCACCACATGCCACAGTCACCACTTACCACTCACCACACTCACCATTATTGAGGTGGTATAGGAGATTGTATACCATATATGGAGGGAGATACGCACATGCACGCGTGCAGGATATTTGCACGTATGCATTGTGGATGGATGATGAGCATTGTGTTATCGGAGCAGAGAGAGAAGAACAGAGGGAGACGGTAGTATTTTGCTTGATCTAGCTATGGAGATGATGAATCTTTGTGTTGTGCATTGCCTTGATCTGATAGATTGAGCTTGGATTGTTGTGTTGGGTTTTAATCCTTCTTGCAAGGTTAGAGTTCGGGCTCTCTAACAATTTAAGACCACGGTGCTCGACAGACCATTGATTGACAAGAATTTCCATTGAAAAAAGAGTTGTTACCATTGGTATTGGTGATCATCGGTAAAAAAAGACACCATTAAGGAAGGAGCAATTTCTTTGTGTGAAGGGGATTTTGCCGTAAGTGATTTGCGGGGCAAAATTTGACAAGGGGGAGCATAGTTTTATGCCCAAGGGAAGTAAGAGGATATCCCACCAAGCTCCATCGTAACAAGAAGGGGACCGTGAGTCAATCTTTGGGCTCAAAATTGCATCAAGATTCAATTTCGTTTTCAGATTTGGGAGCAGATCCGGGGTCTAATTCTCGATCCGGGAGGTTTTGATTCCGTTCTAGATCTAGAAAGTAATCCAATTTCGTTTTCAAATTGAAGGGAGATTCAATTTCGTTTTTCCAATTTCAAGAAACCCAAGAAGAGGCGTAGATGGTGTATTACCACCTATGGTATGGGGTTTTCGGACAATGGGGATTCCAAAGTTTGATGATCCGGGTGGATTGGGATCCTTTGAAGCATATTGTGAAGTTTGAGAGGTATTGCCAACAATGTAAGTTACCTTTCTTGATTACTTGCTTTGGTTTCATAGTTCTTTGCAAGATTCAGTGGAGGAATGGGCACAAACGCAGCCAGATACCATGACATTCAGGAATTAAAGGAAGCTTTCATTGCTAATTATCAAGAAACCCATGGTAAGGATAAGACTATGGAAAGGTGGACAAATTTCACACAAAAGGAGGATGAGTCAATTAGAGAGTATAATCAGAGGTATATTGCGGTTCTCAAAGCCGTGGTTCATTGGAAGATTGCAAGGAGTGATGAAATGGATATTCAGCTGAAACGAGCTATTGCTCATAAGGTGAAGGCTAAACATCCTACAACATTGTTAGAAGCACAAAAGTATGCTCTCAAGGCTGAAGATAAGCTCGGATACATTCATGAAGTTGCTGCTCCAGAGCATAAAACAGAGGATATTGCAGCCAAGATTTCTAAGCTTACAATTGGTGAGAAGCCAAGGGAGGTTCAGTTTATTACTTGTGAGTATTGTGGGTCTATTGAGCATTCTGATACTATATGTAGATTGCTGAAATTCTGCTCAAGATGCCAAATCAAGGGCCATAATGTTCAAGAATGTAGGGAGAAGAGATTCTTTGAGAGGGCCAATCCGGTATTTGCTGTTATGCAACAAGCACCACCTATTCCTATTCAACCAATGCAGGCAGCACCTATCATACCACAAGTTCCAATGATGCCACAAGCTCAAATTGCCCAACAAGCTCCAATGAGTTCCACACAAATGGTGCAACCAAAACAGGGATGGTATCCAAGTAAGGCTCATTTGTATTGCAAGTTATGTGATAAATTCACTCTTATTGAGGAGCTTAAGAAACAAGAGAAGGCAAAATCAGTAGTAAATTGTGGATTTGTTGGGGTGGTCACCACTCACCACACTCGTCACCACACACCACAGTCACCACTTACCACTTACCACACTCACCATTATTGAGGTGGTATAGGAGATTGTATACCATATATGGAGGGAGATATCGCATTATGCACGCCAAGCGGGATATTTGCACGTATGCATTGTGGATGGATGATGAGCATTGTGTTATCGGAGCAGAGAGAGAAGAACAGAGGGAGACGGTGTATGCAGAGAGAGTATTTTGCTTGATCTAACTATGGAGATGATGAATCTTTGTGTTGTGCATTGCCTTGATCTGATAGATTGAGCTTGGATTGTTGGGTTTTTCATCCTTCTTGCAAGGTTAGAGTTCAGGCTCTAACAGAAGGGGAGGAATCGAGAGTGAAAGATTCAAGAGGAGGAAAAACTTGGCTATTTGTGGGTTCAAATCCCACTGTAGATTTGAACTCCAGGCAGGACTTCTGGCTGCATCCTTTGGATTTAGCATGTGGTTGAGAGCTTCGAATCCATGAAAATCAGGAGGTAGGGTTACTGGCCTTTGGATTTGAAGCGAGCTTCGTGGCTTTTCGGTTTTGGCGGGGCACGGATCGATTTTTGCACCGCGAAATGTTCTTATCCGGTTTTGCGTACGGATTCCTTCGCACTGCGCCGCATTTAACTGCTGGGCGTTCTTTGCATCCGATCTGCAAGGAGACAGATCAGGACCACATTTTCATGGGTTATGTACAAATGAACCACATTTACTTAAGGGTTTCAAGATTTCTTAGTTTTTTTCGACACTTCAAGGCCAAAGTGAGGTTGCAACCTGGAGGTTCGAATCCTCTAGCCTAGCTTTCTGGTGACCAAGTATGTTGGTGTGGAGGCTGCGTCCGAAAATGCCGCTCAGGTGTGGCCAGTGTGGGAAACAAAACAGTTGGTTCTTACCTTTAATTTTTCATAAAATAGTGCAAGCAATGGTCTTTGTGCTCCATTGACTCGTGCAAGACATTTTAGCAAAGATAAAATGATGGACCTCGAACTGGAAGATTTCATGGAATCTTCCGTGATCTGAGGGTCCTGAAACCAAACCATAAAGTAGCGATGCAATAATCATACAAAAGAGAGTGGGTATTCACGAACAATAAAGACTTACATATATAATGTCATAATATGATAGGTTTTTGTGCATTTGGCTTTTTACAAATAACGTTGTAATAAAACACGTCGCATTATAAATTGTGTTACAAGAAATTTATTGCTATAGCCAAGGCCATCAAACATTTCTCTTTCAGAACTTTACTTGAGTCAATAATAATGAATATTTGCAGTAAGTACAGAAAAGAAATTTATGGGTTGATCGCTTTGTTTTAATCGAGATCATTGGGTGCTTTATTAAAAAAAAAGGGAGAAAAAAGACGAGGAAAAAGGATCAGAGAAAGAGAATCAATTGAGTTTTCTCGCTCTAATTGTAGCAAATAGAATAGAATAGAATAGAATAGAATAGAATAGAATAGAATAGAATAGAATAGAATAGAATAAATAGAATAGAATAGGTTTTAAGCGTCCACTTGAGACCAATTGGCCTATGGGACCCAAACAAAAGAGAGCGTGAAGCGTATTCTTGTGAGGATTAAAAACCCCACCTCAAGAAGTTTTCGAGGGAAAAACCTTAGCGATAATAAGCATCTTTGGCATCTTTATACAATTGCATAGGACAGGTTCAATACCGCCCCTGTAGGACAAAACGAAGTCCGCATCATCCATAACCTCCCGAGGTATGACCCCAACAAACCCATCGACGCCAGAGTCAATAATCGATGCAAATTGGCGGGTGCACTAAATGTCGAACATATCGCTCTGGATATGGGAAAATGCCGGGCGAATCGGAGGGCATGACATTCATCCTCAATCGCGCCCTGGTGGCAACAGTGGCAAAGCCTTTGCTCTCGTGCTTCCCGAGCCCAACGCCATGTTTCAATGCGGAGGCAATGTGCACCCGTGCGAATGGAAGCTATAAGTCTGCGCTTCTTCATGGGAGAGGAACCCTTATCCAATTATAATAGACGGATGTCGTTGGTAGTGTCGCTAGACCTGTATACTTACCTGGGTCTGTGAAAGGATAAAGAGCAACTTATAGCAGGCACTGAGCTTACTGGGTTTGAAAATCCAATACCCAACAAATTGATCCATTGATACTTGGACCAAACAAAGAGGTGCCCAAAAGAAAATGCAATGGCTCCAGAAAAGCCCATTCCTGTTACAGCCATTTTAAACGAAATTGGGGTCCCGATCTACCTCTGAGACCACCCAATCAAGTCCAGCGATGGTCGGGTAGACTTGTTCTTGTTCAGGTGGAAAAAAAGTCACCAAACAGCAAATAATTCTGCCCTCTTTGGTTAATCAATCATCCAAGGCAATATCCAGAAAAAAGAAGAAGAGTAAACTATACTTTTTTCTGGCTTGTGGTGCTAGATTCAAGTTTATTGTGTGGATGCGCTGGGCTGCGCTATTGTTGTTTTATATGATCATGTGCACTCTCTTTAGAAATGGGCAGGGAAGATCAGAAAAACTAAGAGTTTTTTACAGAGCCCTTCGTTTAAGAGTTTTTTACAGAGCCCTTCGTTGAAGAGCTGGTCCACTATCTTATTGCTTTGTCCCTTGGCCTTCCTCTGTCAGAGATTTTTCGTTTGTGATTCTGCTCTGGCTTGCAGTATGAAGAAATGTAGAAATCTGTAGTATAGCTGAACTTTCCTTCTTCCGCCATAGCTCGAATATTGAACGCTCTTCCTTTTTTTGCAATATAACTCCACGTACTCCACAAATATTGTTCTATTTTCACCAGGAAAGATTTTGTGGCCATGTCTGTAAGGGCATATCTGTTGAGTTCGGATAGAAAACAGAGAACTTCTTGGCGCCACAGCCATATCTAGACAGAGCAACCATAGTAATGTGAAGGAATTAGGGTTATAGCACAAGACCAAAAATGCGGGCCCTTGAAGGTCGTGCTCTGCCATAGCTGGACATCACGAAACTCAGCTCCGGCTTGTCCGCCATAGCCAGATCTTCCCCTGCTTTGTTATTCCAAAAACTCGCCTGATTGTCTTCTTTTTTCTGCTGGATTTGTTAGTCTCAGTCTTTTCTTCGCATTCTGTTGGATTTTTTTTCCATGGCTTAAGATCATTGCTTACGATCATGGCTTCCAGCTTCTAGCTCCCTTTTCATGGATCCAAGATCATTCGTTAAGGTTTCGGTTGCCGTTCTGGGATTACGTATCCCTGTTGCAATAAAAGGCGCTACAAATTGAATCTATTCCTCTTCTTCGCCCTGTTTCTGCGAGGTCAGGCTGCCAAACTTACCTGTTCAATCTGCCCCTGTGCCGCTCTTAACTCCCGAATCTGCAGATCCAAATCCGTTAAATGTCGCTGCGAGTTTTTACCTGGACGAAGATGCAGTGGCCAAGCTTTTTTCTTCTTCTTCTTGTGTCAGATCTTCACGGCCTCTTCTGGAGGTTATGATTTATACGGGCAGACAGGGCACTTCTTGCCGATTAAGTGAAGGTAAGCTTGTAGGAACTCTGAGCATTCCGATAGGGCCAGAATGGATGGAGGAAATGCCTGTTCAGATTCGTAACGAATGGACTGGTCTTGGAAAAGATTGTGGCAATAAGTTGATTCAATATTCTACTCCAAGAGCTCAGCTCCATGTTCTTGTGAAGGTCGAGGCAGTTCCAGTTCGACGGAGAAACTGGCGCCTAAAGCTCGAAGCATGGCTGGGACTGAGCCCAACATGGCCGATTTGGCTCGAGCGACAGCCATCTGCTCCACTCCTCCTAACCAGAAGTTGGCTATGGCTTCGGATCTGCCATTACAGCAGGTCTTAAGGAAGCGCGGCCTTACAGCAGGTCGCGTGTCGTTTGATAGTGGCCACAAGAATAAGTGTCAACAAGATAAGAATTTAGATTGCGGCGGAGAACACGAAAAGGGAAAAAAAGAAAAATTTGAAACTGAATTACATATGTTTAGATGACCGAAACTATTGTTTCTAAACTTTTTTCTATATATCATCCACGTGTGCAGATAATAGATACCAACTCATGAAACAAATGTTTGTCTTTTCTCTTGATTGTCTTTTATGATGCTTAGGTAGTTTATTTTCTATACTAAGGATGTATGAAAAGTAAAAGCACTTTATAAAAGAACATGTTACCTTGTTGGCGTTATACCTCAAATCTGGATGACATTATAGGAGAAATAACATGGTTTTTGTACTAGTTACAACTGGTTACATGACAAAGTGTCTAATTCTATTCATATGTTTTACTTTAAGGGGGACTTTGTACATCTTCTTCATGTAAGATCGCTATGTTTTCTCGTCATTTGTAATAGAGCTTATTTTGTTCTAGCTCTCTTCATCTACAAATGCCTTCAGAGAAAGTTATCACAGGCTACTAGTATTCCATTACCAACATTGGTCCCTTCACACTTCGTTTCTCTCTTACCTCTTATCCAAAAATCTTTTAAAGAATCTTTGTCCAATTTTCAATCAACCATGCATATTTCTCTCATATATATCTCAATACAATGTAACAATATTTGTGAAAGCCAGTCATATATGAAGTGAAATGGCAATGGCAAGATCTAGGTTATGTGGCTGATATCATCTCACAATACAACTAATCAACAATATTGTATATTTCATTCCAGGATTTATCACCCAAAACATTGGAATGACATATAATTAAAAGCCCATGTGCAGATTATTATGCCATAGAAGAGAAGAGAGAACTGATGATGCACCGAATTCCATAGAAAACAATGTCTGTTAGTAATGACAGTAAACAGTCAGGCGATTACAAAACCAACTGATAATGCTTATGCATGGGATATAGTCCCTGTGAAAACAGTCGAGGGATATTAAAGAGCTTTACATTCAGCCATTAATACAATATATAACCATTAATACAATATATGACAATATAATGAGAAAAATGGCGTAGATGTTTAAAGATTCCACCATATGCTCTTACTTTACATGTGGATCATACTGTGATCATGGTATATGATTTATTTCCTGGCCTATCTACAATGTTATATTTTAGTCCTACAAAACTATTCCATTTTTTTATACAATGCATCACCCTCTTATGGAATTAATCCTATTCCAGCAAGTAGCATAGCATATGTTGTTTATTGTTTTGCATCTAGCTCTTTGAACATGAATCATATGCATTTGCTCTTTATCATTGATCCTCTATATATTTTTATTCTTTGTACCGACATTGTCAAATTTGTACGTTGCAACATTTTGAGAGGTTTCTAGAAGATGAGGGTCAAATTGGTAATTGAATATGTGAACAGATTTTGAAAGGTTCTGATCCATAAAGCATCATATTTTCGAAGCTATATCAAATATATTATCATTGCTCTTATTTGTACAAACATTGTCTATTATAAGATAAGATAAGATAAGGCATCACATTTTTGAAGGTGTTACAAATGTTCAACGATTAATCATCGTTAAGTAAAGATTTTGTTGCTGCATGTAGCATTACAACACGATTTCCCATAGCAACTGATTAGTTGAACTGCCGTTGAATGACCTTAAACATGTTGAAAAATATTAAACATGTTACATGAAGAGAATTACCATTTTAGTAGTGAGCAAATAATGGATTTTTGATTAAACCAAAAGATCCAAAATCTTAAGTTCACGATGTGATCTAGTCAACATATGTGCTGGCCTTGGCAACATATAAAAATCTCTTAGACAACAGTATTACACAACTTATACGGACAACTCTAGTCGCAGAACCTGAATTACGGACTGAACATGAGAAGGACCAATCTTTTCCTGAGTCCTTGAACATGGCTTCACCCTGCACCCATCTGGTCCAGGATCCAATGGAAACATGTTTTTTTATGACAATGTTATGTCAATTTGCCTCAAGAACGTGTAATCTGCAACAAATAGTGAGAATAGCAAACTAAGACCAAATGGATTTTTTTTATTTTTTATTTTTTTTTAATATTTGTAAACAATTGCATAGATACATATCTGAGTGATACTTAGGCTTAGGCATGAAGGCTTTTGCTTATACCTATTAGCTTTGGACTGCGATAGGATACATACAGATACTTAAATCTAAAGTTGGTATTTTTACAGGAATAATTCTAAGATATTGGCTTATTGTTAATGACTGTATGACTATGGTTCTAAGGGCAGGGACTTGGCTCACTTGGGCTATACTTTAAAAAGATTTTAATACACTAAATGCCATGTAACTTGGATATGGGTTTTAATTAATTAAGATTTAGGCCTGTAATGGCTCCTACAGTAGTGCCAAGGTTTAACAGAAATGCGGTTCGTATTCTAACTCCACAAGCTATCAAAGTCTGGTTTAGGGTACAGGCTGACGAACTATGGAGATGCTCTACACGAGCAAGGCTGGATCCACGGCCTTTAACCCTGACGAAACACCACAAGGTTAATACGGCTTGTGCAAAACATCTAATTCGCGTACAGTTGCTGGAGCTCGAGGTGAGAGTTTCTGACATTACTTAGCCACAGCTGGAAGCTTTTATATTCTATAGGCCTTAGACATAAAAGATTAAAGATACACTAGAGGCCAGGGCTCAGATTCTGGAGCAGTTGGTAAGATTACATGTCCGAGTCTAGTAAATGAAATCTGTAGTGTATGAGCAATGGGCGGGAATAAATGCCCTAAGGATGAACAAAGTTACAGTGATATGTTTGAGTATCCAGATGAACATGATTCCGATGACTACCCAGTTAGTTCTAACTCTGTGGAAACTTTAGAGGAAGAATGGTTTGTCACTTGGGCTTCGCCCCGCATTGAAGTATGGCAAACAAGTATAGATGCTGATGCTAACACAGGAGGTAAACGTCCATAGCAAAATTATCAAGGGGCCGGAGCTCATAAGCAGAAATACACGAGCAGGCTGGTGAATCAAATTTCAGGGATAATATTCCAGATACACAGAATGATGATACTGAATGTGAAATCGACGGCATTCAGGTTTGGTCATGTCATATTTCTTCTTAGATGCTTAAATATTTGTACTCATCGGTTCTTGCTTAAAAATACAAACCGCATAAGGGCAAAAGGCTTGGCCTTGCAAATATGGTGTCCGATCGGGCTTTTAACATATCTAATTTATCCATACCACTTCTTCATTATTTAAGTTAATCACAAGACGACTTCCGCCGCTTTTTAATGGTGACCTCGGAGGGGCTCTACATTGGGTTAAACATCACCCTCTTATGGAATTAATCCTATTCCAAAGAAGTAGCATAGCATATGTTGTTTATTGTTTTGCATCTAGCTCTTTGAACATGAATCATATGCATTTGCTCTTTATCATTGATCCTCTATATATTTTTATTCTTTGTACCGACATTGTCAAATTTGTACGTTGCAACATTTTGAGAGGTTTCTAGAAGATGAGGGTCAAATTGGTAATTGAATATGTGAACAGATTTTGAAAGGTTCTGATCCATAAAGCATCATATTTTCGAAGCTATATCAAATATATTATCATTGCTCTTATTTGTACAAACCTTGTCTATTATAAGATAAGATAAGATAAGGCATCACATTTTTGAAGGTGTTACAAATGTTCAACGATTAATCATCGTTAAGTAAAGATTTTGTGGCTGCATATAGCATTACAACACGATTTCCCATAGCAACCGATTAGTTGAACTCGCCGCTGAATGACCTTGAACATGTTGAAAAATATTAAACATGTTACATGAAGAGAATTACCATTTTAGTAGTGAGCAAATAATGGATTTTTGATTAAACCAAAAGATCCAAAATCTTAAGTTCAATGATGTGATCTAGTCAACATATGTGCTGGCCTTGGCAACATATAAAAATCTCTTAGACAACAATTATTACACAACTTATACCTGACAACTCTAGTCAGCAGAACCTTTGGTCTGAACCGAACATGAGAAGGACCAATCTTTTCCCCGAGTCCTTGAACATGGCTTCACCCTCGCACCCATCCGGTCCGGATCCAATGGAAACATGTTTTTTATGACAATGTTATGTCAATTTGCCTCAAGAACGTGTAATCACGCAACAAATAGTGAGAATAGCAAACTAAGACCAAATGGATTTTTTTTTTTTTTTTTTTTTTTTAATATTTGTAAACAATTGCATAGATACATATCTGAAAGTGATACTTAGGCTTAGGCATGAAGGCTTTTGCTTATACCTATGAGCTTTGGACCATGATAGGATACATACAGATGCTTAAATCTAAAGTTGGTATTTTTACAGAATAATTCTAAGATATTGGCTTATTGTTAATGACTCAGATGACTATGGTTCTAAGGGCGTGGACTTGGCTCACTTGGGCTATACTTTAAAAAAGATTTTAATACACTAAATGCCATGTAACTTGGATATGGGTTTTAATTAATTAAGATTTAGGCCCCGTAATGGCTCCTACAAGAGTGCCAAGGTTTAACAAATGCGTTCAGATTCTAACCCACAAGCTATCAAAGTCCGGGTTTAGGGTACAGTGCCGACGAACTATGGAGATGCTCTACACGAGCAAGGTCGGATCCACGCCTTTAACCCCCGATTTAAAACACCACAAGGTTAATACTGGCTTGTGCAAAACATCTAATTCGCACAGCTTTTGCCGGAGCTCGAGGTGAGAGTTTCGACATTACTTAGCCACAAACTGAAGCTTTTATATTCTATAGGCCTTAGACATAAAAGATTAAAGATACACTAGAGGCCGGGCTCGACTGGAGCAGCTTGGTAAGATTACATGTCCGAGTCTAGTAAATGAAATCTGTAGTGTATGAGCAATGGGCGGGAATAAATGCCCTAAGGATGAACAAAGTTACAAAGATATGTTTGAGTATCCCGGATGAACATGATTCGATGACTACCCAAATTAGTTCTAACTCGCGGGAAACTTTAGAGGAAGAATGGCTTGATGCCAACTTCAAAGGCCGCATTGAAGTATGGCAAACAAGTATAGATGCCGATGCTAACACAGAGGTAAACGTCCATAGCAAAAATTATCAAGGGGCCTGAGCTCATAAGCGTAAATACACGAAAGCGGTGGTGAATCAAATTTCGTGGATAATATTCCGATATACGAATGATGATAATCAATGTGAAATCGACCCGCATTCAGTTTGGTCATGTCATATTTCTTCTTAGATGCTTAAATATTTTTACTACTTGGTTCTTGCTTAAAAATACAAACCGCATAAGGGCAAAAAGGCTTGGCCTTGCAAATATGGTGTCCGATCAAAGCTTTTAACATATCTAATTTATCCATACCACTTCTTCATTATTTAAGTTAACCACAAGACGACTTCCTCTGCCGCTTAATGGTGACCTCTCCTCGAGGGGGCTCTACATTGGGTTAAACACCACCCTCTTATGGAATTAATCCTATTCCAAAGAAGTAGCATAGCATATGTTGTTTATTGTTTTGCATCTAGCTCTTTGAACATGAATCATATGCATTTGCTCTTTATCATTGATCCTCTATATATTTTTATTCTTTGTACCGACATTGTCAAATTTGTAATGCTGCAACATTTTGAGAGGTTTCTAGAAGATGAGGGTCAAATTGGTAATTGAATATGTGAACAGATTTTGAAAGGTTCCATCCATAAAGCATCATATTTTCGAGCTATATCAAATATATTATCATTGCTCTTATTTGTACAAACCTTGTCTATTATAAGATAAGATAAGATAAGGCATCACATTTTTGAAGGTGTTACAAATGTTCACCGATTAATCATCGTTAAGTAAAGATTTTGTTGTCGCATGTAGCATTACAACACGATTTCCCATAGCAACCGATTAGTTGAATCGCCATTGAATGACCTTGAACATGTTGAAAAAATATTAAACATGTTACATGAAGAGAATTACCATTTTAGTAGTGAGCAAATAATGGCTTTTTGATTAAACCAAAAGATCCAAAATCTTAAGTTCACGATGTGATCTAGTCAACATATGTGCTGGCCTTGGCAACATATAAAAAAATCTCTTAGACAACAAAGATACACAACTTATACTACGACAACTCTAGTCGCAGAACCTGAATTACTTGACCGAACATGAGAAGGACCAATCTTTTCCCCGAGTCCTTGAACATGGCTTTACCCTGCACCCATCTGGTCCAGGATCCAATGGAAACATGTTTTTTTATGACAATGTTATGTCAATTTGCCTCAAGAACGTGTAATCTGCAACAAATAGTGAGAATAGCAAACTAAGACCAAATGGATTTTTTTTATTTTTTATTTTTTTTTAATATTTGTAAACAATTGCATAGATACATATCTGAGTGATACTTAGGCTTAGGCATGAAGGCTTTTGCTTATACCTATGAGCTTTGGACTGCGATAGGATACATACAGATGCTTAAATCTAAAGTTGGTATTTTTACAGGAATAATTCTAAGATATTGGCTTATTGTTAATGACTGTATGACTATGGTTCTAAGGGCAGGGACTTGGCTCACTTGGGCTATACTTTAAAAAGATTTTAATACACTAAATGCCATGTAACTTGGATATGGGTTTTAATTAATTAAGATTTAGGCCCTGTAATGGCTCCTACAAAGAGTGCCAAGGTTTAATGTAAATGCGGTTCGTGATTCTAACCCACAAGCTATCAAAGTCCGGGTTTAGGGTACAGCCGACGAATCCATGGAGATGCTCTACACGAGCAAGGTCGGATCCACGGCCTTTAACCCCCGACGTAAACACCACAAGGTTAATACGGCTTGTGCAAAACATCTAATTCGCGTACAGTTGCTGGAGCTCGAGGTGAGAGTTTCTGACATTACTTAGCCACAGCTGGAAGCTTTTATATTCTATAGGCCTTAGACATAAAAGATTAAAGATACACTAGAGGCCAGGGCTCAGATTCTGGAGCAGTTGGTAAGATTACATGTCCGAGTCTAGTAAATGAAATCTGTAGTGTATGAGCAATGGGCGGGAATAAATGCCCTAAGGATGAACAAAGTTACAGTGATATGTTTGAGTATCCCGATGAACATGATTCCGATGACTACCCAGTTAGTTCTAACTCTATGGAAACTTTAGAGGAAGAATGGCTTTGTCACCGAATTCAAGCTGCCTCGCATTGAAGTATGGCAAACAAGTATAGATGCCGATGCTAACAACACGAGGTAAACGTCCATAGCAAAATTATCAAGGGGCCGGAGCTCATAAGCAGAAATACACGAGCAGGCTGGTGAATCAAATTTCAGGGATAATATTCCAGATACACAGAATGATGATACTGAATGTGAAATCGACGGCATTCAGGTTTGGTCATGTCATATTTCTTCTTAGATGCTTAAATATTTTTACTACTGGTTCTTGCTTAAAAATACAAACTGCATAAGGGCAAAAAGGCTTGGCCTTGCAAATATGGTGTCCGGATCGGCTTTTTAACATATCTAATTTATCCATACCACTTCTTCATTATTTAAGTTAACCACAAGACGACTTCTGGCTGCTGCTTAATGGTGACCTCTAGAGGGGGCTCTACATTGGGTTAAACACCACCCTCTTATGGAATTAATCCTATTCCAGCAAGTAGCATAGCATATGTTGTTTATTGTTTTGCATCTAGCTCTTTGAACATGAATCATATGCATTTGCTCTTTATCATTGATCCTCTATATATTTTTATTCTTTGTACCGACATTGTCAAATTTGTACGTTGCAACATTTTGAGAGGTTTCTAGAAGATGAGGGTCAAATTGGTAATTGAATATGTGAACAGATTTTGAAAGGTTCTGATCCATAAAGCATCATATTTTCGGGCTATATCAAATATATTATCATTGCTCTTATTTGTACAAACCTTGTCTATTATAAGATAAGATAAGATAAGGCATCACATTTTTGAAGGTGTTACAAATGTTCACCGATTAATCATCGTTAAGTAAAGATTTTGTTGCTGCATGTAGCATTACAACACGATTTCCCATAGCAACTGATTAGTTGAACTGCCGTTGAATGACCTTGAACATGTTGAAAAATATTAAACATGTTACATGAAGAGAATTACCATTTTAGTAGTGAGCAAATAATGGATTTTTGATTAAACCAAAAGATCCAAAATCTTAAGTTCACGATGTGATCTAGTCAACATATGTCTTGCCTTTGGCAACATATAAAAAATCTCTTAGACAACAAGATACACAACTTATACCTGAACAACTCTAGTCGCAGAACCCGAATTACTTGACCAAACATGAGAAGGACCAATCTTTTCCTAAGTCCTTGAACATGGCTTCACCTCGCACCCATCCGTCCAGTCCCAATGGAAACATGTTTTTATGACAATATTATGTCAATTTGCCTCAAGAACGTGTAATCTGCAACAAATATGAGAATAGCAAACTAAGACCAAATGGATTTTTTTTTTTTTTTTTTTTTTTTTTTTTGAAGGACTTGAGCCTTTATTCTCCGTGAAAAGTTACACCTGCACAATGGGGACTAAAAAATCAGTGGAGAGAATATCCACCGTGAGCAAATCCACTCCATTCAAATACAACATCTAAAACAAAGATGAGGAGCAAGCAAAATCTCATGAGTAAGCGTGAATCTGAAGATAATGCTCCCAAATACGGCTCTTCACCTCATTAGCTATTGATGAGCACCTGAATGCTTTGACAATTCATTGTTGCGCATCAAGAAGGACCTGTGCATCCGAACAAGAAATACCTTTGAATATGAGAAGATTCCTTCTTTCCAAAAAGAACCGGATGATCCATGCGAAGCCAAATGAAACGCCCTTTTGCCAAATTTTCCCAACCATTTGGATAGACCGCTAATAACATCTGGCGGCTATTCAAATTGCAACAAAGAGGCCTTGAAGCCACAACCAAGCATGCCCGACCGCCTACACAGTGAAGAAGCAATGCTCAATTGTCTCTCGTGCACATAAGGGACAAAGTGCGATATCTCCGGACGAAAATCATGCATCGTAATATTAACGCTGCAGAAACGATGAATGACTTGCCACCATAAAATAGATACTTTGGGATGGAGTAGTTTATCCCATACCCATTTCCATACTGCTTGCTGTCGGTCCCTAGGAATGACCAAAGGCCACTTGGATGAAGGAGGCAAGATGTCCGCAGAAGCAAGACCTTGTACATGGAATTCACCAACTTATCCGCTTTAAGACCAGATGAATGTGCAAAATTTTTAAGAATAAGATTCTTTCGATCTATTAACTGCTAGGGCTAATCATAAGTTGTACCTTTCCAATTGATGATATACAATAGAAATTAGTACCTTATCTTTTCTTGTGCATAACTTCTTCAACAGAAAACCACCTCCTCAAAGTAGGAAAACCGCTCCAAATTATTTTTTATAAATAGCACAAATGACTGCATTTATAAAAGGATGTGATTGCTCCGCAATTTTGTGGCTAAGATCAAGATAAAAAAGTAAATAAAATAAGCGTGATTGTTCTACAATTTTGTGGCAGATCACAAACTTGATAAACTGATTTCTCAAGATTTGCATACAATGCATTTGGAGTAAGTTTAACCAAGAAATGAAAAGATCAATGGAAGAGAGCTCAAGGCCTCGCAATAGCCACATGATTCTGGAGCAAATCCAAGCTGCGCATATGTACGATGTAGTTGTTCATGGATATATATTAATGTTATCAAGGCATCCACACCTCCGTAAATGGAATTTTCATGCTTTACCTGTTTAATAAACAATGGCATAAGCATTTCTAACATCTGCAAGGAAGAGGAAAACAAAAAACCTATAAATGATATTCCTGTATGAAAAACATCCATCAATACAATGTTGTTTTGGACAGCTGAGATATCTAGCTCTAGGTACGGCCTGTCTGAATTCTATACAAACTTGAGAAAGCAAGCAAGTCTTTTTAATAGTAAGTACTATGAGATCTAAGCTAAAATCAAACATGGGACTAGTATTGTAATGAAATACATAAAAAAAAAAAAAAGAGAAGAAAAAGTTGTATGTCAGTTAGCAACAATATATATATCTATGATTGAACTCGTCGGTGGCGTTCCACCGGTGCGTAAAAATGATCAATGTGGACGTCTATCCAAATTTTAACTAGAGAGTCGGCCCGGCAGTAAAGAGCTCCAAAGATAGGAGTTTTCATGCAACCGTAAGCCGAGGGTGATTCTTGGCTATTGGACTATAGGGTATGTGATTGTTGAGTCGACTAGTTGCATGGGCTGAAAGCAAGCTCCCTTCAAGCACAGAGTGCATGTAGAGCTTATGCATGTCAAGTATCATGGGAGGCGGTGCCTTTGGGAGGTTAAAATCCCAAGAGTTGAATGTGAAAACTGCCTTGCCTGACGTCTTTTTCGGCTCCTTGTTTTCAAAAACCCCAAGGCTGCGGGATTATTTTTTTTGTTTATTGTTCTTAAGTTTCTTTTTTGTTTTTTTTTTTTTTTGGTAACATGTATGATATGAGATGTACCATATGGCCTTTTGTAGAATCGCACCAAAAAAATGGTCCTTTTTGTAGCGTAATACTTGTTAATATATGATAATCTTGGTCAAATATATATGTATTTTTACTAAGAATTTGTCTTCTTCCTAATGGCTCTATAAATATATTTCTAAATGTGTTTGAAGGTCACTCAAGTATGCCGGAAGGAAGGATTCAATTTGGCTTCACAGCTTTTAGGATGTTTGTAAATGATTTGTGTTAATGAATGTGTAAAACATTTTTACTATCAAGATACAAATCTAATGTTGATAACATTGATGCAATGATCATTTGGAGCTCATTACTTGTTAATACATTTTCTTACTTGTTGATACATTTCATATCTCATAGCTTATTACTTGTTAATTTTATTTCCGTGAATATATTTCTTCCGGGTCGCCTATATATTCTCGCTTCAATATCTACTAATGTAACTGCTCATAATCTATTATGTCAGACTTAGTCAAGTTTGTATTCCCTTTCACAAAAAAAATGCTCAACATTTACCTGCTCAAAAAAAAATGTTCACAAAACACTTTACTCAAGAAATTGGGCATCCCGTTACAACAAATTTGACTTCCATTGACCAAAATTTGACTTTGATTCAAATGCTTACATCTCCAATACAATTTAGCTAACTTTAATGAAGTTTTTGAATATAGATCCATGCTATAAACTTTATTTTAGATTGCACAAAAATTTCTGCAATTACGTAATAGTTTTAGATGAGAGATTGAATTAAATTCTAGCAACTTTTTCCACAAATGGGAAAGCTTCACACATTGATAGTTTATAATGTCAAGAATGAAGGAATCTAAATTGCCAATTGAATAAAAAAATCCAATTACATTTCTACCATTCCTATTCTGGAAGATAACATGTCTTATCAATCCTTCTTCATATCTTCAGTCTCATAGTAGTTAATTTCTGGCAAGTCTACTTCTATGGGCAAAGATTCCATTTTTAAATCCTCCATTATGCAAAAATTCCATAGAACATATGTGGCATGAATGATCTTGGCTGCCCTGTCAACATGAATAGGCAAACCCTTGAGGATCCTAAATTTCCCTTTCACTATCCCAAAACCATTTTCCACGCATAATCTGCCTTTGCAAATCCTCTTGTTAAACCTGCCAAAAGACCTTGTACTATCCGAAATACCTTCATTAGGAGCCTTCTCTTGATATGTTGAATCATCTAAAAGCATTGGTGGAATGTTTACTGTAACATTTGCATCAAGGATCTCACCTCTGCTATTAATTTTCTTGCCATTCATGTGGACAATAGGATGCTGCAGAATCTATTTTGCTGCAAGCCTCTTGTACAATAAACTTTTCTTTAACTGGTATGAATCATTTACAGATCCCGTCCTACTAACACAAACATTGATAAACATTCTAGAATGTATTACTACACCTTGCATGAGGCAGGAATGACTCTTATGTCTACTGTAGTAGTCATCTCCTTTGTCTTTCTTGCATGGCTTCCTGTATAAAAAAAAATATGAGAACCATCAATAGCACCAAAAATGTTAGGCAAGCCTGTGGCATCTTGAAACTCCTTCATAATATCTAGCGATGAGAACAATCAATAGCCTGTTAAAGTAATAAATTTCTTGTAGAGCATGGTCTTAGAAGCAAGAACTAATGTCACTTTCTTTGTTTATTTCTGGACAGTTGCTTTTTCAATATAAAACCTTTGGCCAACATGTAAAGGCATCTCACCATGAGCAAGGAAATAAAGAACCATAGCAACGGCTTTCCAGGGTCTATAGAAGGTCTGACTTTCTGGCCTGGCCTAGATAGATATGGTACAATGAGATCTATCAGTTTCTCAAAGGAACCCCTCTTCATTCTGTAAAACTGATGCCACATATCATCTTCGAATGGTGGTAGGCAATTCCATGCATGATTGCCAATGTTATCCCATTGAGTAGTTTGTTTTGATAAACCCACTCTTCTTGGTGATCTTCTTAGCCGAGATGCTACACCCGTAAGTAAGATTGAAGATGCACATTGAAAACTAATATTTTCTTCAAATGGCTCTTCCTCCGTCCGACTATTGCCATGGGACCTTCCAAATCAGTTCTTGTATCAAATCCAAGCGAGAACTTCGCATTGCTAAATCGAGCAAAATGGCCCTTATAAGCATTGCAATCGTTATCTAAAATGACCGATCCATTTGTCAAAATGTCGAAATACCGCCTTTGATGTTTTGATAGGGCAAGGACGTGTTTAACCGATTTCTTATGGAATCCAAATCGAAACGTAGATACCGTAACCTTAAAACTTGTTGCTAAGAAGCTTGGCCGAAGAACTCAAAATATCCCATATCCGATTTTCAAAGAATGCTTCAAGAAGTTCAACTTTGCCATGGCATGTTTTACAATATTGAAAGTAAAGGTATCTAACACCTTATATGTGTCTATACTTTTGAAAATAATAGAATATCAATATGAACATTCCTCCAATTAATGCATAAATATCACATGCAAAAAAGAAAGAAAGAAAGAAAGATTATATTAACGTCTATGAAAGACCCGCTTGGGTCAATGAGACCGCTTATACAACAATCATGTGTAGCTAGGCGATTTGCAACATCCTACGATGTTACATAAAAAATGAAAAGAAGAAAAGCTAAACAATGAAATCATGAAACTTTTGTCTTCTTGGCCACTGGCTTGAAAAGAATGGAACACTATATACGCAGAGATATACCTCTGTTGTCTGCTGGAGCTAAGGATCTAAATCCATGTTGATACAGAGTCTGCAAACACTCTAAATGCAGTAAACATGTCTACAAAAAACACCATATACAACCCTTTAGATTTCTGATGAGATCATTGTTATATTCATATGGATCTGACCTGTTTTGTGGAAGATGGACTTAAGAGATTAAATCAGGAGGTTTCACATCCAGCAAAATACACACAACAATGTCTGAACAACTTCTTAAAGCAAAGTCAAAAAGATGAAGGCCATATGAAACATTTATCTAAAGCTCATTGTAGCTGCAACAGACAAAAAATGATTCATTGTGCAACAGATATGTGCAGGACTATTTTGAGGTTGAGACTCATGATATTGCAGTGTTTAATAACTGAAAATACAATATCAGAAGTAGAAAAACTTACCCTAACAAAGCTGCTAGGCATTTTATTTTTCATCATTCTATGTTGCAGCGACGGATTCTTTCCTATGCAAGTTTCGCCTGCCATAACTAGGCGCCAATGCGACTTCCATCCACCATACGCAGGCACCGATGCTACTGTGATAGTAACCAAAATCCGAATTGCTGCATGCAATATTCCTGCTTGGCCAGAATCAAATGTCCAGCTGCAAAAGCTTTGAAAAACGAATATATGGAGCTCCAAATTGAAGCTTTTGTGTTCCGACCTTGGCATCATCCCTATAGACCGAGAAAGGAAAAGCAGACGGATTGGTAGCAGAGAAAGCTGAACGGCCCCATAATTCCACTTGCTCTTACTATGATAAATGAAGCGTTAAGTTGGTTGAGGGAGGCTAAAAACCAAGATATTGTCGGAAAACTAAAAGGCAAGCTTTTCCGATCTCAAAATTTCGTTTATTGGCAGAAAAATGGCATGTTATCGATGTTATCGGCGGCTGAAAAAAAAAGACACACCCCACGAAAACATTTTAACTAAGTAGATAGACATTAGGGAGAGGCCTCCCTTTCTATGACCATCGTTGTAAATGTCGAACGTGGGTATGTTATAGCCAGCCTTAAATGGCAAAAAATCTGCGAAGTCCACAAAATCGCCATGTTTTTTTTTTGACGCCGCTATAACATGTCAAAGACCCAAATGTACTATGGATATACCCGTGGGTTAAACATGATGGTAATATGTACAGCGCTCCTATGAAAGGTGGTTTTACGGTCAGGATGAACGATTCGTCTAATGTTGGATTAGCCAATGGATCTTACCCGGTATCCCATTACGCCTATTTATATGTTCGGATAGTGACACTGAAAGTTTGGGGCTTCCTTGCGGAACTTCTTTAGGGTTTCAATCCGACCTGAGTATTTCCTGTGTAAGCAGATCCAGGTACTTCATCTCTGTTCTTTGATTGCTTGCGCTCTCTGCAGTTCAAATTCAGTTCAATCATAGTCTTAATTGAGGGTAGAGGTAAAAAAGGAAAAGAATAATGGGTGCCGGACCATCTTATCAGCGGGAAGACTGTCATGGTTACCATTGCCAAAGGCCCTGTGATCCCTGTCAAGCTCCTTTAGCACAGAACCATGGCAATACTTCTGATATGGCTCCTTTCCCAGATCCTTCGGCAAACCAACAACCAGGATTTCCTCCAGGTAACCCCTCTGTCTTCCAAGGTAATTATCAGCCCTATGTCATTCCTGGGCAGCAGCCTCCCCAACAGCCATTTGTTTTGCCAGAGCCCGCATATGGCTATCCAATATTAGGGCACCAGGAAGGCCATGGAAGATGGCATACTGGATTATGTGATTGTGCTGAAGATGTTCCATCTTGTTGTTTGGGGTGCTTTTGCCCTTTGCATTGCTTTTTGGGGAAAATGGAGTTTCTGGATGATGGAGAGACCTCTGGAGCTGCAGCAGCACTTATTTGGTATTTGTTGCAGCAGGTTTCTTATTGTGCATGTGTCTATTCATGTTTTTATAGAAGAAAGCTTAGGAGGAGGTTCAATTTGCCAGAATCACCCTGTCCCGACTGTTGTGTGCATTATCTCTGCTGGCCCTGTGCTATATGCCAAGAAGCTCGCGAGATTAAGTATCAGCAGGCTCATTGGTCAGGGCAGTATTCTGCAATTGCACCACCTCCACCTCAAGTATTTGAGGGCCGGAGATGGGATTAAGTTTCTGGAGGCAAGACAAATCATGCTATTGAAATAATTTTTATTTACGAATGCTACATGAGTGCCAATTCTGGAGTTAAAACTGAAAAAGAAATATCTTTGTTGTCAAAGACTATTGTATAGAAATATATATTTGTTTATAGATCATTGAGTATTACGTGTTCATTTTTCCATGCCAAATGGACTGTAAAATTGGCTGCAGTCACAAAATGGCACATAGCTAGGAAGGGTCTTTAACTTAAGGAACATTGCAGCAGTTTCTATCAGGTCATTTGGCTAAGGTCACGATGCTTAAACCCAAGTTAAAGCAATGTTATCCCGTGCACAAGAAATTACATCACACAAAAAGACCATTCCCATTAAGACCTTAAACATAAGAGACGATATCTGATTTGAACAAAATGTTTGCTTTTTAAAGATTGTCTGACATGTTTTACCAATTTAACACCTTAAAAGTAAAATGAAATAACAGACTCCCTCTTCTTCAAAACTATGCAGATATTTCAGACAGCCTAGTTTTGGTGTTGAGCTTTTTGAATCATGTTATTCTGACAATGTTGACTTCAATTCCCCATTCTTCTGAAGTTCTAGAACAATATCACAGCCACCCAAAAGCTCTCCGTTGTGGTACAACTGTGGAAATGTTAGCCAGTTTGAATACGATTTAAGCCCTTGCCTTACTTCTTCATCACTTAAAATATCAAAACTACCAAATTCAGCACCAATCTCTTTAAGTGCTGTTACCACCTTAGAGCTGAATCCATAACGTGGCTGGTCTGGACTACCTTTCATAAACAACATTGTTCTGGATGAGTTGATAAGCTTCTTCAACCGGTCTTCAATTCCATCCTTCTGGCAAACCCCTTTCTCAGAAAACAATTCCCTCAGTTCCCCACTCTTATGCATTTCCAAACAATGTCACACCCACCAACGAGTTCTCCCTTGCAATATAGATGGGGAAAGGTTGGCCAGTTTGAGTAGGTCTTTAATCCCTGCCTTACTTCCTCGTCATCAAGTATGTTGAACGTAGCAAAATCAACACCCTCTTCTTTCAGCACAGTCACAACTTTCCGACTAAATCCACATTGAGGTTCTTCTTTCGTGCCTTTCATGAACAGAATTACGGAGCTCGAATTCACAAGCTTTTCAAGTCGATTTTTGAGATTCTCATTAAGCGCAGGTGCAATTGCAGAATTGCAACCAGAGACTCCATTTGTTTGGGCCAACTTTGCAATAGCTTCTAGCACTGATGGGGCTCCACTCATGCCTAAACTAGCTGGAGCTGCTGGACCAACTAATGATGGAGATCCAGCTAACTTTGCTACCAAGCTCAGCAGGGTTCACACCCTCCAGTTTATCAACTAATTTCCCGTCCTGTCAAAATGCAACTTCAAGAACTCAAAAGCAACACAAAGAATCGCTTGCCAACAAACGTAGGACTAAAAATTATCATACTGCTAACAATTTTTGAATTTTAAAGATCCTTGATCTTTCCTGTCACTGTTCCTATCTTATGCAAATTTCCATCAAGAGTAGTTTTTCAAGTCCTCAATTATCGTGATCAAAGATATAGAACCCTAATTGACAAAGAAAGCACAATTATGATTACCTTTAAGAACACGAAGAAGGGCACAACAGATACTCCATACTCCTCAGAAATCTCGGGCAGTTCCTCAGCTTCAACCTGAAAGAAACATCCAGCCTTAGTAAGTCCAAAAACATAACGTGTAACTAAAAGTAAAACACGAATAAAACAAGGGGAAAAAAAATCAACCCTAAAGAATTGAGCTTGTGGTGTATCTGTAGAAAGCTGAGCAAAGACAGCATCCATTTGCTCAGAAGCAGCGCACCAAGGAGCCCAAAAGTGAAGAACTACGGGATTGGCCTCGGATTTAGCAGCATCCAATTCTGCCTTCTTTGTTATATCCTTGACGCTTCCTTTGGCCATTTCTAGAGATGCTGGGTTGGGAAGATATGGCTATGCCGGAACGGATTTGAGGAGAAAGAAAGAAAGATTATATTAACGTCGAGTGATGTATAGTGTTAGCAGGCTTAATACAAGACAACCAGGTTGCCGTTTACGAGGAACAAATTCTCTTAGGGTATAGGCTAGGGTATGGTTGCCTCCCCATACCCTTAGTTATCTTGGACTCCTCTTACCACATCGAGGCCAAATTCAATGCCGATGGCTTCAATTGTTGCCCAAAATCTACTACTCTCAATCCCTCCGAACAAGATGAAAGAACATCGAATTGCATTGAATTAGAGCAAACTTTTTTGTGAAGAATTGACCAATTTTGTTCACCAATCTAAAACTTGTAATAAATAAAATGCAAAGACAGGACTATAACCTCAACAGACAAAATGATCCAACTGAGCATAACCACCTGTCTATGCATAGGAATGAAACGGAAGGTAAAGTTTTCAAATCAGTACTTTCTTCTCTTGATCAAGAGAGAATAATTATAAGCCATAACAATTTAATTCTGCGTCCACTGAAAAAGAACCTCATTCACAGTGTCCATGCCCTTAAAGATATACAATCTCCTTCTCTTCTAGATCGAACCTAAAAGCCAACTATATGCAAGATGAAAAGCTCATTTCCACAATAATGTCATACAGTAGGGTAAATAACAAGCAAAATTTATAAGCTAAATAGAGAGGTGCCAAATAGGGTTAACAACCAAGACCATGTTAGGCGAACCCACTCACACAAGAAGAAGCAATGCTCAATACTCTCAACCCTTTGCCTACATAAAGAATAAAGCTCTAGAATCCAATTATCAATTTTATGGATCAGCCTATTGACTCTAAGACATTTATGAACTAATTGCCACTACAAAAGAGCCACTTTGGGATGGAGCAACTTATCCCACTTCATGTCCAAACACTTTTTCAATGTGGCTGAGAGACCTGAAGATGTCATCTATTAAATGAAGGCAAGATTTTAGAGTGCAAAAGCAATTTATAAACAGAAGAAACAAAGCGCCTTGGCTTGATGCCTTGACGACAACACCATACAACTACTTCAATCTCATGACCGTAATCATGTGGCAAACCATGCATTTACAAGTCCAAACCGCTTCTATGCCATCTTTACAACAAGAATCTTCCCATGAGAGGAGATGATCACACTCATACCAAGCTGCAATAGTGCTTATACCAGCTGCTATCCATTTTAATTGCGTTTTTAGATGAACAATAATACTCAAAGGCACATTCTCTGGAGTGTCCTACCGAGGAATCCACGAGCATGGAGTAGACAAATGAAGACACGCACCAGCATTGATATGAAAAAGGGATCTGGTAATATCTCAAGCAGCAAGCAACCTCTTTAGAAGCGGGAAGCATTAGGATAAGGATGTAGATGATAAAGCAAATACCAAGGAAGGCGCGGGTTTAATAATAGCCTTATGAAATAGAAGACAATATTGAATTGATCAGACAAGAACCTCAAACTAGGAAAATCATCCCATCGGCAAGAATCCTCCAATATGGAGGTGAAAACTAGCATTCCAAGGCCACCACCCCCTCAAAAGTTTAATGCATTTCTCTCACCAACCTTGACCACAACTTCTTCCCTCATCTCCACCCCAAAGGAAGTTCTTGACAATACATCTAATTTCCTCCATTTTACACTGAGGAGCTAGTAGAGCAGATGCCATGTAGACATGAGTATTACTAAGAATACATCTAGCTACAGAGGTCCTTCCGGACATGGATAGTATAGTTGTATTCCACCAAAATAAGTGCTTCCACAATCCTTTAATAATTTCATCCCAAGCATCCAAGGCGTAGACGAAATTCCAACAGGGGATGCCAAGTAATTTTGTGGTCTTGCCATGTAGAAGCACCTCAAATAGATAATCCAAAATATGAGGATAGATAGGACTGCCCAATGTCCATAAAGCAGTACACTTTTGTCTATCCACAAGAATCTATGATGCTAAGGAGAATGTGTCTAACAATACTTAGCAATATGAAAATTTGCAGCCTCAACAAATAAACGAAAAGTATCGGCCGCATGCTGATTACATATCTCTTGAGAACCATCATTGGCAGACCTTGAATAATGCCACCCCGGGTAGCCATAGAGAAGAGCTGGAATAGCACTTCTGCCACAATTGTGAAGAGCAAAGATGCTAAGGGATAACCTTGCCGAATTCCTCTACCGTAGGCTTTTCTTGAAAAGTATAGTAGACCTTGCTGATGTATGCAGCTTCATAATGTTTCTTGTAAATGACTCTCCAAATCCAAGGGTAAAAAAAAACTTCTCCAAGAATCCCCAATCAATACTACCATATGCTTTACCAAAATCAGTGCTCTGTGCAACGCACCATTAACATCAGTTAAAATCAAAACAAAAAAGTTGTGAAATTTTCCAACCCAATTCCAATCCTTATCATATTTAGCCCCTTTCAGAACTTTATGGGCAGTGGATGTGTCCTAAAAAGAGATAATAGTTTAGTTTTGATCCAAATCAAGTTTGGACTTTTCCCCTCTATGGCCAATAATTTGTATGTTTCCAAATTATCCAAAGAAGTAAGAGTTCTGCAAGTGTTAACAAGTCTTGAGCCGCCATTCAAAAATGCTAAGATGTCATTTGGAACCCCCAAATTTAATTTGGAGTTCCAAGTCCAAATCTCTTCAATCTTGGAGCACAAAAATACATGATTTGAGGTTTTCATCATGCCACACTCCAAGGGGTATTGATTGGAGACTCCTGATCATATTTGGCTCTTAGCATTTGTTGATGAAGGATGAGCTATCTAAACAAGGTTATCTTGGAGGCACCATAATTTCTCCACCCTTTATCACATATTTTAGCCAATATTTCTTCTTCACAATCCAAAGGTCACAAGCACGAAATGGTTTCTGGTCTAATAGAGCAGCATAAATATCCTTAACCTCACAACTTTCTTTTTTTTTTTGAGTCCAACGGTTTGAAAGAGAGGCTAACTCTTGATGAGTGGAGACCATACCCAATACTTTTAGGAAAAGTATTTTGTCCAAAGCTGAACCTTTATTTCTGTATTCAATCTCCTGCAAGGTTAACGATCTATTATCATCTTCACTTCTTAAATCCCCAAAAGTTTAATACTTGTCTGATGCCATTGCATATATTTTTGTGAATGATGTAGAGCAAGATAACCTATAAAAAAGAAGCTTATTTCCTTACATTTGGCATCAATTATTGGAGGTCAGAAGCAAAGGGCAGCTTGATTCCATGCTAACTTTTTTTTTTTTTTGGATAGGAGAAGTATTAGAGCAAAGGTGTGACGGGCCTGGCCAGTTAATCTCTCGGTAACTGGAGATCCCATCAATCTCGACCATTGGATCTACTTAAGCTTAAAAACTTAAGAAATTAACACATGCATGCTTAGGTAAAGAATTTAATCGTTGTATATACTCTAAGGTCCCAAAAATATACTTGCCATTGCTTAGCAATAACCCCGCACAACAATGAATGTTCTTAATAATTATAGCTTCAAGCCAATATATAATGATAATAGTAAACAAGTTATTTAACTGGCAATCCACACTTCTACTCTCGCCTTCCCGGCTTGACTACTTTCTAGAGCATCTCGCACCTCCTCACTACACCATCAACCACTGGGTTAGTCACATGGACTAAGTGGTAATCGGGGATCTAGGATGTCTAGCATCAACAATACAAAGCATTAATTTAGAACAACAACCTAGCCTCACCGTAGCCTCGCCCCTGCAATCCAAGTTACTAGTCCAACAAGCATACCCACAATACATAATTGTACCATGAATATCCATTATAAGCATGACCATTGCAACTTAATTCCAATATTCGAGACCACATATATAATAACCAAGCAATCATAGCATCAACATTGCAACCAATATTCCTCCTGGTCCGAAAGCAAGGTCAACTCCTACTCCGATCGCCCGCTGACATAGAGGCGGGGTAACCACGTGTGTACACACCCATCCACGCTGCGTCCAGCATTGGAGGACCACTTAACTGTGCATGACGTTGTACCATACGATATCAGCGCCCGATGTTCAAATAATAACATTGACATTCTTACTATGCAAAAACTGCGAGTCTAGACCATCGCACCTAGACTCCGGCCCCAGAGGTCTATATCAAAGAGTTATACCCCTATATAATTCAGGAATTCTATAATACACATTCCATGCAACTAAAAACCCAACCATAATTCATACAAGATTCACATATGCAATCCTACAATAAATCTCCATATACAATCATGCATGCCTGTCTATGTCCATGCCCTAACAACTCAATTCTAAATCCATGCTAAGTTCCAGAAGCAATCCTACTACATCAACATAATTTTACTACACTAGAAAAACCCCAGGTGTAAGGCTTGATCCCCACCTGGAATCCCGCTTGCTTCCTCTGCACTCCAACACGCCTCCTGTGAGTATTACTCACACCCCTCGCTCCTTCAAAGAATCCGGGCCGTAATCTATCGCCTTCCAAAATGTTCCACCATCACAAAAAAGACTTCTTTCCCATGGAAAAATCCTTCCCAAGAAATCAAGAATAATATTGTTGCGCTTATATAACCTAGCAATGCCCTTGCATGCATGCATGCACACACTGCATGCATGGACACATTGCATGCATGTATTCCTAGCACATAATCATTTATTTTACCATTGAAAATGCACTCTTATATAATGGCAACGCTATTTACATCTTAATGTTGGTGCTAGGTTGCTAGGTCCTCTTCTGCCTCCTCCAAAAAATTCAACCCATGTCCTCATGGGTGCATCTTAGAGCACTCATGAAAAATCTAGTTTATATCTCCCTTTGTGACATCTTCCTTGGAACAAACCCAACCATTGATCTAAATTTTTTTTTTTTGTATAGTCTGCCTCCTTAATTCCTCGGGTCTCTTCCCTTTATGCCTTCACATCTTAATCCTCAATTCAGCATACTCCCAAATGAATACAATTTTGTCCCTTAGAACTGACCCATCCTTGTCAAACACAATTGCTTAACCTTCCAATCCAAGATGATGCCTCTCCAAGCTTGAAAGTTCAAAGCTAGCTTCATACAAGTAATTTAAGCTAAAGGAAAGATACATATTAGATAGCTCCGATGCACGACCCTTCTAACATTCAATTTAACATACCGCCGAGTCTAGAACTAACTCAAATATTATGACTATACTCTATGCATCAGAAAGAGGAACATACATATTCAATTCAATTAATAAACGTAATGCAATTAATGCAACTTTTCATAAAGAAGGTACGTGCCATAGAAAAAAAAAACCCACCATTCCAAAGAGATACTCAGGTCGAACTAGATATGTAATCTCTCGAGACTTCTTGGGTGGCCAAATCCAAAAAGTAACAAGCAAAATGCATAATCAAGTCCCCCAGTCTGGGTATCTTATAGCTAGGTAACATACTTAAGTTGATACAAGGGATTCCATAAGAATTATAACCCATGGTACAGAGAATTCCTCTATGAGTTCATCCAATGACATTGAAGTATCCTAGGCTATACACTTGACCTCTATATTTAGCCTACTTCCATACATATTACCCCATTACACTGGTTAGCCTTTCAACAAGATTTTATAGGCATCAATTGCCGTTAATTTCAATGAAGCTCTTACTTCATGTATTTTGCTCACAACTTCAATCCTTTGACTATATCCTTAATCAACTAATGCAATCACCATCCCTCCTTTGATCTACAATCACTTTTAGCATGCCAAATAATTACGATACATGGAAGCACCATTACTAGATGTGCTTACAACTCTTCTATTACATTCTAAGATTTTCAAAAATGGCACTTCCCCATGTCTATACATTCCCCTCTGCCTTTATCTCATGTCTGGGCTTTATCTGACAACTCTTTCATTCAACTTCATGGTTTACCTACTACCACGATTAAATATGTTATTCCTCTATTCATCGTCTTCTTCTTCCTTATCCATAAGATGGATAACATTGTTCAATCTTGGCCAATCAATTCTTCAATCTGCCATAATTTAAGTGGATATCATTCTCTAAATATAAATGCCCTGACCACTTTGTTCCATTAAATGCTTTATTATACTCCAAGAATTTTTTTTCAAGGCCAAGAACTTTTTTAAGGCTATCACCGACTATTCTAGCCATAACCCTAAGGCCAACAACTTTATAGACCTCAAATAGGACCATGATGTAATCATGTCATTTCCTTCTACGTCACACATCTGCTATTTACACATGAGCTTCAATCCAACTATCATGTCAATCTTATTTCATAACCATATCTAAGCATTCTCAAAATTTGTCTTATAACCACCGTGTTGTAACCTTATCCAACCATAGCCTGAATGCTATCAACTTAGAAACTTATTGTTATTTTACCACTGGATATCAATATATGGATTCTGCCTGGTTTTCTCAATTTTAGCTTCAAAAGAATGCACCTAACATCACATCAAGAATCTTATTCATCCGATATGGTGAGATGAACCTTCCCTGAATATCATAGGCATTATATATCATGCACTGCTTATTCTAAATTTTCTTGCCACCAGAGTATACTACTACGAGATCTAAGAAGTGGTTATTAAAGTGAAACGCAATACCTGTAACTTAATCTCCCTCAAGCATCACTTCCATGCTATGCACACATTGGCAACCCTAAATCAAAGTTAGCCCCTTGATGACATACATTTTCTAGCTTATCTGCTTTGCAGGATAGAAAATCAACCAAGATTATAGAAATACCATGTAATCAATTTCATATACCTTCATAAAACAATTTGTCACGCCTCCTCTAAGGCCATCATGTCCACTTATATTCAATAGAATACTATTAGCATAATCCAACCACCTCAACTTGAATCTAGACTTCGCTATCATACATCCAAGGATCCAACTTGGCTCTGATACCAACTGTGACGGCCTGGCCAGTTAATCTCTCGGTAACTGGAGATCCCATCAATCTCGATACCCATTTATGCCGGTGTCTCGGGAACGCCCCATAGGCACATTCAAGGTTCGAATACTCGAGCGGTCTACCATGGGCCCGTTACAGTCTCTCCCACTAGAACTATGCTCGTCCTCGAGCATCCAAGGCTGTACCATGTCACAATAATTACCAAGTCTGCATGCAAATTACCCATGCATATAGGCACCCATGGAGACTCGAACTTCCCAGACCGCCTCGATACCTAAATGTGACGGGCCCGCCAATTAATCTCTCTCGAGAATCGAGATCCCATCAATCTCGACCATTGGATCTACTTAAGCTTAAAAACTTAAGAAATTAACACATGCATGCTTAGGTAAAGAATTTAATCGTTGTATATACTCTAAGGTCCCAAAGATATACTTGCCATTGCTTAGCAATAACCCCGCACAACAATGAATGTTCTTAATAATTATAGCTTCAAGCCAATATATAATGATAATAGTAAACAAGTTATTTAACTGGCAATCCACACTTCTACTCGCCTTCCGCTTGACTACTTTCTAGAGCATCTCAAGACCTCCGCTACACCATCAACCACGGGGTTAGTCACATGGACTAAGTGGGGATCGGGGATCTAGGATGTCTAGCATCAACAATACAAAGCATTAACCTAGAACAACAACCTAGCCTCACCGTAGCCTCGCCCCTGCAATCCAAGTTACTAGTCCAACAAGCATACCCACAATACATAATTGTACCATGAATATCCATTATAAGCATGACCATTGCAACTTAATTCCAATATTCGAGACCACATATATAATAACCAAGCAATCATAGCATCAACATTGCAAACAATATTCCTCTCCGTCCCTCGCAAGGTCAACTCCTACCGATCGTGCCGCTGACATAGAGGCGGGTAACCACGCGTGTGTACACACCCATCCACGCCAAGGCCCAAAGATTGGAGGACCACTTAATCAGGTATGACGTTGTACCATACGATATCGGGCCACCGATGTTCAAATAATAACATTGACATTCTTACTATGCAAAAACTGCGAGTCTAGACCATCGCACCTAGACTCCGGCCCCAGAGGTCTATATCAAAGAGTTATACCCCTATATAATTCAGGAATTCTATAATACACATTCCATGCAACTAAAACCCAACCATAATTCATACAAGATTCACATATGCAATCCTACAATAAATCTCCATATACAATCATGCATGCCTGCCTATGTCCATGCCCTAACAACTCAATTCTAAATCCATGCTAAGTTCCGTATAATCCTACTACATCAACATAATTTTACTACACTAGAAAACCCCTGTGTGTAAGGCTTGATCCCCACTGAATCCCGCTTGCTTCCCTCTCGCACTCCAACACGCCCCCGTAGTATTACTCACACCGCTCCTTCAAAGAATCCGGGCCGCAATCTATCGCCTTCCAAAAAATGTTCCACCATCACAAAAGACTTCTTTCCCATGGAAAACTCCTTCCCAAGAAATCAAGAATAATATTGTTATGCTTTATATAACCTAGCAATGCCCTTGCATGCATGCATGCACACACCGCATGCATGGACACATTGCATGCATGTATTCCTAGCACATAATCATTTATTTTACCATTGAAAATGCACTCTTATATAAATGGCAACGCATTTACATCTTAATGTTGGTGCTAGGTTGCTAGGTCCGCTACAAGAAAGGGTAGGTTGGAAAAGGCCGAGAAAGAAGATGCTTCTATGTTTTGCTTCCAACAAGGTGTGATTCCTCAATCCAATAATAAATCAATTTTAGGGCTGGTGAAGGTTTAGATGAGTAAAGAGCCTTTGCGCAAGCCAAGGCCCGGCTTGGATGAAAAGGTCTTTGCATCCAAGTGCCCCCTTCTTTGGATTTAATCGATCCGACCAAGTTACCTTATGAACTCCTTACCAAATAAACTTCCCGATGGCGCATTCGATCATCTTGTATGAAGCCTTATCCGTACTATAGTCAAGAGAAAAAAAAAAATGGGTGCTTGCTAGAACAAAGATTGGAAACCTCAACTTGACCTCAAGCAAGAGATAGAGTAGAAGGGTAAATGAAGAGCTTTTTTCTTTATTCTTCTCACTATTGAATTGCATGTATGGAGCTATTTAAGGCTACAGTGGACCCCTAGGATCTCTATGGCAAAGAAATTTTCCTATCACATTTATACCCGCTATAAAGGTCTCCCCGAGTATCCGGGATAATTGCACATTTAAAATACTCCCTAAAACACCTAAATTTATCCATGGCCTCAAGAATGTTTTCCAAGATATTGTCCCCATGTTTGAGAAAAACAAACTTGTCAACTTGAAATTTCATTTGACAAAAATCTCTTTTTCGAGAAAAAATATAATAGAGAGACTTTGAAAAAGAAGCATATGTATTCTTCCATCACCCACCATCTATTTGAGACTTGACACAAAAGGAATTGATTAAATCCATAGTACAGAATATGCAACAACTCCAACTTTGAGTTTGAGAACAAAGTTGTTATGTCCCATTATGAACAAGGTAAGGACAACTAGATTGAAAATTGGAAAAAATTCCGTAATCTTAGACCATTTTCATGGAAAGCTTATAGTTGATAACTATTTGTTCATGCATATATGGTATAACTTCTATCACTATCTTACCTTAATAATAATACAATTACAAAGTGCATAGTGATGGAGAGGGGTTGGAAAGCTTTTTCAGGACTTTTTGGTGAGGTAAAGTTGGATCAAATTGATGAAATTTGCTGGACTTGCTCTAAAAGAAAAACAAGAGGAAGGCTTTTGTTGAGCAACGTTTTCTGCATTTAATCAGAAGTGCAAAACTCCTAAAATTATTCTCGTTGTTACAAGTTGCCAAGAGAAATAGAAAACAATCAATCTTTAATCTCATACCTCACATCATCTTTTTGAACCTTACGACTGGCAAGTGATAGTGGACTATTTGGTCCAAAAGCACGTATAGAAAATTTGAGTTAGGAGTCCACTCATTTCCTATTCAATAGATACATCAAAATCCCCCAGCAACTGAAACATTTAGGATTCAAACTGTCCAGGCATTGGAATTGTAACACGATGACATGATTGCCTAGATTCATCAGATAAGCCTTGACCCTCACTGCCTAACACCAAACATAATGCTTCCCTCTGCAGCGATGCTTCTAAAATCATCACGTCTCATTGTAAATTTCCTTTTGCTGTCCATGTACTGTCCTATCCTTGATTTTGTAAACATTATCCTTTTCTCATCCAAAGTGGCAGCATAAAATTTTAACTTCTTCCATTCAGAAAATACTTTAGCTGATCCCATGTTCCACTAGCAATGGGCAACCTGAAGTTGGCTCCTCGTGAAGCACCTAAATGCTTTATCATTGAATGGATCACAGCAACCAGGCAATAGGAAGGCTCCATCCTGGAAATTTAGGAAGACTTAACAAATGAATATAATATAAGCTTGGGAATAACTAAGGACAAATGTCAGTCATTAAGAAATAATGAAGATCATGACCTCGCTCGAGTATGTATAAGATTTCTTGGTGACAGCATGTTAGATGTCAATCAGTAAATAACATGGTAGATAAAGACAGAAGATTCATCTTAAAAGCTAAGAATTTTGCAAAGGATAACAAAGGCATGAATGCCAAAAGAGGATAAAGAGAGGCCTGATCAGCACGAGATCCCAATTCTGTAATTTTTCTCAAACTGTCAATATAACTCTCACCATCAATTTAGACGATAAAAGACTGCTATAGCCTGAATTTCTAGTATGTCATAGAGCACATTAACAAGATATGACATATTGTGACAGAAATACTGAAATTGACAAAGAAAAGCCCTGCTTATAAGTATATTACAGTAACAAAAAGCTTCGTCTGTTTTGTTTCTTTTCATATTGGATTTATCAACGGACATCTATGCACAAATGAACTAAAAGTACTTTACTGGTCATTACTCTGAGGCCTATAAGTTCACCGAGAAAGAACTATATTAAAGGAAAATGACATTTATGAGTGGAAGAAGCCAATGGAACACACAATACCATAGTCCTGAAAAAAAAGAGCATATAAAATATGTAGTCCACATAGGCTAATAGCTTCAAGATTGGCTAAAGAGACTACCTAATAGACAAAGTCTTACCCATGCAAATGCTGTTGCAGTACGTGAGAAGAGTTCCCTAAGTTTCCAGGATCCTGTGGAACATATAAATAATTTAGGAAAAATAACACAGTAAGTTGTAGATGACTAAATTACTACCTGAATCCCATCAAGCACAAGGATACGCTGTGCATTTGGGCACCAATCAGACAGTTTACATGTATCTGTCAAGGATGCATCTAACTTGCAGAAGAAGAAGGGAATCTGTAGCAGGCCAACATGTGTGATTGCCTCAGTCAACTCACACCTGCCAATTTCTCCATTACATATGAGCTCACATAAATTATGCGCCTAGCACATCGGACAAGTTCAACTGCTCCAGTGGTATTCTCCAGCAACACTAAGGCCTCCAGTTGAAAAGAAGCTTCTTCACAAATCTCCCTTCATTGCAACACAAAATGGAAACTCAGACCCTCCAAACGTGCCTGCTCTTTAAAATTCTAAAAATTTACAACTTTGTGGTGTAGATGTAGAAAATAGCATTCAGGGCAAAGATGGCCACTCTGTGTGACTAGCAAATTTCTTCACGGAGCTTAAGAACTATATAGGTTGAGCAAATAAATGTACCTGCAACATGAAATGATTGTGAGGAATAGCAGTGAGTCTAACCCAAGGCGATTAGTGACCCATTTCTATTTTATTCCACTCAAATCTATCTCAAAAAAAGAAAAGACCAATTGAAAAAATGCCTGACAAATATTCCGGATGGAGGATAGATTCAGGTAAGAACAGCATTGTTTGATGGCAGAACGTACCTCAAAGGTGTCAAGCCGACGACAGGAACTAAGCCAGTTGTTTCTCGAAAAGAGGAGCTCTGCCTTAGCCTTACAAAAGACTTCACAAAGGGATTCTTTAAGCTTGAAACAAAATCGACATGCTCAGGTAAATCAAGGATCTGCTTTTTTTCCTTCGTTCAAAGTTTTCTCTCATGATGCAATTCCATTGAACGCCTTGTTTGCACACATCACACTTGGTTCTCGTGCAAGCTGCAAAATTAAGCTGATTCTGCATTGAGTCCTTACTAAGTTTGAATGCCATGGTAGCCAGAACAGCGGAGCTTGTCTCCATTCTCGACGTCCTATGTAGGTCACTGTTGCAAATAAGCATGGGTGTCAAGGGCTGTAATGGGTCCTGTATCCACCAAATCAAAATTGAGAAATGCCGGGAACATAAATCCAGATCGAGCAATTGGCTATCTTGCATATGAATTGGCGCTGTTTGTGGTTGATACAATAATTGTGGGTACGACTACAAGGTGCGTTCTGACATGATATTACTTCATATATTGTATGTTACAGAGTTGCCTGCATCTTGCACACGCATCTATATGTCAAATTCCCACCTGCTATTGCCAGAATTGAGCTCTTCTAAAGATAAATTTGTTAGGAGGACAGGGATATGAGGACTCGTCATTGAAAACTGGAAATTTAAGTTTTCAAAATATCCAAAATATCCACATCGATGACAAGAAGTTGCCTCACATCAAGCATTTCGCACATACTACATATGAAGGTAACGAGGTTCTTGCAAGCTCTGAGAAAGCTCAGAAGAAGGAAACTAGACCAGATCTTTGCACCTTTGCTTGCTGCATTAAATGCATGCAGTAAATCCAAGAACTTGCCTGGTGGGATGATGATTCACGCAGATGCAATAAAGAATGGTTACTATCAAAATATCGTTGTAGCTAATGCCACCGGATTCACATGTATACTAATTGTGGAAGTAGGTTGGATGTTTGTCTAGTTTTGATAGAATGGGTGCATCAGACATAGTTTCGCTGGAATAGAGTCATATCCTATTGTGTGCAGATTGGGGAGTGTAATTTGGCTTGGATTTATTTGCACAAATGCAAGACAAATGGTTTCCACACCGAATGCTAGAACTTATGTTGCTGCATTTGAAGTCTTGTACTATTTCTGCAGCAAAAAGAAGGGGTAAAATGGTTAGGGGAAATTTGTGAAAATCGGGTGCTTGAAAGGCATGTTTCATCTGCTCACAACTTGCAAGGGGAACTATGAGTTGGACCGATTTGTGGCAACTACCATGGTGGATATGTTTGGCAAATGCGGAGCATGTTAAATGCTTGCATGGTTTTGAGCGATGCTGTATCATAATGTCTATTCGTGGAATGCATTGGTATCTGGATATTTTGGAGAGGAGAGTATCAGCTGGTTCTTCAAATATTTTTCACACATGCAAGATGAAGGTTACGCCCAAATGCACGGACTTACATTTTGCACTTAAGTCCTGTGCTTAATTGTGCAACAAAAAAAAAGAATTTACTTGTGAAATGGAGTGGCTAGAAAAGGGCATAAGTATCCATTCTCAACTTGTAAACAGTGGCTGTGAGCTTGGGATGTTTGTTGGAAGCACATTGCTGGATTTATATGCAAATGTGAGCATGGCACATGCCTGCCAAGTCTTCCACATGATGCCATATCATGATGTGGTATCATGGAATGCTATAATATTCGGATATATAGAGGGTGGAAAGTGCCAGGTGGCCCTCCATGTATTTACCCAGATGCAAGATGAAGATGTTGTGCCAGATGCTCCGACTTATGTTGCTGCACTGAAGGCTTGCTATTCATGCAGCAAGGATGCGAGCAAGCTGATGAAGAATAAATTTTACAAAAAAATGAACTGTCTGGAAATGGGCATAGCACTTCACTCACAAATTGCAAAGAGTGGATATGAGCTGTATCATTTTGTGGCAACACTCTTGGTGGACATGTATGTTAAATGTGGAAACATGACGCATGCTCGTTGGATGTTTGATAGAATGCCCTATCATGATATGGTATCATGGTGTGCTCTGATATCTGGTTATGCAGAGAATCATGAAAGCAAATTGGCACTTCAACTATTTGAATATATTCAGGATGAAGGTTACGTTCCAAATGCCAGGACTTACGTTGCCGTGCTAAAAATATATGCTAATTATGCTGCACAAGAAGACGGAAGACAAGTTGAGGGGAAACTGTAAAAGTAGAGATTGTTTGGAGAAGGGCATATCTATCCACTCTCAGCTTGGGAAGAAAGGGCATGAGTTAGACATTTTATTGCATCTGTCTTAGTTGATCTGTATGCAAAAGTGTGGTAGCATGGTACATGCTCGCCATAAGTCTTTAATAGCATACCATACCTTGACGTAGTTCTATGGAATGCAATGATTTTTTGGGTATGCAGAGGTGAAAGTGAGTTGGTTTTAGATTTATTTTCATTTTATGCAATATGAAGTTCACCCCCGATGTGCAAACTTATGTTGCTGCATTAAAAGTATGTGCTGTTTGTGCCACAAAGAAGAGGGTAAGCATATCAAGGGAAACTTGTGAAGGTGGAATGCCTAGAGAAGGGCATTGAAATTTATGCTAGACTTTCAAAGGCTGGGCACAAGCTGGATAATTTTGTGGCAAATACCCTGGTTGATATGTATGCCAAATGTGGGAGCATGGTCCATGCTCACCAAGTCTTTGACAAGATGCCCGGTCAGTGATGTAGTGTCATGGAGTACCAGATTTTTGATACACAGAATGTGGGGAAGGTAGTCTTGCTCTTCAGTTTTTGCACAGATGCAGATGAAGCGCTTCACACCAACCTTTGTGACTTATATTGCTGCATTGAAGGCATGTGCTGGCTGTGCAGCCAAGGAAGGGGTTGAAAGGGGAGGTTGTGAAAATAGAATACTTGAAAAGGCAAGCTGTCCACTCTCAACTTGGCGCAAATGGCTATGGGTTGACATTTTGTGGTAAAAGTACATTGGTGGATATGTATGCTAAAATGTGGGAGCATAGTACATGCACGTTGGGTCTTTGATAGGATACCATGTCACAATGTGGTGTCATGGAATGCGTTGATTTTTGGGTATATAGATAGTGGCGATTATGGTCTGGCTCTTGGAAATATTTGTACAGATGAAGATGAAACTTTACACCAAATTCCTTGAACTTACGTTGCTGCCCCTGAAGGCCTGTGGATTTCTTGAGCTCTAGAAACGGGAAAAGCAATTCATGACCAGGTTTTAATGCTGGGCTTCAGAACGATTTGGTTGTAGCAAACTCTTTGGTTGGCTTTTATGGTAAAATGTGGGAATATGGTTTGATGCTGAGAAGGTGTTCAATTCTAATTCAGAACAAAGGGACCTGGTGGCATGGAACACGTTGCTAGCTGGATATGCCTCCATCAAGGAGATGCTGGTAAGGTGTTTGGCCTATTTAGGAGGTTACTGGAAGAAGCTCAAGCAGATGAGATTACATTTCTGACCATTCTCACTGCATGCAGTCATTCTGGTCTTGTTGAAAAAGGAAGGAATTCTTTCAAGCCATGCACTTACATTATCTGATCTCCTAATACTGAACATTATGCTTGTATGGTTGACCTCCTTTTGCAGGGCCAACTGCCTTGATGCTGCAGTGGCAATGGTAGGCAACATGCCCTTTACTCTAACCTGACGATATGGAAAACACTGCTTGGCGCTTGTTGGAAGTGGAAAAATGTTGTGGTTGGAAGGCTTGCCTTTGAGTCTATATTGAGATTGGATGATCAAGATGCTTCAGCCTATGCATTGATGGCGAATATATACATGGACTCTGGCTTGCAAACGGAGAGCAGGCCCAACATGGCACGCACTTGTAAGCCATGCCTATAATGAAGATGTACAAATGCCAAGAGTGTCCACGTTCATCCTTGCATGTCTAAACTCGACATCAATAAACGTTGCAAAATGCGCTCTCCTATAGTTTCAACATGAATCCAAGCTGCCACGGTATAACTAACCAAGACACCAAACCCAGAACTTTGCAACACCCTCTTAGCTTCAAGCAATTTGCTAATATGAAAACAGAAAAAGGCAGTCAATTCCTTCTTTTTAGCACATTTGGAGGTTTACCTTATCCTTCAACAATATGCTTGTTCGAGGCAAAAAGTCTTGAGTTCTTCTGTGTGGTGCTAAACAAGGACTTGTAATTTGATGCTCGTTGCAAGTAGTACGCCAAAGCAAATCTGTTTTCCAGCTATTTGAACTTTTCTTTTAACCCATCGTCATGTGCTTTGCTTTGGTTGATCTTACACTAATTCAATAGAGGATGCATTTGACGTATTTTGCTACGACCTGCTCCATTTCCCAATTGCTTTTGTGCTAGGCTTAAACAAATAATAGCAATAATATGCATCATTACAGAGAAAGAAGAAAGAAGCAGCATTACAGATCAGATCCCTATAAATAGCTTGTTTTAATAATAACATCAGCACTTTTAAAGCATGGTCAGGTTCATGTGTACAGGATGTTGATGCATGGAGGGGATTGGCTTTTTTAAAACATGTGGTTCATACTTTTCATAATATTTTTCACGTGGAATATTTTTTCTATATTATGCAGCACCAAATTGTATTTCCCATTTTTTTGAAATGTTTGCACTGCTTGTTTTCCTTCTTGTGAAGGTGATCACTTGCCACAATTAAAATGTCTTCATAAGTCACTGTAAATAAATCATTCCATGTGTCCATGAGGAACAACATTAACTTGATGTCGAAAAGAAGTTGAAGCCAAAAGCTTTGTGCATGCAATGCAAAGAGCTCCTAGCAAAAAAAATGTCGCCGCGACAAAGGGCAAAATGAATGCACCTATATGATAGGATAGATGGTATTTTAACGTCCACATGAAGCCATAGAGCATGGGACAATTTACAATACATCCGTATGATTCTGCCCCACCACTTTACATGGATCTGGTATAGTCCCTCTCTCACCAACTTTCATTTGGCGATGGCCACATTCTCAACGAGGCAATCCCACACCTTGGGTATGGCAATTGGGACAACATTTATTACCTCAGCCATAGCAATAAAAGAGATGCTATGACTTAGGTTTTCGCTTTTAGAAATTTAGGGCACATAGAGTAGGAGAGCAATCCAGAAATATAAAGCTTGCAATAACACCCGCCTTTGGGAACGAACAATGCTTCGCACTTAACAAGTTATTCAATGACGAATTTGGGCAATGATGACTTTTGTACTTGCTTCCTTTTCACGATCTAATTTGGACCAATGGAAATACGCTATCCATCCAAGTTTGGCGATGCATACAATCGATTATTATAGAAAAATCCCATTAACTATATTTTTTTGGACATGTCGGGGAATACATTTGGAAATTGTCAGCACCTTATTGATGTAAAGATGTTGTAATATGCAAGGTAGGGGAATGTGAACAAATGAATTGAATTGAATTCACTTTTATCAGGACCAAATGGTCTATAAAGCCCAAAACAAACAAATCAAAGTACAACCTACTAATATTGCAGTAGGATTAAAGAACCCCCTCAAAAAGAGTGTTCGAGGGAAAAGCCCTAACATTAATAAGCTTGTTGATGAACCGTGCATTTGTACATGTCAAGTTAGTGATGAGGGGGCACTATTGGGTCAGCACTGGGGGCCCTTAAGGGCTATTTAAAAATAAAATGGTTATATTTTCGAAAAAAACTACTCAATTTTAGCTAAAACTAATAGGTCTTTTAGGATATCAAATCCCTTTAATATGACAGGGGTTACTTTTATATTTTTTAATGCTTTTTTCACATGGTTTTTCTATGATTTTGTTGTTGTATTCGTGCGGGTGTACTAAATAGTATTTTCTAGAGTGCACCCTTTTCAAGCCATTGATTTTGAATAAGAAATTCAATCCTATGGTTGTGGTCTCTCAAAGTTTTAGATTCATGGTTATTTTAGAGGGTTTAGGGTTTTAATAATCGAAGCTTTTCAATTCTTCTCAGAAGAAACAGGCATATGTAGAGGCTCGGGCATGCAAGCGTCCGGCCATGCGTTGTAGGTCACTGAAGGAACAGGGAGGAAAGAGTAGATGATCACTATCATATTTAGTGCAAAGGGGTTTCCCATAATCAGCGTGAGGGAGGGCGCTCATTTGGCGACATAGGAAGGCGTTGATCAAATTATTCCCATGGTTTTCAAATTCGGTTTGAAGATTGAGCTCGATTTGAGCTCTAACTATGTTTGTCGATTCACGGACCGTGTGGGTACATGTAAGCTCCTTATCTACAAGTAGCTCCACGGTCGAACCTCGAGCTGTATTTCTAAGAAGCTTATAAAGAATAGATCTTGGCGATCTTCCTCATACTTTCGTCAGGCATGCTTGGGTGATCTCGATCATGCTCCTCACGCAAATTGAGGCTAATCTTCAAGACATTTGCTTATATGCTACTTAACTATGGCGATGCATCCAGGCAAACATCGAGATAAGCATTGTCTGTGAGTTAGGGAAACATCGGATGTAAGCATCATATCCGCCTTATATTTTTGTTGTGAAATAGTTTGAAGGTACAAATTTTACTAGCTATTTGTTGAACCATTTTTTCCAAATGGGGTCGAAGCTTGTGGAACTGCCAACCCACATGTTTTCCTTTGGGGCTATTTAATTCTGAACACATTCCTTGTGCGACTCATAGCAAGTAAAATTTCTAATTATTAATGCTCTTGCATTTCCTGATTTACTTGCAATCTTATTGGATTGCAGAATATCTCACGGTGCTTGAGATTTGGTTCTACATAGCATAGTTCATGTTATTTTCTTTTCCACACATGAGGATGATGATCAAATTGTTTCTGTGGTTTTCATATTCCGATTTGAAGGTTGAGCCTCTCTGATTTGAGCTCTAATTATGTTTGTCCTTCTAGTTAACAATTGTTGGCCTCAGAATTAAAGTCTACATAGATTGCAAGCATATGAGAAGAAAGAAAGAATGAATGAATGGTTTTTATCGTCCACTGAGACCAATCGGCCTATGGGACCCGTGGTATGGCGCAGAAAACTTATTCTTGTCCCGTTAAAAAACCCACCGGCGGGTTTTCGAGGGAAAAACCGTGGCAGTAATAAGAGTGCTGTCAAACTGTACAAGTATACATTATCATGAAATAAATTTATATATACATGTCAAGTGTGTGCCCGAGGACATAGCTGATTTCGCATGTCCATAACCTCCTGAAGGTATGATTACGCCACTTCGACGGCGCCGGGCCAATGTCACATGTAGCGGCCGCCAAGCCCCGACCAACTAAGCATAGCGGATGGATTTGATCATATCTTTGGGCAACTTTGAAGGGTATGAGATTCATCCTCAATGACTCCCATTTGGCAAAGATTGACAGAGCCCGGTCCGGGCGTGGGTCACCAATCCATCTCGCCGGATCTCAATTCGAAGATGGTGTGCCCTCGCGAATGGAGGCAATGAGTCTGCCTTTTCATGGGCAAGTGGGTACACCTTCAGAAGCTATTTTGTTGTGTGGCCGTTATTTGTCTTATCTAGAGCCATAATTGAAAACTATTGTTGAAGCTTGAGGTCCTTTATCATCTGGCCGACAGAGGACATACATGTTGTCGGCCCAGATTCTGCTAAATTCTCAACTCCATCGGCACAATTCAAGAATCTTCTTTGATGGCAAGATATGGGAAGCTAGACAACCTTCCTTTGCAAAAACCATAGTCCCCAGCTCCTACTAGTGATCTTTGACTTGGGCATGTCCAGAGAGCTTCTAGAGAGACAATGTGTGCTTTTGTATGGTCGGCGCAAATTTTTGCCGCCATATGGCATGGGAGTCATTGTATTGAAGATCTCAACAATGTTATGTCGACTTGAAATTGGGCAAAGAATGGTTATCTCAAGAACCATTATGAAGGTCCTGCCAATGCCGGAGAGACCATCCATGAGATGCATTGCTTGTGCAGAAATGCCACAACTTCATGATCTTATCAGGTGGCAAATAAGTTTAGTCTGTATTAATGATGCTCCAATCAGAAGCTTACAAACGCATTAAAAGGAAGGATATGGAGGTTATGAAATTAGAAATTAGTCAGACAAAGAAAAGACCATATAAAATAATAAATCACATGCCAAAAAAAACTTACTATGCACAATAAATACTCAAAGAAAACAACACTTAAGGTAATTCTAGATTTTAGGCCTTCTCATGTTGTTTGAGAAGTTGTTGTGCAAGCTTCTCTGCTAAAGAGATTGCCGAGCAAAGAACTTTTCATTGGGATATGCAATCATCTGAAAAAATAATGTTTGCTGCAACTTGCCATATGGCATGGGAGTCATTGTATTCCAAATCTCAACAATGTAGCTGCAACCATTATAAAGCTTCAGCCAATGTCGAAGAGGCCATCTATGAGCTGCATTGCTTGTTTTTTTTTGTTGAAGGACATCAGACTTTATTCAATCAAAGAGTCAAATACAAGTATAAATCAGAGACAGGAATAAAATCTCAAATGGATAAAAGCGGAGACCCACCGAGTGAAGCAACCTGCCTAAGCATAAGAGTGCACATCCAAAAACTCCTCAAAAATCAATCGCCTCTTGCGAGGGGCAAGTGAAGAACAATGATACGACTTTACAATGTAACCTTGAGCTTCTTGGAGAACACGATTATCTGCCACATCCAGACCTTTGAAGATTACCAATCTTAGCCTTTTTCCAGATAGTCCAAAGCAACCATCCTGGCCGCTAGATGAAAAAAGCACGGCCTTGTAACTCTTTTCATGTACTTGGGTAAATTGCCAAAAGCGGTTGTTGACTTTTAGTGAAACACGAAAAAGGGAAAACAACCAGTCCCATACCTGTCTAAGGTGTTCACACATGAAAAAGCAATGCTCAATGGTCTCGGATCCACGCTTGCATACTAGACGATTTGATATTCTAGGGTTAAACTTATGGATAAGCACATTAACCCTTGGACACCTATGAAGAATGCGCCACCAAAGAATCGCCACTTTAGGATGAAGTAGCTTGTCCCATGCCCAAGACCACACCTTCGCCATTGAAGAGGAGGAAGTTGAAGAGACCACTTATTAGATCCGGGAAGAATATCGGTATCAAGCAACAAGCGATACATAGAGTTCACAAGTTTGCACTCTTTAGTTTCTTCATGACAAACCCATACCAAAATATCTTCTTGGTGTGGCGTAATAGGCTGTAGAAAATCAGCAACGTTTGCCAAAGAATTCTATCCCATCGCCCCAATAGAAACTTTAAATCAAAAGCCTCCCATGTCAAAGAATCGGCCTGAGTCATACCATCTTTGCAATAGTTAAGATTCCAAAGCACTTTTCCAACGTCTTTGAGTCAATGGGTGCCTTTGTAAAGCAAAGTGGTTGATTGTCTACCGAGGGATCCACCAACAAGGTGCGATCAACTGTACACAAGCAGTTGGACTGATGTGAAGTAAAGTTTTGATCGTGTCTGCGGGAATCTAACAATCCCTTTAAGAATGGAGAAGCATTATGATAAGGCCGCAACTCATAAAATAAACTCCATGGAAGAACAGGTTGGAGTGTGACTTTACCAAAGGGATACTGATGGTAGGTAAGAGCACAATGCAATAAGCCGTAACCCAGGAGAATCATCCTTACCTACGAGAAGCCGTCAAATGAATTTTGAGATCATAACCTTACTCTGCAAATGGAAATCTGTCATGCCCAAACCTCCAGCAGACTTAGGTTTTATACACTTAGACCATGCAACCTTCACCACTACCCCTGCTTCATTTCCACCCCAGATAAAGTTTCTAACAACACCCACAATCTCCACGAAACTTTGAGTGGGGAAGCAAGAATGGCGTAAATATATAGACATGTGTGTTGCTTAAGACATGCTTGTGTAGGAATGCCACAACTTTATGATCTTGTGAGCAACATTTGAATTCCTCAAAAATATAAGTTTTGCTTTATTTTATGTTTGAAAGATAAAGATAAATCGGAATGCATCTAAAATATTCAAAATGACAATGCAACTATCATGCCAATCATTGATATTATCATATATCATCACGCTTGTTTTTTTTCCCTTTTTTTTCTTTAAGTTCCTAAATAAGCATATCAATAAAATGTTTTGAATGTTGGATATGTTCATGTTACTTCTGTGAAAGACAGAGCTTGAAATGCAAAGATGTATGCGGTCTTGGATAATCACGAGTTAACAAACGTGAATAAGTGTGAAGTGCAGGATCTATCTAGTCATGAAAGTGCACTAAAAAATTACGACAAAAGCGTACTTTTCCAGGTATCAAGTGTGAGAATCAAAGGGGTTCATACATGGGTAAATCTAGGTATTCATGGTTGAACCTAGTATGTTTTGAATATTAGGAGTTGTTAATGGTTAACTTGTCCAATGGTTAACATTAACATAATTGTCCAATGGTTAACATTAACATAATATTATGAACGGGCATGGTCGTTTTTGAAGAAGAGTGCATGTGGGATAATTGCAGATAAGCACGACGGTTATAGAATGCCGATTGTGGAGCCTTGCCGATCGGATTTGACAGAATAAGATGATGGGAGAATTCACATCAGTGGGTGTACATGGCTGGATTCGCCAAGGGTCAGAAAGGATCGAATTGAAGTGTTAATTCGATGCCCGAGCTCTCGAATAATCCAATGCTACAGTAATTCGTTGAATATTGAATGAACAGTGTTTTATAAGGTTTTGTGCAATGGTTGAAGGTTAACTATTGTGTCATAATAATAGTTCAAAGGAATAAGTTGAAGTTGTGTTTGAATGATTTTCTTAAGAGTTCTTGCTTAAAGTTCCATTAGAACCAACCACAACTCATAAGGTTTTCTAACAGTGGTATCAGAGCCATGTCAAGCAGGTTTGGAGCAGGGTTGCTAAACTCAATTACTGTGTATGAAGGAGGGCCAGGCTTTCAGATTTGGAAGGAACAAATCAAGAATGTTCTAGAAAATGAGGGCCTCTGGGAATTAGTTCAGGGAACTAATTCAAGTGGAGATGCAACCTCTGTGGTTGCAGGAAGAAGGACCCGCCCTCCGGAGAGTCCGGGTGAAGTAGAGTCAGGTAAACGGAAAAAGATGAAGCAAGTGGAAAAGATGAAGTTGTCAAGCTTCGAGAAGCTTATGGTATTCTAACCAGCAAAGTTGGAGCCTCAATTTTGCTGAAAATAAGAGGAAAGTCTCCTAGTGACATTTGGAAGTTCTTGCTTAAGAACTATGAGGAAAAGTCATCATCACAAATTGATGTTCTTGATAAGGCTCTTAGGATGCTAAGGGTTAAAGAAGGGGATGACTTACCAAAGTTCTTTTCTAAATTTGATAACATTGATGCAGATTTAGAGGAGCTGGAGTCTTTGCTTGAGCAATGAAATTATTGCATGTAGCAAGGGCTGTTGAAGGGAATAAGCAATTGTCAACTCTGATAAGGAATGTGGCCAAAACAAGGGAAACAGGAAAGGCCAAGTTTACAGGCAAAAGCTCAAAGGATAAGAATGATATTGGTCCTTGCTTTCATTGTAAAGCTAAAGGTCATGTAAAGGCAAATTGTCCTAAGTTAAAGGAGGTTGAGTGCTTTAATTGTGGAGGCAAAGGCCATTTTGCAAAAGGTGTTCAAGCAAAAAATGAATAGGGCGCAGGTCGAAAGCGGAGAGGGAGAAATCCTAGAGGTCGAGGAAAAAACCTTAATGGTCAAAGGTCTGCCATAAATTTGGTGCAGGATATTGAGGAGGAATCCAGTGAAGAAGATGAAGATGCAGAGGTAAGTGATCATAATATTTTAGTTGTTTCAAAAGAAGGTTCTAACAATAGTGATGAAATGCTAATATTAGATAGTGGAGCAGAAAAATCCGTGACAAGCTCAGCCAAGTTTTTCAAGGAGGGAAAAGAAGGGAAAATTAAGCACATCAAGCTGGGAAATGGAAAGTTACAAGAAGTTCAATGTACAGGGATGTTAGAACTGTTTGACCTTCAAGGGAAAGTAGTAAACTTGAAGGATGTTTTGTGTGTACCCTCTCTAGTCGAATTTAATTTACAGAGCAATGCCTAGTAGACATGGGATATTCTATTGTTTTTGACAAGCATGGATGTAAAGTGTTTTTCAATAATGAAATCAAGTTTCTTGGGAAAAGGATTGGTAATTTGTTTGCATTGGACAGAAATTGTGTGCCTTGTGTTAACTCTGTTATGATTCCTGACATAGACACTTGGCATCAAAGGCTATGCCATGTTAATCACAGCACTATAGACACCTTGATCAAAGGAAAAATAATTAAAGCAAAATCTGAAGCTGAAGGATCAAGAATTTGCTTAGGTTGCAGGTTAGGAAAACATGCAAGGCTGCCTTTTAAAAGAGCAAAGAGAAAAACCAAAAGGGTGTTGGAATTAGTTCATTCTGACCTTTGTGGTCCACTTAATGTCAGAGGAATATCAGGAAAAAGGTATTTTATTACCTTTATTGATGACTTTAGTAGAAAGACTACATGTATGTGTCTTAGAACTAAAGATCAAGCCTTTGAGGCTTACAAACAGTTTGCTGCAGAGGTGGAATTGGAAACAGGGAGGAAAGTAAAATGTATTAGATCTGACCGTGGTGGAGAGTTTATGTCAAGTGAGTTCATCAAGTTTTGCAAGGCCAGAGGAATCAAAAGACAATTTACATGTACTTACTCACCTCAAACCAATGGAATTGCTGAGCGAAAAAACAGAACTATCTTAAATGCTGTTAGAGCCATGATAAAACATACAGGGCTGCCTAATTATTTATGGGAAGAAGCCGTTATGACAGCAGTGGAAGTTCAGAATATGTTACCAAATAAAGGGCTCAAAGGAATGACACCAAATGAGCTATGGTCTGGAGTTAAACCAAATTATGAAAAATTAAGAGCTTTTGATTGCTTGAGTTTTGTACATGTACCAAAGCAACAAAGACTTAAGTTGGATGATCGATCCAGAATAGCCTTTCTTGTAGGCTATGATCAAGAATCCAAAGCATATAGGCTGTTTGATCCACAAAGGAAAAAAATCCTAATTAGCAGGGACGTCATTTTTGATGAATCTCAGTGTTACAAGAACATTAAGTTCTTTTCTGTTAATTCTAAAGTAAAAGAAGTGCAGAAGTTGATTGACAACATTATTGATGATGATGAAATAGAGATTGACAAAGTTAACACCAAGCAGGTCAGTTTTGCAGTTGAACCAGATATTAGTACTAATGTTCCAGATAAAGAAATGGTTCAACAAAAATCTGGTAGGAGGACAGCTGCTCAGATTCTTCAACAAGAGGCCAATGTATATCCTGAAATATTTGGAAGAGACATCACAGGTAGAAGCAAAAGGCTACAGGGTGAAGTTGCAGATATAAATCTCATTGAGATACTGGCCTTGCTAGATACTGAAGTGCCTAAATCATATAAAGAGGCTATAAACAGTGTTGATAGAAGGAAATGGAAAACTGCTATGAATGATGAGCTAGATGCCTTTAAAAGAACAGAAACATATGATCTTGTGGATTTGCCAGAAGGAAGGCATGCAATAGGATGCAAATGGATATTTAAGATAAAGCAAGGTGTTCAATCTAACTCAGTAAAGTATAAAGCTCGGCTTGTAGCACAGGGATACACACAAAGGAAAGGAATTGACTATGAGGAAACCTTTTCTCCTATAGTCAAATTAACAAGTATAAGAATGTTATTGGGTGGCTGTAGCAAATGCAAAAATTTCGGCACATCACATGGATGTTTCCAATTGCATTCTTGAATGCAGATTTAGAAGAAGATATTTTTATGATGCAACCTCCCGGTTTTGAGCAAGGGAAAGCAAAAGTATGGAAGCTCAAGAAAGTCGTCTATGGGTCAAAACAAATCCACCAAGACAAAGGGTATATGTGCATGGATTCATATTTGAGAGAACAAGGTTTTTGAAACTAAAGGATGATGGAAATATCTATTTATTCAAAGATGGAGATGAAGTTTGCTACATTGCATTGTATGTAGATGACAATGTTATGGTTAGTAGCAATCTTGAAGTGCTACAAAAATGTAAAACTATTCTCAAGAATCGATTCAAGATGATCTGACCTAGGGAACCTAAAAAAAGTTCTTAGGTATTGAGGTTTTTAGAGATCGAGACAAACAGGTTATAACATTAACTCAAAGTCAGAATATTGCTGGCATACTCAAGAGGTTTAATATGGAGGAATGTAAAATGGTTAAAACTCCTATGGTTCCTGGAAATAAGCTTTCTTCTAATATGGAGGTTGACAGGTCAGAATTGGAACATATTCCATATCAAGAATTAGTTGGTTGTCTGCTGTACTTATCAAATTGTACAAGACCTGACATTTCATATGCAGTAAATGTTTTGAGTAGATACTGTCATAATTTTGGAAAAGAACATTGGCAAGCAGCCAAAAGAGTTCTTAGATATCCGGGGGAACTATGGACCTTGGCATTCGGTTTAATTAAGCAACATGGAATTATTATCTTCTTTGTGATTACTGATGGGAGGAGACCCCGATGAGAGAAAATCAACCTCGGGGAGTTATATGCATGCTAGGTGGAGGACCTATTTCTTGGAAATGTAGGAAACAAAAAGCCATAGCACTCTCTTCTTGAGGCGTAAATATGCAAACCGCAACTCTTGGCCGCAAAAAGAAATAGTTTGGAGTGAAAGATTGTTAAAAGAAATAGGTGTAGAACAGAGGAAACCATTACAGCTATTTTCAGATAGTACTAGCTGCATAAAGATGACTAAAAATCCCATACAACACGAAAGGACAAAGCATATCGAGCTGAGATGCACTTTATAAGAGATTTGGTAAGTAAAGGAATTATCACAAGACAATATGTTCGCATTTAATTACAGTTGGCGATATTTTAACTAAAGCATTGGATGAAATCCAAGTTTGATAAGTCGAGACAAATGATTAGTTGCAAGAAGATAACATGAAGGGAAAGTGTTGGATATGTTCATGATATACATGTGAAAGACGAGCTTGAAATGCAAAGATGTATGCGGTCTTGGATAATCACAGCTAACAAACAGAATAAGTGTGAAGTGCGGGATCTATCTAGTCATGAGTGCACTAATAATCGACAAATGGGTATCAAGTGTGAGAATCAAGGGGCATACATGGGTAAGTCTAGGTATTCATGGTTGAACCTAGTATGTTTGAATATTAGGAGTTGTTAATGGTTAACTTGTCCAATGGTTAACATTAACATAATAATATGAACGGGCATGGTCGTTTTTGAAGAGTAGTGCATGTGGGATAATTGCAGATAAGCACGACGGTTATAGAATGCCGATTGTGGAGCCTTGCCGATCGGATTCCACAGGATAAGACGATGGGAGGATTCACATTAGTGGGGGGAACATGGTCGATCTCGCCAAGGGTCGTAAAGGATCGAATTGAAGTGTTAATTGATGCCCGAGCTCTCGAATAATCCAATCCTATGGTCGAATTGAATATTGAATGAACAGTGTTTTATAAGGTTTTGTGCAATGGTTGAAGGTTAACTATTGTGGCATAATAATAGTTCAAAGGAATAAGTGAAGTTGTATTTGAAAGATCTTCTAAGAGTTTTGCTTAAAGTTCCATTCTTGCACTACGACTCGCATGAACACAACAACAGGCTTTTCATTCATCTCAGCAGTTTTTTCTACAATGGTATAGGGTGGGTAGCTGCACATCGCAGGCTACCCAAAAAATGAAAAACATAGGGAATATCCAGTTATAACACCTGGACCCCAAATAAAATTGTGTGCTATAGATGTTGGCTAAGCGTTACTGCCGGGAGTTTATCGCCAGGGATTAAAAACCCCACCCTTTCGGGTTTTCAAGGAAAAACCCTAGCGATAAAATCTCGGCGGGGGCTTGACAACGCAGGGGCTGCTAAACGCTCCCAAAAAACCCACGCTCCACGAGAATACCGGTCGCGCATCACCCCGGACCCGCACATCACCAACGTAAAACCAATAGAGAAAAACCTCGAAAAAGGGGGGCTGGTCACGCTGCCATACAACAAAAACAACATTTACACCTCGAAAAGCGAGGGGCTGGTCACGCGCGTGCCACGCGGCGCTTATAACAAATATGAACATATAAATAACAATTTTAAGGGGAAGGGTGGGAGCCATGGATACTGGTGAGATGAGAAAGCGTAGGCGAAACGTCGATGAAGAACTCTGCAATAAGTAGCGATCCCCAACCCGAAGAACGGCCTAGAAATGCATGCGATGCATGCATGCGGCCCTGCAATGCATGCATGCTCGCGCCTCGTCAAGAATGGCGATTATTCACGGCGAATCGATGGCATTCTTGCACTACACTCGCATGAACACAACAACAGGCCCGATACCGCAGAGAACTTCAAATACTAGATCCGAGGAGAAAAGGTTGAAGATTGTCCTAGACCGGACAAAAGGGCAAAGATACAAGAGGTTAGAAAGGATAGGAAAGGCCAAGAAAGCGTGGCTCATGCAAGAAGAAGCCCCTCCTCCGCATGAGATCAAAGAATAGAAGCCATGGATACCGCCGAGATGAGAAAGCGCCCGATGAAACGTCGATGAAGAACTCGCAATAAGTAGCGATCCCCCAACCTGAAGAACGGCCTAGAAATGCATGTGATGCATGCATGCGACGCATGCAATGCATGCATGCTCGTCTCGTGCAAGAATGCGATTCGCTACGCGAATCGATGGCATTAGAATCAACTACAACTCATAAGGTTCTCTAACATTGAATATGTCTATAATACATTACAGATGTTATGTACTTTGTTCACCCATCCCAACACCATCCCCAAGGCCCTGAAGGGGCCAAAATGTTTTTTAGTTAACACAAACCATTACATCTAACACTTTCAAATTAAAGTCCCTTTAAAACCGCCTTCGGTTTGGATGCATATTCACATGGGGGATGATGTAGAGCAGCGAGAGCCCCTTTCAAACTCCCTAAAATAGTATAATACATGTATAAAATCAACACCATCTAATATATTGCCTCAAATATTATAATATTCTGTAAGTCTTGCTATACAGCATAAAAAACTTGTACGAGCACAGTCCATACGGTCCAAATCAAGGCATAACTCGTGAATATGCCCACCCAACGACTCTTGTTGCCCAGAGTGAATATGCACCCAAACCAAAGGGGGTTTTAAAGGGAATTTAATTTAAAAGTGTTGGGAACATCATCAATATGGACTAAACTTATTTGCACGGTCTCTTGCCTTATACGCAAGAGAAAAGTACCTAAAGCTATCAAGTAGGCTTCTGTCACAAATATCACATGTTTTAATAACCCCTTTGGCATGCTTTGGTTGTGGTCTTCCATTCAGAATCACCAGTCGTACACTATTAATAATGTAAACGTGTACAAAGGAGATTACCACCATCTTTTGCATGAGGACAATAAGAAGCGCTCCATGTGTCAAGCTGGATTTCGTAAAAACCACAATACTCTTGATCATGCTATGGCACTCCGTGTAATGGTGGAAAAAGCGAAGGCACCAAATTCAGCACTTTATGTAGCATTTATTGATTTTTACCAAAGCCTTGACACAATGCCTAGAAGGGATTAGGCGAGAGAATGCAGCAGATTGGGGCTCGGAAGAGCTTAGAAGGGTGTGTCTCAATTGTATTCTAAAGTCTTAATTAAATTGTCCCACCTAAATGGATGCCTTTGGTCAAGAATACGATTGGTGTCTAAGCGGGTTCCCTCTCTCACCAACACTCTTTTGGTTTGTATATTGATGAACTAGATGATTGGATGAAAGCACATTCATTTGCTGGGACACGATTAGGGGCTTACATCATTCAATTACTGCTTTATGCTGATGATGTGGTATTGCTAGCTAATAAGAGACAGGTGCTGCAAGCCCACTTAGATCATTTGAGGTGGTTTTGTGAGCTGAAACAAATGAAGGTGAACATTAGCAAGTCAAAGATCATGATATTTGGTACGCGGGATAGGGAGGCATTCTTTTATGATGGGCAGGATATTGAAATAGTAGAGTGCTTCAAGTACCTAGGCATAGACTTCTCTGCTAAGTACACTTGGAAAGACTGCGTAAAGAGGAGAGTTACAGGTGGGAAAATGGCATTGTATAGCATGCAAACTAAATGCTCCAGGGTTTCTCTCCATGGTTGGACGCTTAAGAAGATGCTTTTTAAAACACTGGTTCAATCCGTGTTGCTGTATGGTGTACCTATATGGCGGCCCAATACTTCTGATAAGCTTTGGGGACAGATTGAAGCGGTCCAGAAATTGTTTTTGCACCAGGAGTTGGGCATAAAAAACCAATCGCCATATGCTATTATTTTAGCTTTAAGGTATATGTCCCTCTCCTGCTTACATTATGAAATGGAACCCTCTTTACATTCCAGGAAACTTCTCTACCATTGCCACCACAACCTGGGTTTCTTGCCCGAATTTGCCTCCATTATTTTGGACAAATAACCACCTTAAGGCAATTGGTGAATGTTTGGGGAAGTTATTCATATTTCCATCCCTCAAATTGATTTTCCTTCCATTTGTATTATGAAGGAAATTAATTCCAACTGGGAGAAGTTTATTGGTTCAAGAATTGATGAGGACTCCTTTCTGGACATCAAGATCAGTTATTCTAAAACCCCTATTATTGAGCCTAAAAAAGATAATTTGAATTCCAAGGGGAAAGATCCTATGTTTCAAACTCAAGGAAGGAAGGAATGGATCCCTAAAAAGGATCTGAAAAAAGAACATAATCTTGAGAAAGGTGAATGCAGCAAAGTTAATAATAAAGAGGTAAAGGTAATTGTTCCAGCCCAACTATGCATCCCCTGGAAAGATCAGAAGAGTAATAATATGGTTGGCAGCAATGTGATCATTGAAGAAATTATTGAAGACATTGATATCTCTGATTTAAACAAAAATTAAGATTCAAATATTCATAGTGATGATCCCTATGAGAGTGATAACTCTGGATTATCTGAGCAGGCTTATCTTGAATATATTATTGACAAAGACCTCGCAAAGAGAAGAAAAGGCTTCATCCATGGCAAATTGTTTTTATCATAGAAAAAAGAAAAACAACAAAAATCAGACCCCTGAGCCATCGAGAAGAAGCTCAAGGAAATCTAAAAAAAATGATTTCTATGGATATTGATCTTAGATGTGTGACCTGGAATCTTCAAGGCATCAATTCTAATGTTAAAAGAGATAGATTAAAGGTTTGTCTTTCTACTATAAAAGCTGACATATTTTTCTTTCAGGAACATAAGCTTCATGATGAGGATTTCGAAAAATTAATTTCCTTTGCTTTGCCTTCTAATTTTAAGCTTTGGGCTTTAAAAGCTAACAATTCTTCTGCAGGCATTTCTATAGCTTGGAGTGAAAAAACTCAATATCTCTAACATTCAAATGATGAATGCTAGCTGTGGCAGGTGGCAGATTCTCCATGGGGATATTAATCTCAAAAAGTTTGCTTTTGTCAATATTTATGCTCAGCATCAGCCTAGTGAAAGGAGCTCCATGTGGAATTGCATTAGAAACAGTTTGGATAGGATCCCCATGATAATTGCATTATGGCAGGTGACTTTAACATGGTCACTCATGACTTCATGAGAAGCATCAATTCTGTGCCTCTTACTAATCAAGAAGCAAATTCTTGAATCATCTTCTCTCCACCATGATCTCAAGCTTGCTAGAACTCAGCCCAATTCCTTCAGTTGGTCCAATCATAGAGCTAATGACCCCATTCTTTGTATGCATGATAGATTCTATGTGAGTGAGCACATTTGGCATAGCTGTGACAGGGTGTCTAACCTTAATGGCTTTACCATTTCTGATCATTTCCCCCAGCTCATTCAAATTAATGGTAACCCCATTATTACCAGGAGGCATTCTTTCTTTAAGTTGAATGTTTCTTTGCTCCAGCATGAAAGTTTTCTTCAAGAATTCGAGCTGATTTACAATAGCATCCCCAAGCCCACTACTCATTTGGGATGGATGAATTGGTGGGTTCTCACCTCCAAAAACATCAAAGGATGGCTTAAGAATTGGGGCAAGCAGATTCATATCCAAGGTAAGAAGTATCTTGAAGACCTTAGAGCTGAGCTTCAGTCTTGTCCTCAAGAGCATCAAGATGAAATCAAACTGAAAATTGAAAAGGAGGAAATCAAGATTGCTAAAGGTTGGCAGCTTAAGGCCAAAATTAGAGAGCTCAAGGATGATGAAAGATCCAATTCCAAGTATTTCTTCATCAAAGCTAAAAGCAAAGCAAAAAGAAATCACATTTATAGTATTCAAGCTGAGGGTATGACTGTTTCTGAGGACATTGACCTCAAAAAAGCTGCTACCAATCATTTTGTTAAGATTATGGGTACTAACCATGATTTCTCTGAAGCTGAAATGGATGAGTTCATTCACATGCAAAATGTTATTCAAGATCATCATAATGACACTTTGATAGCTCCCTTTACTAAAGAGGAACTCTTCACAAGTGTCTCAGGTATAGAAAATGGTAAGACACCAGGGCCAGATGGCCTCCCTGCTGAATTTTTTAAAAAGACTTGGGGCATCATTGGTTCTGACATTACTAATCTGTGCAATGAGTTTTTGATGCTTAGATCCATGGATTGCAGGATCAATACCAGTCTCATCACCCTTATTCCCAAGATAGAGGAGCCTACTACCTTTTCTGAATACATGCCTATTTCCCTCACTAATGTGGTGTATAAGATTATCTCTGCCACCATTGCCTCCAGATTGAAGCAGATCCTTAATATGGTCATCTCCAACAACCAGTCAGCTTATCTCAAAGATAGATTTATCTTGGACAATGTAGTAATGGCCAACATTGGTATGAATTGGGCTAAGGAAACCAAGCAAAATATTGGCCTGCTCAAGCTAGATATCACCAAAGCTTTTGATACAGTTTCTTGGAAATTTTTAATCAAATGTTGTCATAAGATGGGATTTTCTCATGATGTAACTAGCATGTTTTTAGCCATTCTAAAGAACTCCAGATCTTCTGTCCTTATCAATGGTGAGTGCAGTCCCTTCTTCGAGATCAAAAGAGGAGTGAAACAAGGCTGTCCTTTGGCTCCTTTCCTCTTCCTCATAGTTATGGAAGCTTTAAGCAGTGCCCTCAAGAAATCTGAAAATGATGGCAAAATTAATGGCTTGAAGCTCCCAGACGATCAGGTATTTCTTAATGCTCATTTTGCAGATGACACTGGAGGAGGCCTCAATCATCAATGCCCAAGAGCTGCTTCATAAGTTTGGCAACACTTCTGGATGTAAGATCAACCCTACCAAGTCTATGTTGATGGCATATAATCAGGTGACAGGGCAGAATTCTGCTCATATACCAATCAGAAAACAGAATTGATAATCCAGTCAGCAAAACAGTTATAACTAACTCACTGGATCACATTTTCTAGCATAAGTGTTGATAGAAAAGTCTAAATGAGCTTTTGTTTGGTGCAATAGATAGATCTCATTGAGATCTTTCCAATCTTAATTGGTTTGCATATCTTTAGCCCAGAAGATAATAAAAAATGGTAAAAATCATATTTTTGGAGTTTTGACAATCATAAGTGGTTAAAATATGTGCAAAGCACCTAAGGTTGGAAAGATCTCAACGAGATCTATCTATTGCACTAAACGAGAGATCATTTGGACTTTTATATCAACAGTTATGCTAGAGAATGTGATCCAGTGAGTTAGTTATAACAGTTTTGCTGATTGGACCCGACAGGCTCTGATTTCTGATTGGTAGTTCATTTATCTTCATTTGGCTTAGTTGGCATGATTTGAAGGCCCTTTTGTAATTTAAAAAAACCTAATGTGTAAAGGACCGTAACCATTTTTAAAATTTTAAAATTCGATTGTTGGAATTCCGGTTTCGTTCGAATTTTGGGCCTAAGTTCCTGTTCCCATTCTCATTCCCGTTCCAGATAGCTATGGTTTCGGCTGTATTCAATTGACTTTAATAGCCTTGCATGTAAGGGTCAAACTAATTTTGACACTTCTACCCTGAAAAACCCTTTTATGTAATTTAAATTATGCATTCTTTGATATGAGACAGATGGTAGCATTTTTGAAAATTTAAGCATTTTTTTTTTGCTTTGTAAAGGTTAACTCACATTACGAGGCTCCATACATGGGATTAATAGTTTGATGATATTTTTGTGAGTTGTTTAGGTAGCATTTTCAAACATTTAAGCATTTTTCTGCTTTTATAAATGGTCAACTCACACGCGAGGCTCCATACATGAGATTAATAGTTTGATGATTGACATTTTTGTGAGTTGTTTCAAAGACGGATTTTTGCAATGGATATTTTTGCACCTAAAAACTTTGGCATTGTTTTTTTTTTTTGAAGAACTGTGTCATCAATATATTAAAAGAATGGTAATGTTACAACGCAAGTGAGGAGGAAGGAGAACTGCCCCAAAGAGACAGCGATACCTGGACACTCCACAACAAACTCAACGAAAACCTGCAACTCTACTCTTTGTACAAACCGACCATCACCATCTACAACACCCAAGAAGTCCCGCCAAATGGCAAACTTACCGCCCCACTAATCCCTGAACACCGTAAAGCTTTGAAATAGCTTGTACCCGAGTCGAGGAATCGAGAGGTCGCAAAAAACTTTGGCATTGTTATATACGGGATTTAACCTTTTACCACCACCCAAATAAATTTCTTGTTGTTTTATTTTATTCAGGTAGTGGATCAACTTTAACATTTTGTTTAAAAAAATGGAGATGCTAGTTTTTTTTTTTTTTTTTTTTTTTTTTTTTTTTTAAAGTTAAGAATGCATTTGGTGGTCCTTAAAGATGTGGTGCATTGATACCTGAAATAACTTGGGATGTCACGGTCCAAGCCCTTTTGGCATTTGGGACTTTCTAAAGCATAGGGCTTGCACTTGGATTTTTGGTACCCCAGATTATTCTAAATGCAATGGTCAAAACCTTTGGGTAGAGATTTTTTTCATATTGTTGTCTGTGAGAATTGGAATTTTTGTAAAGGACATTGCATTCTTCTAGAAGGTTTTTTTAGGGCAAACGATGGAGCAAGATTGACAGAAGGATTGCATGTGCTGGAAAAACCAGAATATCTTGGTTCTATTTTGATGGAAGGCAAAACTATCGCGGCACCTATTAGGGACTGTCGGTAATTTGTCCGCTGCTTGTTTAGGGTTCCCATATTAAGGTTTGAAATGGTAGAAACGTCATGTATTCCATATGGGATCCTCCGTTCTTGCTATGAAAGCCTGCCAGGACATGTGAAATAGGCCGATTCTGATATGTATGCAGTCGAACTTGGCATTTATGGCGGTTATGGCTTCGTGGTTGCTCTGAGCAGAGGCTTGCAATTCGCACAGGAAGGAGAATCTTCAAATGCCATATGATCTTCAAATCCTGTTATATTGTTATTTCGATTTCCAAGATATTGTTTCGATTTCCAGAAAGGAGCAGGATGGTGATTCCACAATGAAAGACTACATCGGTATTCCATCTGAGGCAAATCGTCCTAATCAGGTTGGGATTTATAGTTATTGCTCTGAGTTTTAAATACTTCTAGATCTGGTCATCAATGATCAAGAAAAGCATTATGTGTATGGATCTAACCTTGGTTAAGTCGATGTACTATGTTCTTTATATTCTATATGATATCGATTAATTTGCTTGCCATTAAACACATTGGAGTAGGCTTCTAAGTAGTGAGAGGTCTGTAGCTTGCAGTGATATTCATATAAGCTTGAGATGTGGAGCTTTATAGATCAGGCTATTATTGCACCAATAGTGCAGAATCTTGTGTCTTTAAGACTGAATTCGTTGTGGCATGCAGTTGTAGTTACCATGGTGCTTAAGCATGCTCATTTTCTTACCTTATCATGAAGCTTGTGAGTCCATAATTGTTTGGTGATCCGGATGACTTAAATGACTTGTTATTCTGGGAGTACATGCTGTATTTTTGGTAAAAATACAGATAGCTAATAGTGGATATGTTCATATAGTTGTATTCTTCATAAGTTGAAGGAGATATTTGGCATTTGAAACTGCTGAAACATAGAACTATTTAAACACAGGTTAGTCACATAAATATAACTAAAAAATATAGATCTAGCCGATCCAGGCAGAATTTTATTGCTGGTGAAGTCGTGTTGCATAGCAGCATGCATGGCCGTGGTTTTAAACATGGATATTTGTCTAGATATTGATGTTTGTTGTAGCTATGCTGAAGATCTTATAAGGGCAGGGGCGCCTAAAGTGGACTTCCTGCATGCACTGTCACTTTGATCATGCATGGTGTCTTTGAAACTTAGAAATAAGTACATTTGAATTGGGAGTACAATTGGGTGATGAGAGTAGTTGATGGCTGCTATCACAAAAGTATTAATATAGATAATACGCATTTTTTACTGAACTTGGTGACAGCATGCAGTTAGTATGGAAATAAGATAATTTGCTGGATATATTGTCATAAGATAATATGTTGCGGTATAATGTGAGGTGACAGATCACGGGAGACTACAATATACTTATAAATTAGCAGATTAAATACACTGTCGTTATAATACTGAATATATGGACTGAATAGTAGTGGCATATGTCTTAGATCTGAATACATAGATATCTTTGAGCATAGAAAGAGATTAGTCTGGCAGCAACTTGCTTAGACATATATCCTATTGCTTATGATAATATGCATTTATTGCCATATTATATTATGTTTTGCCTAGATTGCGTATTTTTTATACTTGCTGGACTAGTGCAACAGGGAAAGTGGTCATATGGTATTTAGCATTTGCTTTCAATGATCCACTAGATAACATCTGGTCACTAATTGCTAATGAATGTGTTGATTATTTCTGAATTTACTAGGATCACAAGCAGTGTGAAGGGGGATGACCCTAAAGGATCCCATGACACCTGCTACCATGTACAAGGCAACCATTTCTAATGCTTGTTTTTTGTAATGTTGGTGCAGGTAACAGGATCCTTTACTCTCTGTTATGTTTTCCAAACATATAACGCGTGGATTTTGCATTGATGCTGAGAAATCATATGAAGATGAACACTTGGAGATCAGAAAGTATTTTGTAATATTTGAATTCTGAAATATATTTGATGTTGTATTTGCTTTAGGATATGCGAGTTTCCTAGCAAACCTGATTCTGGGTAAATGATAAAAAAATCTAGCATTTATCTTGATTAATGTAGAGAGTTTTTGGATATAATACTATGATTATTGTTTTATTTCTCAAATATACACCAAAGTCTTTGCCTAGATCCAGTTTTGCACCTACTGTTTCTAGGGTTGCCTATTGTATCTAGATAACTACCCAAATGGGTTTTACCTAGATAAAAGACTGTTTTGCAGTTTAAAGGTTTTTTTTTTTTTTTTTTTGATAAAAAATAGTATGTAGCCCTAAAGATTACATGTCAGGCAAAATGGAAAACTTTTTTGAAAAAAAATTTGGTGCGGTGGTGAAATTTTGAGGTAAACTTACACTCTTCAAATGCCCATGTAATTACTGAAAACTCCAGTTGTGGACCATTGGAGAAATACATCCTGATCCAAATAGAGAAGTTTCGCATTCTTGGTTGGTGTCGGACATAGCCATGAACCCCCTCCCTATACTAACCCTAAGAATAGATGGCTCTGATCAAATTCGAATTGCATCATTTTAGGAGACCGCCTTATTTGTCAACCACATCATGTTTGAACAACAAAAAAAAAATAAATAAAATAAAAATACACGGGGGTTTTTGTGGACTTAATGAATCATACTGAGGGAAAAGAATGCAGAGTTTTTCTGATTTCATGCTGGTTCAAACATGACTTGTAGTTATTAAATAAGGCGCTCGTATTTTATTGGGAAATTTACCAAAATAACCTTAGTTGTTCACTTAATTCCCAAAAAGCCCTTTGTATTTTTTAAATTCCCAAAATGCCCTTAATTCTTAAGTATTTTTCCAAATAGCTCTTTGTATTATAAAAACATCAAAAAATACGTTTTCACAATAGATGGTCATTCTTTACACAGGGAAGTGTTTTTCACAAGTCACAAGAATTTGAAACCTGTTCAACTCATTTGCTAATCATATGCTGGAGCTATTTATCCACCAGATACTGAACTTCTTGAAAATAATGAAATGCTACCATCTACAACACATCGTCCACCTAGCATGCCTAAAAGGAAACAATATAGGAGAGAAGATAGGGATAGAGAAAAGCGTGTATACAAGTGCACACGCTGTGGTAATGGTGGCCATAATGAACGGAGTTGCAGAAATCCTATTTGATATTTCTATTGCATATTTTGTCTTAATGTGATGTGCCAAAATTCATGACACACCGCCCTTCCGGGCAAGTGGTCTCAGCCTTCCGGGTTCTCGATGGCACTTTCGGTTTGGGCGTGGACATGGAGTTCACTTCCCCACCGGGTTAGGTGCTTCGCGTGGTGCAATGGTGCCAGATCGTGGGTGAATGCCCTTGTGAGTCGGCTTTAGGCGGTGTGAGCCCTCTCGCCCTTGTTGTGGCCTTCGCCGTGAGGCGTGGAACATTAATGCGGTTTATGCCCTCATTTGCCTACCGCCTCGATTGGGTTAGGGGCTCTGTTTGTGAGATTGACTAGCCGGCAGCTTGCCGCTTCATGTATCCCGGTGCTTGGCCGCTCTTGCGGCCAAACCCTCGCATCCGTGGCTTGGTTGGGTGTGGCTGATTTGGAAGCGGCGGTTGTGGATCTTTCGGGATTGGCGACTGCGGCCTCTACGATTCCTCGACTTCGGTACAAAGCTATTTCAAAGCTTTACGGTGTTCCTAGGGATTAGTAGAGCGGAAGTTTGCCATTTGGCGGACTTCTTGGGTTGTTGTAGATGGTGATAGTCGGTTTAGGCGGCAAAGAAGAGAGGTGCGCTTTTTTACGGAGTTTGTTGTGGAGTGTCGAGGTATCGCTGTCTCTTTGGGGCAGTTCTCCTTCCTCCTCACTTGCTTTGTAACATTAGCATTCTTTTAATATATTGATGACACAGTTCTTCAAAAAAAAAAAAACTAGTCAAAAGCACGTTTGATTACTTTGCATAATAAATTGTAGGATATGATCAGAGCTCGATCTGATCAGAAACTAGTTTTTTTGTCAGAGCCCTTAGAATCATCACCGGTTATTACGTATATTTTGATTTCTAGCACTTTTCTTTGGCTTTGTAGGATATGGTTAGAGCTCGATCTGATCGAAAACCAGTTGTTCTGTCGGAGCCCCTAGATTCATCACTGGGTATTACCCAAACTTTATTTTCTAGCGTTTTTGTTTTGTCGTCGAAGGGGTTTTGTAGCTGCGGCAACAAAGATTTATTCAATGGATAAACTTATGGTTAAAAGTCCCCAAGCAAATGCTGCTTTCACACATTTCTGTAGTTGAATCTGTCATTCGTCAGGTAATAGCTTAGTTGCTTGATTAAGATATTGTTTACCACATTAACCTTTTCATGGTAGATAAGGTTAGTACTTGTTGAGATGCCTTTTGTAATGCTATGAACATAAGTGAACCAATCTTTGAAAAATTGTCTATTTCTGATACACTAGGTCTAGATCAATAAGTTTCAATAGATCTGCTTCTGTTTATATTTATATATTTAATGTTTACGCTTTGTTTTTCTACAATTTAAAAATAATTCTGCAATTTCTTTATACATTAAAATGTTCTCAATGTTCACTTTTTAGGAACCGAAAGAACGGATTCCGACCAGACAGAATGGTTATGTCAAATCGATGCAAAATGTCTTCACCAATGAAGAGATATTAGGCATTTTAAAACATCTTGTGGCCTTTCATGATGAGATGGCACTTCCTAGAAAACTGTAGCTTCTTGAATTACACAGGTATGTTGTACCTAACAAATAGAATAGAATAGAATAGAATAGAATAGAATAGAATAGAATAGAATAGAATAGAATAGAATAGAATAGAATAGTTGCTATTATATGTTACTGTCTTAAGAGGACATGTTCTGCATCAACGGTCAATGAGGAGGCAATGCATGATCTTATGAAAACATTGCCTTCGATTATCAACAACATCAACAAGAAAGCATCACTTCAAATACAAAAATTCCAACATGAATTATGCAAATATGTTGACTCTTTTTATTTTCCATATTTCTTTTGCATGAGAAAGCAGCCTAATGAACCGTGTACCTATGTGTGGCCAAAGAAGCCTCTATCAATTCCCAACTTTAATTTGGACATGAATCGGAGAGGAAGTTGTTCCTCCTGTAATAAAACTATACCCTTGGTTAGTTCGATTACCCTGTAATTTTTAATTCCCCAGAGGAAGCTATTAAGGAGCTCTCTATTGAAAGGTATATACATGGAGGGCGGCTTAAATTTCTGAAGTAAATCACGCTATCTGTCTCCTGCTAATGTTTCCTTTATGCATTTAAAGTGACATTATAACACTTGCAAACTCTATTTTATGGACAAAACCCCACCATGTTCTTGAACCATAAATGCTTTTTTATTAGATTGTTACACTAGCAAGCTAGTTATAAGCCTCTTAACAAACAACGGGATTTTGATCATAACCTGTGCAATGTACAAGAGGTCTGCATGTTGACACTTTCTGTATTAATGCATTTCAAAAAAATGTACGATGTAACACATTCATGCAGACCTTAAATACATCTGCTCAAAGCAGTGACTGAATCTTTGAAACATCTTTGTCACGAAATGTGTTGTGTCTCACCAACCTTGAAAAGAGTCGTTCGAAACGCCTTCTCCGGATCAATGCTTTGTAATACAAGTTGGTGTCCAGACCATCAACATTACGAGCAACTCTTGCTTGTAGTTCCATCTACATTCAATAGGTCAAGCTTCAATAGGGAAAAACTACAGAAACATTTTATGCTCAGAACGACACAATACGTGAGAATGGAATCTGTAAATATGCTTATGCATCGGATGGAGCAAGAGGTTATACAAAGGGACAGATCTTAGTTAGAGATTACAAAATAGAGTAAATAACAGATTTAATGGTCTTTCACCATCCACATCATATCATTTTAGCTTACCTTTTTTTTGCCCAGCCAGCATGTGCATTTGAATATATTCTTAAGCGGGTGCATTTAAATCTTGGTCATTAAGAATGGGAGGAAGCAAACGGCTTTCATGTCATTCATTTGGCCTATTTTTTCCTACTGCTCTATGAGCATGTTATGTCCGATAATGAGCATAAATAGAAGATAAGTCTACAAACAAGCCAAGAACTTCTGGCGCATCTTTGGAAATAGAATAAAAGCTTAATCACAATATATTAAACCTGGCGCTTTGAGCCAAGCTTCAGTTCTCCAATAAATTGGTAAAGTGAACCTTCACGAAAATGTATCTCCCCGCGAAAACTTTGTATCAATTTGCGGTGACAACCTTCATGCTCAATAAAAAGCAATCCCATTGCTCACATCATAATTTACCAGCCTACACGTTTCAATGCAATCTTTATGTAATTGAAGCACATGTAAGGGACATTAAAATAAAGAAAATAAGAAAGAAATACAACTAATAGAACCAGGAATCTGCACGAGTGAAGTAAAAGAACCATCTTGTTATCCAATTAGCAAACAAATATTGTAAAGATTCTTCGAATCTATATATTTGTTATTTCTCTAAAGAGTAGCATTTCTGTTGAGAGAGCATTTCTGTTGAGGATTGAAGTGCAACAAAATCCATTTACCTCGAGATAAGATAAACCCTCCTAGTACAAAAAAATAAGTAAAGTAAATGATCCAAAGGTATTCGCAACAACCATACTTCTTCCCAAGGAGAGAAGGCAACAAAACGAAATAGGGCCTGTGACATTTGGTTACAGGTAAATAGGACCGCGCAATGATAGAGGGCAATGACCATGCCCATGCAGGGTAAAAGAGCAAATCTCTTTGCTTGTAAAATACAGGGAGCCTGAATATCGTTAAAGCCAGTTCTGCGAACCCATTGAACATGATGCTCACAATCTACATAACCCGCATCAGGAAAGTGCACTCCGTCAAGCTCAAGCTGAATCATTCCTTGATCTCGGAATGAATCAAAGCACAACGACAGTATGAAATTCCCTGCCTGTTTTGTCTCCTTGCCATGTTTCACTTCTTGCAGCATGGATTCTAGAAGCAAATTAAAGGGAAAAAAACAAAAAACAGAGAAAATACCATCGAGACAAAAGGGAAAGATATGGGCAAGCCCATATCTTTACTCACTCCTCTAGGGCACAATATGTAGCATAATAGCGAGGGGTTTTCTTTGTGTTTTGTGCGCTTTTCACTAAGGTTTTCCTATGATTTAAGTGATGTATTCAAATGGATGTACTAATCGCATACATCTAGAGTGCACCATTTCCCGAGCCATTGATTTTAGCCTTTTTTTCCCAATGGTCAACAACCAATGGCTCACAACAAAGCCCTTTTTTGTGCGTGTGGTGCATAATGGTCAACAACCAATGGCTCACAACAAAGCCCTTTTTTTTGTGCGTGTGGTGCATAATGGTCAACAACCAATGGCTCACAACAAAAGTCCCTTTTTGCGTGTGGTGCATAATGGTCAACAACCAATGGCCCACAACAAAAGCCCTCTTTTTGTGGGCTTGAAGGGCGCATGTAGTGCAGTTTCCCCGTCGGCAACACATTTCTTATCATAGCTTTTGATCCAGAGCTCTGTTTGAGATGATTTTTATTGCGTTGGAAAGCTCTTTCCGAGATCTTTTTGACGATGTATGATATGTATATGTTTGGTTAAGTTATCTATGTTAAAACAGCAATTTCTCGGCCGGGTTTGGTAGGCTTTCACATCCTACCAGCTGATTAATACAGGATTGTGCTATTGGATATTGTTTTATGGCTCATTCCAAATGAAGCTTGCAAAAAATTACCATGCATTTTTAGATTTTGAGGCAGTTATTAAGCAAATTCCAAGGCTTCTAGATCCTTGTGCTAACAAGCAGAAACGTTTCCCACTTTGGTTTCTCACCACAAGAATCCATGGAGGCCAAAGGCTGCTGTTAAATTCTAGTTGAAAAATGTTTGTGTATGGGTGTTGCAAACTTTATGACTTTCAGAATAATGGGATCAATTAAGCTCTATCTTTATGGTAACTTTTTACTTATGTTCTATTTGTTTTATTGTGATGAAATTCAAAAGCTACAATGATGAAAGCCTCAAATGAATTCTAGTTTTTTCCTGGTTTGAATTCTAAAATTTTGTCACACCCGGGAGGAGGGGACATCCCTAAGGCCCCCGAAGGGGCTGCTAAAATTTTTTCAACACAAACCATTAACATCCAACATATAAAAATAAATCCCCAACACATAACAACCAACACATAACAACCATCATTAACAACCAATACATAACTACCATTGACATTAATTAACACAACCATTGGGTCCAACATATTTAAATTAAAATCCCCTTAAACCCCTTTGGTTTGGGTGCATATTCACACGGGGTGGCGTGAGGGCGAGAGCCCTCATAATTGTATTTTGCACGTATAAAATCAACACCATATAGTATTAAGCTTGAAATCTTATAGTATTTTTCGCGAATCGTGTTATACAATATAGCAAATTTTTATACTTGCATACCCCAAAACGAGGAACTTCGTGCGGTGTAGATTAAGGAATAAGGGGTGAATATGCCTATCAATACCCATACCCATACCCATACCCATACCCATACCCGAATTTACACGAATCTCGATAGATCCATACCCATACCTAGTGTTAGAAACGAAAAGAACTCAATTCTAGATTTAGGAAAAGCGCCCATTCGATGCTTTCGGTAGCCCAAATCCATGTCGATCCGGTATGAAAGATCCGAAAGCACGCTAGTAAATTTAGGAAAGAAGCGACAAAGGCCCATGCAAGCCGGAAGGGCAAGACGGCAATGGATTACTGCCTTTCGGACTAGGCAAAAATTGAGAAAGGAAAGTTCGGTTGAACATGTGGAATTTTCATAAATTTCCATAGCTGGTAGATGAAATCCAACGCTTCTAAGTGTGTCCACGTGGACAAAAAATCCCACTGGCGACAGCGTGGACACTTGCGTTTGTGCAAACGTGCTAAAAATTTATTTTCCAGTTTGTTATGATCGTAAGAAAACTTCCACAATGTAAAGAATGATCATCTTTTGTGAAAACATGATTTTTGGTAATTTATAAAATACAAGGGGCTATTTGGGAAAATGCTTAAGATTTAAAGGCATTTTGGGAATTTAAAAAACCAAAGGGCTTTTTGAAAATTAAGTGAATAATTAAGATTAGTTTGGTAAATTTTCCTATTTTATTTTATGGTCCACGTTAGAATATAATATAGGAAAAACTATAAAATACCCTTATGCTTTGACAAATTTTTCCACATACCCCTAACTTTTGAAAAATTTATGGAATGCCCTTAGTCAATGTATTTGGCATTGTAAATTTCAAAGATATCACAAGATGCCCTTGTATTTTGCATATTTCTTGGGATGCCCATACATAGCGATTCGTTTCCTTCCGCCTTTTTTTTCTACAAAAGGCTTGTGCTTTTCGATGCTTCACACCAACAACAAAAGTCTTTGCTATCGATTCTTTTGCCATCAATCGACAACATTCTTCAACATCGATTCTCGATTTAATACAATCAACAAATGGGCGGCAAGGACAAAGAAATTTGCCGCAAAAATTGCAATTCTTCTTTGTTGCGGATACCATTGGAGCAAGGATCCGATTCTGGCTGTAAAAGGAAGCGGTTGTTGCATCCTTTAACCCTAGCTAACCCATCATCAATTCTTAAGCTCCATAGTTATCGACCCACGTTAAAGGGTACTTTGTGAATTTTGAAACTTTTGAAATTTGAAATAAAACACACGTTATAGGTCTCAAGGGTATTTTTCGCGGTCCGAAAAGAAACATAAGGGCATTTGAGGAATTAACCTAAAACTTAAAGGTATTTGAATAATTATCAAAACTACAAAATACATTATCGTTGACCAATGAAATTCCATAAATTTTTGAAAAGTTAGGGGTATGTGGCAAAAATTTGTCGACTTTAGGGCCGAGCCTTCTTTGATTAATCCGCAGGAGGATCCGTGCATCTGTAGCTATTCCATCGCCTTTCGGTTTGCCAAGAAATGTTGGGGTGCATAATCCTAAAAGCGGCTTCATTGATAATCGTATGTCGAGCAATGGAGAAAAGCGGGTAGAACCGTTATTAAGCCCCCCTCCCATCCCGCCGAATCGAACGGTTTTCTCCCTGTTTTTCAATGGTTGAAGTCATTTCTGGCGATGTTTTTAGCATGCCAGCCTAACCAAGCGTGCAACCCTCCTTGCAATTCTAGGCTATCCACGTAGCCTATACATCTCGCCCCTGTCGATGTGGCAATAGCTATCACCATTAGATCTTCATTTTGCAAGATCTAAGGCTATGAAAATTAGAAAAGGGCTAAAAATATACACGGAGAATAGAATGGGTGCCGATTCCTGTGCCGCTTCTCTTCCCCCTTAACTTTCTCCCTCGGTCCGTCCCTTTCCCTCTAGTTTTTTTTTCCCTTCTCTATGTGCGGAAGTGGGCCTTTTGCTTTCGGTTCTTGTTTTGCTTTACATTTATGTTTCTGGCATGCAGATATGATGAGCCTATCGGATCTGTCTCTTCGGCATACGCAAATCCGGCCATAGCTCCACCTTCAAACTCTCAGGCTTGCCTCCAGGAAATGTTGCTCTAATCTGTTTCTTTGGTTATATAAGAGGAATGCATTGTTATGTACTCAACGATATCAAAGAAATCTTGGCTACTTTGCAGCAAGTCAGATATAAGGCTAAAAATGATGGCCAGAAGCGAGTTGAGGAGATTATTAACATGTATTCTTTTCCATGTTTTCCTTTCAGGGGTCAAGGCATCCTAAAGTTTTGCAAGATCCTATGTTACGCCTTTTTGATGGACCAGTATGTTCCAAAACTTCCATCTTTTGCCATTTCTAAAAGCTCATTTTTGGACTAGAATCATATCTACTTGGTCAATGGTCATGCCCTATCGCACGGGAGGATTTAAATCTTTTAAAGAGGCGTAAAGCAAGTCAGGAAGAGATTTTTGAATCTGTGCATCGTAAAATATTCTTTGTCTAGCTAGAAGCTTGGCGTTAATAAGAACACACAAAGATCGATTCAAGGATTCTCAAGGTCATAGAAAAGGGACAAATCGTCTTTGGAGATTTGCATGCCACATATATGTGAAAGTGCTTTCTCCTTTTTAGTGTAAATGTGGATATTCTTCTCCAGCGAGATGTGGTTTTGCATGGCATTGCTAATTCTAATATATTATTTTTACGTTCGGGATCTTACGAGGTATTGATCTTGGTTTTATCATTGACAAGAAACATTGTAGATGCTAGAATTACCAGCGGATATGCAAGAAGGCTCCAAACCGGATGACATCCACTGCCCGGGCGGCTTAATGTTTAGCGGCTTTTACAATGAGCTCAATGCTCCGAGCAAGTTGTTCTTTAGAATCAACACTGCTTGATTTTGATCACCGATTAAAAATATTGATATAAAGTGGATGTTGTTGTCTTTGCGGGTGCATTTGACACGGGGAGATTATAATGGACATGCAGCGATTTGTAACATGGATCACGCCTTCCGGTTCGAAACCTAATATGGTTGGATATGGGCTGAAATCAAAGATTATACTACATGGATTTCCACAACTACACATCATGGATTTATCCATCAAGCAAAAACTTGATGGGCTCAAGGTAACTAAAACTACTAGCTCTTGTCATCTCTAACTTTCAAAGGTATCTAATTAATCTAGAATTGACAGCCTGATACTTAGTATTACTACGGAATTGGAGGAAAGAATTCTTGGCGAGAATTCACCTCTAGGACGCCTCCGGAAGTTGGTCCAGATGTACCATGTCGTTTTTGGTGTAATGGGTAAGCTTATAACAGATTGATCTCTCTTGTCTTGGCATGTCATTATCATTTGTCATATATTGATCTGTTTTATGATCTCACGGTATTGATTGCCTCTCCTTTCGACAATTGACCATTACATAGGAAGTTCAACACCGGGAATGGCATTGCTATATCTTTGGTGATTTATCCTATCTTTGTTGATTATTTTAACTCTATAGGCAGTCAAGAAAGGTGGAACACATGGCTGCGAGTCATTGAAAAACCCACGACTTATCAAGCTGGATCATATCATCGGCAAAGTCCAAGCGCTATTTGGAGTTCTTGTTTGCCCTCAAATATGTTACAGGCCACATTATCCGCTTCTATACAATGGTTAGAAGTTTATGGCATTATATCAAGCCCCATATCAATGAATATCTAACTTTGAGATAGAAGACAAGTGCTATGGCCAAAGAGCAAGGACATAGCAAAATTTCTTTAGAATTGGTTAAATATATAGCGATAAGATTGATGTCTCTAAACCACCACTTGCCTTTGTCGAGACACACATGGAAGCTAAGTAAACAAGAATAGGTCTAGAAACGATTTTCAAGCGGCAACAAAAGTCGAGAAAAACATTGAACAATTTTGGAAGAATTTCCAAATGCAAAACAATTCCTTGAGAGGGCTTGTAAATGGTAGGTCGAAATACACGGAAGTCATAATGCTTTCAACTTGCATTATGAGATTCTAGTACTTAGCATTACCAAACATGAGTCCTAACAAAATGATGTTCAACACTTTGACGAAATGCCGATGGGTATCGGCTCTCAAGTCCTTTGCTTTCGATTAAACTTTTTTCTGTGTGCCTTTGTGCATGTGTGCTTTGTTATATGACTTGCTGTTGGCCCATTGCCTGACCTCCAAAAAACTCATTTGAGGAGGTTAGACCTCACAATGGCAATCAATAATTTCAAGTAGATGCTCAGGAAATTGATCAACCTCCAAGTAGTTGATAAGCTGTATGAGGATTTCAACAATGTGATCAATCATCAGCAGAAAGCTTCCACCTACCCTCCTGACATGACTTCATTATTCTATACAGATTACATGACCTTTGGATTGGGATGATCTGAGAATGTGGGCCTTGATGGTTCTACTATTGATCACCTCCAGCACTAGTGTGTCCTTTTGCTTTAGCTCGTGGATGCGCTTAAAAATGCTGCTTCAAGGAATGCCATGTCTTCTTGTTCTAGTTGATGTTTATCTCTGAAACTATGCCAATCAGCCCCAAGACCAATGAAAAAGCAAAAGAAATCCACCTAAACCTTTTCTAAGCTTCACCGCCAAGAGAATGAAAGCTTCACATATCGTTTCCAAACAAATGCCTTGCAAATGATAAGGGTTTCAATTGGCCATTGTAAAAGCATCTGCTTCCAAAAATCAAACCATGTTTGCCTTGGAATTAATTGGACAGAAGCCCATCCCTTTGCAATGTTTTTCTCAATACTGGTAGATTCACTAATCCAACCCCACAAGATTTTCCTCTGTTTTTTCTCATCATAGAAGCTTTTAGAAGCATAAAATCTACCATAATCCACAAGAAATTGCTATCATCCATGTTTTAATATATCGTAAGTATTGAGATCATAACTTCCTGTCTGCTTCCAAAAATCAAACCATTTTTGCCTTGGAATTTATTGGACAGAAGCCCATCCCTTTGCAATGTTTCCTCAATACTTGTAGATTCACTAATCCAGCCCCACAAGATTGTCCTCTGTTTTTTCTCATCGTAGAAGCTTTTAGAAGCATAAAATCTGCCATAATCCACAAGAAATTTTGCACTGCTATCATCTGTAACGAACCCGCCAGTTTGCATTAAATTAAGTTCAATGCTTCATTAGCTTGGCTTTGCTCAAAGTAAGACATGCTGTTTTTCTGACTCTCCAACTTCCCCATCGAAATTTCAAATTCTTTAATCCATTTTTGTGCCACTTGTCATGAAAGTTCATTTAGCATTCTGTATGCGACCAATCCATGGAGCTTAAAGCTGGACTCATAAATACAGTTATACACTCTGTCCATGCTATAGAAAGAGCACTGCCCATGCCATGTCCATGCAACAGCAGGACCATTGCATATTAACATGAATGCGCAAAAGTTACCTGGATATGGAGTTTATATATTTTGTGTATTTTGACAACATTGGTTTATTGTCTGGTGCAAGCTTGATTGCCTTGCTGGCTATTCAATCCGCATTTTTGCCTTCAACAAATAGCTACAGACATTATATGTTATTTGCTATATATTCTTAGGGATAGTTATTCATTGTCCAGGGGAGAACACTTTGAAGAAGCTTTGTTATAAGGAGTACAAGTTTCCAAAGATTCATATACACCATTTCTACTCAAGAACAGGTAAAATGCTACTAGTCAAGTTCTGCATGACTTCTCATTGAAGATGAAGAAGCTTTGTTATAAGGAGTACAAGTTTCCAAAGATTTATATACACCATTTCTACTCAAGAACAGGTAAAATGCTACTAGTCAAGTTCTGCATGACTTCTCATTGAAGATGTTTTCTTAACTTATACAGGTATATCTCTGCAAGAATGAAGCATGTGCCAATATTAGAAGTGAATTCTGGCAAGAGATTCCTGTAGCATAATGCTCTGTTCAAGAGAATCTGATCATTGTCACACTTTAAAAGCGGTGATACAAAATGGTCTTAAGCCTTTACAATCAAAACATCATAGCATGATGCTCTACTATATCTGCCAAATGTTTCAAGAGCATCATGTATTGTGACTCTACTTTAGTCTTCATGATCAATGAATCTACATTAATTTGTATAAGCTTGTGTATCCATCTTTTCCTTGAATTGTTTTCTTGTTACAGAATCGAACTTTGCGACACCTTGGTGCAGAAGAAAGAATCAATTCAAAAGTATTACAGTGAACATTTTTATGGCAGTGCTTATAGACTACTACTTATCACTTATGATCACGCCTTTCTTTCTTAATAGTTTAGAATAGGCCCATTATCGACTTTGACTTCATATAGGATTATAAATGGATTACCAATGTTGTGGCCAAAGTTTATAGCTCTTAAAAAATAATGTGAGCCACCATAAGCCTACCTTAGGTCCTTCATGTATTGGACCATCTATTTGCTTAGTAACACCTTGAATTTAAATTTGCATTGGTTTACTAGCAAATATCTACCACCACCTTATTTCATATTATCCATCTGAAAATTTCTTTCAGGTATTTTTTATGTGATTCAATGTGAAATGTAACATTGAGAAAGCATCATATGCGTGGAATATGGTAGAACTTCTTTGGTTATTCATGTAATTCTCAAAAGTAAGACCCAAAATTCGAATACACATTACGAGATATGTACATAATAGATGGTTTTTGAATATAGCAGATCTAACCTATGATTGGATACCCTACGTAACTCGATACCTTATACATCTCAAACAATACGTTTTTACTATCGACATAAAAGAACTACCGATACCTAAAATGCAAGAATATCATTTAAAAATCTTCATTACATTGCATAACCCGCCTAACCAAGCCTACACCCTTTTACGCAATTCTAGCCTATCCATTCGTTTGCCACCTTAGCAAAATCTCACGTGGGCATATATTTTTTTAGTTAGATCTTTATTAATTCATATCAAAGGCCGGGAAAATTAGAAAGGGCAAGAAAATGGAAAAGAAGATTCATTAGGGTGCGTTGTTTCTTCTTCTCTGCGCTTCCTCCATTTTAGTTCCCAGCTTCCCTTTTTTTAGTTCCTTTATTTCTTTCTCTCTCCTCAAAGAGATTGAAGTGGTTTCTGGACCGTGAGACAATCCTCTCTTCTTAAAATATTCTCTTGAAGGTTCTAATCGCCCTAAACTAGGGCTGGAGGTTTTATCCGTCTTGTTGAGCAGGGGCTAGAAGAAGTCTTAATCGATTTTGCTTACTGATATGGCCCGAAACAGATGATTTGGACTTCTTCTAGCGATGGAACATGTCCCCATGCCTTTTCTCAAGGCTTCTTCGACATGCATTAGATGTAGCGAGAACGGATTCTTCTTTAGGTTAGTTTTTTTTCATCTCCAGTTACATGTAGAGATTTCAAATTTCCTTCATCTACGAACAATGCTGGAAGATCACTTGTTTTTGCCGTTCTTGAAGCTTAAACCGTGCCTTGATCAAACTAGTAAAACTTTGTGGTATAATAGTCATCCGGTGGTTGCCGCGAGTTTAGGTCGTGGTAGCATCGCATCGTAGAATCCTTTAAGTTCTTTAAGCCACGATTTCTATGCTTATGTGTTTGTAATTTGAGATTCTACAGGCAAAACGGAAGTAGATCTTGCTATCATTTGTTATGAGAATCCTCTTATGTTAGTTTGATCTGAGCTATAGCCTTGTAGTTGTCGGGCGGAATGTCATGCTTTAGTACTTCGAGCTAATAATAACGAACATGCACGAAGCATGCTTTGCTTGTTTGGAAATGCTTCAGAACATGCAATATGAAGGCATACAACCGATAATTTCATTGTGTGAGCACGTTAAGGCATGTTGCAAAAGGCGTAAACCATTTATCATTGTGCACTACATTCTGATCTTGTAATAGGGTGTACAGATATGTATGCAAATGTGGAAATATAAATAAAGCACAAAGGGCTTTTGCTCAATTTTCAAGGGGCATGTTTATTGTCGGATATTTAGCATTGTCAATGCTTTCATGCTCTAAAATGTTTTTGGTAACATGTTGGATAACCATCTTGTTTTTGCATATTTTTGTATATTTACCAATTATTGCAGGTTATGCACAAGATAGTGAAAATGGTCTTGTAATGCAAAATGTGAAACCTTGGAGGAGTTTTTTGCAATCCCCGCCATCTTTCAATCCCCGCCATCTCAAGATGTCATATGCTTTGGAGTATCATAATTTCATGATACGTTGAGTGTGGCGAATGCCTTCTTTGCCTTTAAGTTCTGCAGGATACTGTATAAAGCCAGATAGAATTACATGCCCTGAACATCCGAAAGCATATATGGGAGTATCTCGTGCTCTAGAAAATGGAAAACACAATCATAAGGATTGGCGATGTAGGGCGCCTATTAGGTTTCTTAGGACATGGGGCATAGTGGAATTAAGCCGGATAGTATGGCTTTCACCGGTATCTTAACCGCATGTAGTCCCGACACATTCAAAAATACACATGTCGGGGTCACACAGGCAATCCTCTTCTTCATAGCTTTTACCTTCATTTAGCTATTTAGGGTTCTTTTTTTACTTCTGTTCAGCTTTCTTCCCTCTTAAAGCATGTCATTCTTAATTTGATTGAATGCATGATGGTTTCAACAAAATATTTGTGGAGTTCCGGTTTAGCATGATTGATTTCAAAGGGAGGAATCCATGCCATATCCTAGACATTTGTCATTGTATTACATTTTGGCACAAGAACTCTCATCCATTATGTTTTCTCTGGGCTTTTCTTAATCAATACTATTTATGAGGTTAGCAATCTCATCTTCTTACTCGGCCATATAGCTTATTTATGGTGATTCATATTTTTGTGTTAGCACAAAAGATCATCTTTTAAGCTTTCGAGAGAGACATCTGGATCATATAATCCATGAGGCAAATGGCCATGAACTTGGTTGTAAAAATTGAAGACGAAGAGTCTCGTATCATTGTCTTACATGACATGCTATATGCATGAGCCCAAAAGCACAACTTATTGTGATTGTTGTTTCACTTTGGTATAACTATATTGAAGGGACCAAGGGTTAAAACTTGTGTTCTTATATAAACCGCTATTGGTTGGTTTTCGAGTGACTTGTTTGAGCAGCTTGCCTTATCGTTACCAAACATTGAAGCGTATCGCTTTATTAGTGGTGCATGTGGAATCGAGAATTTAAAACATCTCATTGCATGCGAGAATATTGTAGAAGGACACTTTGCAAACGCATTAAGTGTAATTAAGTGTAATGTAGATCTTGGTATACCTTCAACCAAGTATTTGGAAGATTGATTCATTTGGAAGATTGATTCGCTATTAATGCAAAACACATTGTACCTTTGCATCGTGGATGATTATTTTGGAGAGAACTTTATATCTAGTAATTCTAATCATATGTTTCTCCTCAACAGGGGCTTCCTAAAAAGTGGATTAGCTATAACGTTGTCTTGGGCTGGATCTAAAATAGCCTTGGCTCACCATCTAATCTGTAGAACGGGTTACACTTTGCAAGACCTCTTCCATACATTTGATTTTTTTCTTCTGCTGGATGCAACTATAACGACAGCACTGGGAGGAAAGAGGACAAATAAAACAACCAAACATGCAATAAATAGATAGGGCTGCAACTTCGTAGCTGCCCACAATGCATCGGTAGCTTTAATGCCCAAATTGGCACTCTCCATCCAATTTCGACCGGTTTAAAGCCCAAATCGGGACCTTCCAAGAGCATTGGACTGACCCAATGGACCCAATGAAATCGCCAATTTAAAACCTGTGTTAGTTTTGGATTTGTTTGATGCAGAAAACCTGAGTTAGGTCAAACAATTTTGTGGGAGATGGCTTTGCTTGCTGCAAAAAACCTTAGTTAGGCCAAAGATGCCACCTCTGCCTAAAAAAGAAAGCAGCATGCATTCTTATCCATCCCCAAAAAATCGGCTTCTTTCCTTCACCTTCCTTTCTTTTAACCATTGCAAAAAAAGGCATCCAAAAAACCCAAAAAGGAAACATGACCTTAAGCTGCTCAAACATGGCAGCATATACGGTTTTGTATACAATACCATAAAAGAATCATAGTCCAAACCATTTGCCATCTCTCTCCCCGCAATCTGAAAACCAATTGGGCAAAGTATATCATACATGTTCAATTTAACATCATGTTCAATTTAACCTCAAGATGAGACCTCGGCCATAGAAGCTACGATATATCACCACCTATGAAGCTTCTATACTTCACATCGGTTACAACATGACCATAGATGAATGCCTATCTCTAAATAAAATCTAGAAAATAACTCGATCTTTTCCTTTCCTTATTAAAACCTCGGGAACCTTTTTGCTAGTTGGTCTTTTTGGGTTTGCCCTAGGGGGCAATCCCTTGTTTATAATGGGTTTTGGCATATTCATGGTATATGCTAGCATATACCTAGAATATGCCAAAAAGCACTAAAAACCCGGCCAGAAATTTTGTAAATGCTAGGTCATCCCTGTTGCCAGGCGGCTGCTGTGCATACCGGCTAACCGGAAGTTTGGAAGCGTGGCTTCCTCGATCGATAGAATGAGTGTAGGACTTCATCCGAGCTGATCTTTGGAAGCTTAGGTAACTCTGTTTTCAAGTATAAGCTCTAAAGTGGCAAACTTTCACATTATCCGTGACGGCAAGAAAGTTCAAGATCTTATGCCTAGGTAAGCGGGTTTGAAGAATTTTTACGTTTGCGGTGTTGTGAACATTAATTGAATGTAAGATGTGGCAAATAACGGGGGCTTTTTGAGCAGGGGCCGTTGTGGCAAATAAAGGTTTTGTTGTACCAAAGTGGAAGCTAGATGAGGCAGTGGCATGTATTCATGATAGCAAAACACAGGTGCTGGAGGAAGATTTTTCGTGATCTCTGACCCATCGATTCACCTCAGGCAGTGGATAGGTACATGTAGCCACCACAATGAATCCTGCAGGATCGAAATATGCTGAAACATTCTCACAGAAATATTCTGGAAGACATGGATCTGGCATTGCCAAAGTATACATGGATAGCTTTTCTCTTACACATGCATGAATCATCTGAATGGATCTCGGCTAATTCTTAGAGGTTTCTGAGCTAGTGGTATTTAACATCCAGGTATTTGAATTTACTCTTCTTTCAATCTGAGATTCTATATGTTTTTAGGATTTGCAAAGGGAATCTATCGAGACATAAATAAATACCTTATATGAAGAAAGGTGAGTAAGATCACCAAAAGCACGTGTTGATCCTTATCTTAAAATACCTTGAATAGCAGTAGGCTCAAAGCACATGCAAATCAGACCCACATGGTCTATCCATTGTTTGTTTACTTACAATGTGAGCCGTCTTTGCAGCATACATGCATCTGTTTATTTTTGCGAGCATGACCAAATGTGCAATATGGTTTTGGGTAAGTGCTTACACATGTCCCATTGCAATATGGTTTTGGTATGTCTTGAGATATGTGGGTTTGATTTAGAGAATCATTCCAAAGAGACTACGCAAAATGGATCTTGAGCCCGCGAATTTATCATGACATTTAGAGGATCTTTTTTTTTTTTTGGCACTCCCGGTACCATCATCCGGATAAGATGAGGAGAAACATTTGCATTGAACAATTCATGGAAAGTCAATTTGCACTTTTGGGTTGGTGAACATCATTGATGTTCTACATGGTCTCATGGAAGGGCATTTGTTGTGCTATGAGGATGAAGATAACAAAGACAATTTCTAATGTAAGTATCTACATCTTTGTACATGTCGATCCTCGGTTATCTCGGTGTTAGTGGGCGTTTATTTGAATCATTTTTAAATTGCACTAAAGAGTTTGCTTTAGAATAAACCACATTTGATCATGTGATGGAGCCTTTCTAGCAGCTCCAAAAATATAGTGCAAGTAGTACGTACAAGGCATATAAGAAGATTAGTTCAAATATTGCTTCAAGCATTGATTCTTCAGAATGTTTCTGCCATAGTTATTGGCAGCATTATTCTAAGGTAATCTTTGAATCGTTAAGAAGTTGCATAGGCAGATTAAAGACCTTGGATACATATTATCTGCATAGTTTAATTATAAAGAGATGTATGTTATCTTATTAAACATGTGCTTGCAGTCTTTCCACCACCTAGGGGTACAAACAGACAGGAAAATTGGAGCTCTTGGTGATCTGGCTCATCCAATTTTATCAAGTATTTCAAAAGTGTATTTCTAAAGCCTTGATCCATGACCAGGTGAGTGGAGCAAAAGTAGAGGAGAATGGAGCAAAAGTAGAGGAGAATTTTCTAAAGTAAGCCTTTGCAGCATGGTTTTGATATACCAACCTGCAGGGCATTACTTTGCTTCCAACTCTGGAAGGACAATTGACTAGCAGAATCTTACTCTGCAAATGGAAGTCTGTCATACCCAAACCACTTGCAAATTTTGGCATTGGTCTGTCTTTGTTTCATTCGAAGTGTTGTACAAAATTCTAGCTTTGCATTCTCTATTTGGATCACATTTATATACTAAAATATCTTTCATATTGCGGAATCACATTGTTCTGTAGAAGAAAATGCTTATATGGAAATGAGGCTTCAAATCCTAGCCGCATTTGATCCAACCAAAGTTCTTATTGATGCTTAGCTATGTATCTTAACACACATCGCAATGCTTTGCAAAAAGGTCCCAACAAGTCCCACCAGCTTTATAATGATAAATGCACGTATTCAACAAGGAAGCCAAATGTACAAGAAATGAACAATAGTAAAACTAAAATGAGAGCAAGTTTCCCTTACAATTTCCTCGCTCACAATTCAAGGCTGTGATATAAATATACAATTAACACACACAAACAACTACTAGGTGTCTAACACCTATTATTCCCTTGAAACTCTCAATGGAGTATGTATCCCCTTGAAACTCTCAATGGAGTATGTATCCATCCTAGGCTTAATGTTAGGTCCGTTGCAGTTTTAGGTGTATCTATGCATGCGTGCTTACAACACATTTCTAACAAAGTCAGACTATATTTACATTTTACATGGCGATTGTAGTGTGGTCCAATTTTACTTGGGTCTCCATGACTTTTATAACCAACTCAACATTAGTATTTTGCCACATAACAATTTTCCTTTTGATGACAAACTACTTACAAATAAGGTGATGCGCATTCAAAAAATTGAATTCTAAAGACATATAGACTCAGGCCAAATTGTCATTTTACTTGGAAAAAAAATGTAACTACAAGTAATGTGATGTTATGCATAGTCCATAGAGTTTACAAGGGAGCATAAGTGTGCAAGAGATTTAAGAGGCATTTATAGTGGCCTTTAATATTTGGTTATTAATGTTTGTAGACATGGGTGGACAAAATTAGGAGGAATATACCGTCCATGGAGCTGGGAATTTGTTGAGTGAGGATGATATGCTTGGACGTGTGAGGCGGTTAGGCGTTGTACATGATTTGGTTGGAAACATGCCATTTCACCCTCCTACAAGTTCATGGATTTATTTGATTGGTTCTTATAGGATATTAAGAGGATTGGGTTGTGCTAATACTTAAATGATTATTATAAGGGCCAACTTTGGAAGACTCATCACAAAATGAAAAAGTCCTAAAGCATGGTTCCACATGTTCTATAGTGCCCATGCATGACAACCATATTGATCATATCCATTTTTTAGTTACATATTCCTTGTTTATGTTTGTACACGTAAAATGTTGGTGATATGGCATGCCAGAACCATCATATGAGAAAAGGAAAGAAGCGAGATAGAAACCAGTTTGAGTTCTTTGTCGAGAATCTTCATGGGAATAAACATGCACAGGAAAATCATATAAGATCAATCTAGTACTTTACGATATTGTAACTTCCTTATAAATGAGAATGAGAGTTTATATATTGTAATGTCTATTTGGTCTTTCTGCTGGAACATGAAGGTCAGAAATAGGATGGCATGAATGCAGCCTATGATGGAGAAGATTACCATGATTACATTGCAGGGCATAACTTTAGAAGATTTTTAGTGGCCATCTTACATCTAATGGGCGCTGCAGTATATTTAATTGGTGCGCACCATCCACCTCACTAGATGGTGTTGTCTCAAGTTTTTGAAGGATGTGGACAGGTCGAGATGGTTGAGGTATGTTAATTCTCATTATCTTTCTGTATATTGTAGTTCCCAGTTTTGTTTTTAATAAGCTCTTATTCTGTAAACTACATTTCTATATGATACCGTGGCCCCAAACTAAAAGCTCGGCTTTACCAAAGCACTTACAGATCAACTAATAGCCCCAAACTTTCTCAGTTATGAAGGATTTGCATATTTCATTGATGGTGTTCTATTTATGGCCGGATGGGTGCTGCAGATGCCATTACGGACCTTGTTAGCAAGTGGGACAACACCACACGAAAATAATCTTAAGGAAATAGAAGGTGACAAAGTTATGTCTAGTTAGGTAAGCTTTTAAAAAAATATGTTGTAATCTCTTTTTAAAGCTGAAGGCCAAGATCTTAATATTTGGTATCTAAATTGCTAGTAGGAAAGCACCATTGGGCGCCAGGGAGCCTTGGAGGTTGTCCATGAAATGCTTGAACGCGATGATACACATCTTAGAGCTAGGAATCAATTATTGGTAGAGAGTTCAATTACTTTATATAACTATCAATGAGAGTATTGGCTAATTTTTTTCCACCAACTACATCCTACTCCAACAACACTTCAACACCTAAGCAGAACTTAGTAATGCAAATGCGTACCAACACGTTCACAAAATGTCAATGTCTTAAAATAGCAATTTCGATTCAAACACTCTATTGTCTATAACTACAACTTAAGCCACTTCACTCTCCGGCCATGGAGGGCAACCCTCCGTCGCAAACCTGTTTTTCTTTGCTTTTGCGGTTTTCTGTTTTTGGCCTGTTTTCCGATGAGGGGCCGAATAACGCGAGAAAACACTGCATAGACATCTACGAGAAAAGGTAGTCTAGAATAAGGCGCTGGTTCACTATTGGTCGACCACCTTTTAGTATTGTTTGTTCCACCCAAACATCTCTGTCTCTAACCTCTGAGCCATGCCGAATGACGGAGATGGGCGATCTGCAACAGCCTTCCTTGATGACTGGCGATCAGTAGCTCTTGTTCCTTCCCTCTCTACAGTTAATGCCTCTTCTTCTCCATTATCGTTGATCTGTTTGTTTTGGGGCATTAACCTATACCGTCATTGCATTCAGTTTGCAGCTTTGGTGGCATACATATCCTTACTTGCTACGTTGGAGTACATCCTTCCTGGTAAACGTATTGCTGGAGCTCTTCTGGCCGATGGCACACGTCTTACCCACAAATGCAATGGTAGACAAGACAATTATGGCTTTTTCCCACATTGAAAGATATAGAAAGATCTATATCTGACAATTTGTCCACTGATCAGGATTACTATCACTGTTGGCGCTTCTGCTTTTTCTTGGACTATCTGTGTCACCTGCGGTAATCCATTTTGTTGTAACATAGGTCTTCTTGGGTGCGGTAGCACCTTGTTTATGCCTGCTGAACTGTGCACAGTTCTCCCAACTAGGAGATCTTTGATGTCAATGTGTTCTACCTTTTTAGGTTGTTGCTGAAAGAGGTTTAGAGTTTCTGGTTACGACATTTCTTCTTTGCGTGCTGGTATATTCAATTCTCCTGTCCATAATGTTGAAGATTTACAGGTTAACAAAGTTTGTAACTTCTTGACAACAGGTGTCATTGATCATCTTTATTTGTGGGCGTAGATCGTCGAGTAAAGCAGCATCTTTTAAGCCACATTTATCTGGAAACTTGCTGAATGATTGGTAAGGGAAATCCCATTAGATTTGACAATTGAGCTCATTTTAAATGCTATTGGATGGGGATGTGTAGGTTATAATTATGGAAACCGTTTTAACTAGATTTATAGATACAAGGCAATGTATTTGAACATAGCATGTGAAATTATAAGTGATAAAGAAAGAAACTATGCATTTGTGCAGGTGGCTTGGTGTGCAGCTAAATCCACAGTTCTTAGGTTTCGATCTGAAGTACGTATATTAAGCTTGCCTCATAACTACTGGAGCTTCTGATTGCGCTGTGATTTTTTACATATATGAGCATTATTTACTTCTATATCTTCACACTGGCTTTTGTTGTCCATCTCCAGGTTTCTATGGACAAAAGCTGGCATGATTGGCTGGCTTCTTATTAACCTGTCTATTGCTGCAAAGCAAATTCAATTGGATGGATCACTCTCATTCTCAATGGCCCTTTTCCAATTCTTTTCTGCCGTATGTATTAATGAGATGCCTGAGTTTTTTAAAACGTCTAAATTTGACAAGAAGATGGTGATTTTTTATGATTTTACAAGTTTATATGGCTATTTATAAGTAGATAATGTATTTGTTCAAAATGTGATGACTCTGTATATCTTCCATTTGCAGATATATGTTCTGGACTATTTCTGGCATGAAGAGTATATGACATCCACGTATTACTCTCCCCGTTTAGTGTATATCTTTGAAATGAAATGGAAAATGTGTTTTTATACTGCACATTGTATCTTCTTGGGGCAATGACACCATTTTCAGCACATTCATGCAAGTAATATTTCTGTCATCTATAGGCATGATGGTACTGTGCTGTAATCGTAAATATGATTTTGCCAATTTTCGACTATTGCCCTGAAGTGTGCTTGGAACCTCACTGTGGGGCTGCATTCTGTTCTTCCTTACATAAATTTCAGAATCCTGTTATCTTGCAATAACCTCTTTAATATGGCGTGGGAACTCTTTTTTTAGCTTCTTTAATTTATTTCCATGCACGGAATTTAACCTTGGATAGTGACTCTTAGACTATTTTCCCATTTCAAATGAGCAGAAAGGGAAAGAAGTTGCTTCAACATGCATGTAGAAAGTTAAAGGAGTTGGATAACTGGTGCAGAACAGAATTTGGAAGTGCCTTCTTTAATCAGAAATTCAGGGCCTAATACTGTCTTCCAAGTCATTTAATCATCAGCAAATATCTTCTTGCTTTTCTAACAATGCATCATTATGATGCAGTACTGTTTGTAGTTTCCTTCCAATTGAAAATCTTGATTGAATGCTATGCAGATGGGATATTATAGCTGAAAATTTTGGCTTCATGTTGATTTTTGGAGACCTGGTCTGGATACCTTTTACATTTAGCATCCAGGTATGCTTAATCCATTCCCTGAACATAATTGTTTGCATGGTTTATGATATACAAGCAATAGATCAATTCTCATTAAGTATTCACATGCACCCTTGCCTCTATTATGCCTACTTCCATTCTGGATTCTTTTTACAGAGTAGTATGTTCCCCCTTTGCATGCTTCCTCTGCTAGTTCTTTTCTTTGTTGTTTTTTCTGAGAATGTTGGATATTGAGGAAATATGATCTGACCTTACCTTATAGCTTGAGAAGGACTAAATAGATCCCTTGGTAAACTAAATAGGGGAAACATGATCTTCTCAAGCACACTCATGTCAGATGGGTCCTTCAACTGACTTTGTTTGTTTTTTCTTTTCAATTGAAGAATGCACTTGTTTAAGAAGCCTCAAGTAATGGTTTTACACTGAAGGCATTGTGGAGTGCTAAAAGTGTTTCTTTCATCTGTTAGTAGGGTTGGTGGCTCTTAAGGAATAAACTGGAGCTTACTTGGACTGCTGCTGTAGCAAACGTCTTTGTTTTTATTATTGGGTATGTGTCTCTTATTCTGCACATATGTACAACATAGACTATGTCAATTTTAAAGCAACGTCTCTATCGGTCAGACAAGTGCATGCCAACTTAACTTGTATAGTGCATAGGATGATACCTGTTTATTATAATGAATAGCACAACCAAATGTTCAAGGATACTAAGAATTGTCCTAATATACTTCTACCATGGTGTGGATCAGATTTGAATAAAGTAGGATTGTTAAGTTGTATTTCATTTACTTGTGCCCTTTTACTTATTAAATTCATTTGGGTTGTAGCTATGTTTTGTTCCGGGGGGCAAATAAGCAAAAGCATATTTTCAAAAAGAATCCCAAAGCTCTAATATGGGGTCAGCCACCAAAGCTGATTGGGGGGAAAGCTGCTTGCTTCTGGCTATTGGTAAGTTCATGATTTAAAATGTTGTGAGGCATGAGGATTCAATGTTTGATGGTTGATGTGTGGCTTAGGGGAATTGCAAGGCATTGTAACTATCTTGGAGATTTGCTCCTCGCATTATCGTTTAGCTTGCCTTGTGGCACTAGGTATAAATATTTTATATTAGCAATTTCCCATGTAACTCTCTCACTGTGGCTTTGACATGTTTTGTAGGTCTGTTATTCCATATTTCTATCCAATTTACTTATTTATTTTGCTTATCTGGAGAGAGAGGCGTGATGAAGCAAGGTGTCGAGAAAAATACAAGGAGGTTTGGGTTGATTATTGTAAAATTGTTCCATGGAGAATTTTTCCTGGCATATACTAGCCAGTTTAAAATCAAAATTGAGATACACGTTCAATACAAATGATAAAAAATGGTAGAGTTCATGTGTATTATCCTTAATGTGAAATAAACAAGACACCATGAATTCCCATGTCTTTAAATACACACCAAAAACGATGCCCACATTTTTTGAAGAGAAGGGAATTCTAGTTCTATGTTAGAGGTGCTGAGGTAGTGACAGGGGGATTGCAATTTAGAACATGGGGATTTTTTCGTAAGAAATGAAGAATGGGGGATGAGGAGAAATGGGCTAGTCATGAGTACAAGGGGTAATGAGGGAGTAATAAGGGGATTGCAATTTAGGCCATGGGGATTTTTACAAAAAAAAATGAAGAATAGGGGATGACAAGAAATGGGCAAGTCTGGGTTAGTAGGGGTAATGAGGGAGTAATGAGGGATTGCAATTTGGAACACGGGGATGTTCTGTAAAAAAAAATGAAGAATGGGTGATGAGGAGAAATGGGGTAGTCAGGGGTACTAGGGGTAATAAGGGAGTAATAGGATTGCATTTAGAACATGGAGACTTCCACGAAAAAAATGAATGGAGATTTCCACAAAAAAAATGAAGAATAGGGGATGACGAGAAATGGGGTAGTCAGGGTTAGTAGAGGTAATCAGGGAGTAATAGGGGGATTTTTGCGAAAAAAATGAAGAATGGGGGATGAAAAATGGGGTAGTCAGTTTAGTAGGGGTAATAAGGGAGCAATAGAGGATTGTATATTAGAACGAGGGATTGCAATTTAGAATGGAGGCTGAGTAGAAATGGGATAGTAGGTTCAGTAGGAGTAATGAGGGCATAATGGGGGATTGCACTTTAGAAATGGGGGATTTGCAATTGAAAAAGGAAACTAAAATAACTAAGGAATCGGAGGAACCAATTGTACTTGTAAACTTGTAATTGAGTTTGAAAAGAAGGCTGAAATCCCACTACCGGACGGAGAAAAACTAAAAAATTTTCAAGCCAATGAGAATCTGACAAGTCAGCGTTGTCTGATCATTTTGATGTCACACCATGGGTGCCCTAAACATTGCCGACGGAGGAAATCCTGCCCGGGAAAACATCCCGCCAAGAACTTGTCCGGATCACAGGTCAGAATGAAGATCCGAGATGGCAAGAAAATAAAGCTTCATTTTTGCAATCCAGTATTGGAATGGAAGCTTCGCAAACAAGCAGGTACAATCCATGATTTCAAATCGATGAAAGGTTCATTTTTGCAATCCAGTGTTGGAACGGGAGTTTTGCAAACAAGCAGGTAAAACCCATGCTTTCAAATCGATGCTTTCAGATTCAAATTTCATCTTCCATATAGTTGGGCCGACCTACCGACCTAGCCGACCTCCCGACCTAGGTGGGAGAAGGCCGACCTAGGTGGGGATTTTTAGCCGACCTACCGACCTATTCTTCCAAAATTCAAGCTTTTATTTTCCTGCAGATAATTTACAAACAACATGTAATACATCTTCAGGAACCACTAATTCTGAATAAATAGCAAAAAAAGAGAAGAATAGACCTTGAACAACTTAGAAACAGCCAAATTATAATACAAAAAAATAAAAACTATTCAATTCTTAAATTACCTCTTCTAATCCATTGGTTCAAGTTTCATCCCTAGAGCAGAACCAATAGCAACAAAGATCTTGGTTTGCTTGGATTAGCGCCTTGCAAATAGTGTCCACTGCCCAGAAACCCGAGCAACTTGTTGTGCCGTGCGTCTGGGGCCAGTATACATGACTCTATCATCTTCATCTGAGCTAGGCAGTAGCTGAACATGTTCTTCTTGATTCTCAACTTGCATAGGCAGAGTTTGCCTAGATGGCCAGTTGAATGCAACAAGTCTTCGACCTTGTGTCATGGCTTGTAATATTTCATATTGCTGGAGAAAAAACTGAGGCCACCATGAAGCATCTAAGTGATTAGAGCATGACTGAATACTGGTCTCAATGTAATCCAATGATTTGTTTGAGACAAATTCTCTTCCCTCTTTTTTACTCTTTGTGATTTCTTTCAAGCTCTTTAGAGGCATTTGCTCTGCAGAGAGCATGGAAGTAGTCTCAGGGATGGTGCAAATGAATTGAATACCAGCTGCTGGCTGTCACTGCAAGGATGTGGCATATTTCTTTCCTTGTAGGATGGCCTTGCCATCTGCAAGTGAGAATTTGATCTGATGCTGAAATGTAATGTTTCGTAAGGGCTCAATTACACAGTGACCCAATTGATCTCTCCGAAAAATCCATTCCTTGAAGTCGTAAGTTTCTTTCAATATCTCGATTTCTGGGCGAGGATTGTAGGAGTCTTGGATAACCTCAATCATTCACTACTACAAAAATAGGTAGAAATGGCACAAAAATGACATTTATCCTCCGCCTTTTTACGGGGCATAAACGTCACTTTTGTGCCATTTGGGGAGCACAAACGTCATAAATGGCACAAAAGTGACGTTTATGCCCCGTAAAAAGGCGGAGGATAAATGTCACTTTTGTGTCATTTCTACCTATTTTTGTAGTAGTGATTGCTAGCAGGCTGAGAGCTTTTTTCGAGCAAGACGTTTAGAGAACCTACTAAACATCTGATCAATTTGATCATGTGTATGACCAACAAGCAGGAAACCAATCTTCACCTTCTTGAAGATTTGTTTCTCAACTAGCATGGCACAGTAAGCAAACAATGCCTGATTCTTATTCTCTCTTGTCGTGTTGTCTAGCTGAAGGTATAGAACTGGTGGTATATGCTCCAGACTGGAAAGAATCTTATTCAATATTGTGATAGTGAGATTTGGATTAGCATGAATGTTTGGATAGTTCAAGAATGCCTTGCAAGAGAGTTTCCCATTAAAAACTATAGCACAAATGACATGCAGGTTATACGAGTACCGCTCTACATATTTTATGAGCTTTGTATAAAATGGATTGTATTATATATTCATGAAGATTTTTGAAATGTAATCTTTTATTCTGTCTCTAGCACTGTTTATTAGAGCTACTACCATTTTTTTTCTACATACTTTCTTCTATTTTTGTAAAGTATTTCATCCCTTTTTTGAATTTTCCAGAATTTTCAAGGAATCTTTCAAACGCACATCTTAAATAAGTGCGTTTAAAACCTTGTTATGTTGCACTAAAGGTAAATAGATGACTAAACCTTTGCCTATATTTGGTGCATGCTTCAGGTATTGCAAGCATGATTTAAGTCTCAGTGGTATTAGTAAAGGAAATCTTAAAATCTATCTAATAGCAGTTATCTGCTCTGGAACTAATATTCTTAACAGCAATGATCAAATATAATGTTTGATAGCAATTATTTGCTTCTGAAATTATCAAGTACAATTTTTATCAAGTATAATTTTTGAAATTATCAAGCATACTTGCTAAACTTTGGGGACAAGATCAAAATGGTCCGCCACAACCTTGATTTCCATGTGCCATAAGACTACTCATTCCATATGTATAGGATTAATGGATACAACATGAATCTTTTAACAACCGGTTCCAAATCGATATATAATTAGCTACAACATATCTCTACCTCTTGATAACAAGGTATCAAAGCATGGAAGACAATGTTGCAGGTGCCAATACTTTCTCAAGCAAGTCATGTGATAGCACCTCCTACTCTGTATGGCAAAGTATGTGATAGCTGCTATGTTTTTAGAGTATAATAATGCGTTGAGGTTTATGATGTGCCAAGTTGCAAGTGGGGTGCTACCCCTATTTGGGATTTGGATCCTTAGAAAATTAATGTTATCATCCCGATGTTATCATCTAGAGACCACTTTTTTCAACATGTCTTGCATCAAGAGGGTTTTACAGCTTGAGAATATGTTGTGGTCGATGTTGAATATGTCTTAGCCGATTTCTAGTACTTCCAAGTGTTGGACAAACCTTAGGAAAATTTTGAAACTTGCAAAACTCAATTGCATTATTCATGCCATTCCAATTGGTAGTTTAACATAAATATTGAACGTCACACTATGTTTTTTTTTTTTAAACATAAAACAAAATAGTCGATCTTAAATTGTTTAGACAGAGAAGACGATATAAACGATTCATATGGTCTAAGTTGAAATTCAATGCATTAGCAAAGGACCCAATCGTAGGCCCACTTAATCTTCTCTCTAGTAGCCTTTTAGTTGAGTAGAAAGAACATTGCCACCTCACAAATCCGTGCATAAGAGCTATTTCAATATTTTTCTCCACAAAGACATTTTTCCTTACTTCCAGTCCTAATGTGTCCTAATGTGTCCTGGAGGCTCCTAGTAAACCTTGACATATGAGGGTGAAGAGCCCAGCATGAAACCATCATAGTATTCCATGAAACCATCATAGTATTCCATGAGCCCAGCATGCTGTTATCATACTATTCCATGAAACCAGATTCTGCAAATGCGTAGAAGATAATCAGTGTGAGATGCCCATTCATTAGTGTGAGTGCGATGAGGCTCATATTCATGGTTAGTGTTCATCGTTAAGAAGGGGGGAAAGGCATTCACCTATAGCAGAATCATCATCAGCTATAATTGTAGTGTGCCTATCATCAGGCCCATTCTCTATTGGATTAACCACTCTCCATGTCTAGTTTCCTTTAAAGTTCAATCTTTGGGTCTACCAGTATCCTGCAACACAAGATTACACAATTTTGTAAAGCCTCTTTTGCATTCCTCAGTTAGAGACTTTTTTTTCTATACTAACATATTCATCTCAACAGAGTACATAAATATGTTCTTCTTATATGTATGTAATCATTAATTTTAAATTTGCAAGGCCCTTTTTTTGGCAAGGGAAATGGAGGTCACTTCATAGTAACTTAGACACGTAAAATAATTGCTGATAAAAAAGGAGAGAAACCATCAATGACTTCACATCCGCCCAAAGACAAGGTCTTCCCCAAACAAGAACATGTGCACCAATAGTAATCTTATATCAGCCAAAGCTATTCAAAACTTGCGAACCTGAATACACATACATGGCTAAACAAAGTCTCAAGTTTATATATAGATCCTAAGTACTAAAGCATTCATTAGTTAGGAAAAGCTCAAGATATTCTTCACTACTCCGACTAGCCACGATCTCTATTCTCATATTTTATATTAATGGTCTACATCCGCTAAGGATTTATATAGTTATTTACTCCCTTATTCAACAAACTTAAATGCACTAAAAGACTAAACAACAATAAGTCCACTAGACAATCAAGGCAACAAATATGCTCAACAAATTGTTACAAAGTTGTTAAAAATACAAAGTTGAACTACCATATAAAATGTACCACTTAACCATACAATCAAGAGTTGTCTTGAAGAAAGAAAACCCAGACCGGCATGACAAATTGTTGCATAAGAGTTTGTCTAATGCACTCAAAATTCAATCAATGTAATATCAAAATTCACCGAATGAGATTAATCATCTATCTATATCATAAGGTCGGCCCCAAATTCCGAGCTATTCCGACCTAGGTCTGAGCCGGACTATCCGACATGGTCGCTTGGGTCAAAACGACCAAAATTTTCTTTTCCCCTTTGATTGTTGCATCCCCGGGCGCCAAGAATGCCAAACAGGGATTTTGAGCAAAAGGGGCAGCCAAATCCTTTCCTGCGACTCAACTCTCTGTTTTCAAATCATAGGGTGGAAGGTAAGCTTGCTTCCATGATATTTTTGTTTCTAAACCGAATACGAGTGGAAAAATACTCACGCCTTTCTTATTCGGGTCAATACGCCTTTTCTTATACTCACTGCCCTTTCTTATCCTCTCATTTGCATGTCGCAGAAAGCAGCATCGAAGGTTTGCGCCAACAGAGCAAGGCATCGACCTCTTTGGCAATGACCATGATTTCTTCTTCTCAGTAAAGAAGAACACTTTGCCTCATCGGCCTCTGCTCTTTCTTTTTTTTTTTTAACACCGTGTTAGTTTAATGTCAAGTTTTTGATAGATTTCCTCTTAAGGATGATTTATTTATAACTTAGCTAAGAACAAAAGGGCAGGCTCAAAGGTTTTGCCCTTTGCCTCCGGAGTAGATTCCATGCACTACCGCAAAGAGAACCCGTGACTAGCCTAAGTAAGTGTTCATCTACAACAAATATTTTGTCTCTAGCTAATCCTCTGCTTTCCCTCGAATCCTCTATTTTTTCTATGCCGCCTACACATATAGAAAGACTATAGTATCCATTATCATGATGAAACCGCCGGGTTAGATGATTCGCTCAATAATTATACTTGGTGAATATTCAAAAAGGAATGCTTGCTCAAACGGACGAACTTACAAAATTATGAACAAAATTGTATAGCACAAGGTCAGCAGAACCAAATAAGGGTCATCATTCTCAGTCACCATCTAAAGCAATAATAAGGATCAAAGAAATCGAGAGAAAAATTCAATGACAATGCCTTAGCTACAACACAAAACCCAATGCCACAAACAATTCTGCCCAACTTCTATACCGTATGACGGTTAAAATCGTATGTTTAATGATATGGCATTCTAACAAATAAGGAACACTTTGATTCAAACATCCACAAAAAGCTTCTTTTCTACAAAAAAGGGTAATCCAAAAAATAGAGAGTGTAGATAAATGGACCGTGACTAATGTTAGGTAGATTCAAACAAACGAACCACCAAGAAAAACAAACAGAACAAAAAATCTTGAATATCTAGTGGATGAAAGGAATAATAAAGAAATCTCAAGTTGATCCTTTGCAATTAACTCCATTAACTGCAGATCATGAACAATAGAAATTGCAACAACTGAATTTTCTCTGTGTGGAATACATCTTGAGCCAATGGATCGGAGGGTACAAATACTCAACGCAACAACAATGTCGCACCATGAGGCCTCTCAACAAAGTGAGGGCCATAAGTCGGAACCGATCGAGAATAACCTCGCGATTGCCGATCAAATGCCGGATCACCGCCGGCTCAAGGTTGGAGCGCCGAGACAAGGCATTAGGCTTCCTTCCTTTGTAGGGGTCCAAGACGGTATTTGATCATGAATAATGTGTCCGCCATGCTATGGCAAAGATAGAAGAGCATTGCAAATACCTGCATATTGACTTGAGCATTTGAATATAAGTTCTACAGATTTGAAGACTCTCATCCCCGAAGATCACAAGTAGACACTTGCCTGAAGAGCCAAGGAAAGGACATTCATTGAAGATCACACAAGCAAAGCAAGGAAGTAGGATTCAAGTAAAACAAGTTAGAGTTTGAAGATTGGAAGACCCCTCAAGTTGTCTTGGTATGTGGCTAATTTTGAGTTCTTGGCATGAGTGTTATTTCACATGGATCACTACTTGAGCTTATCACCTTATTCCTACCCAAGATGCCTTGTTTGCCTCATGTCCCATGTCTCATCTTCATCTCCCTTAGCAAATTTGGCAAATAGCCTTTTCTCTAATCAAAACATATCACTCATGCACCATTCATACATCACACATTCATTATGCCTCCATCATCTTGAAGAAGCAAAAATTCCACTCAATTTGGCCTCTCATATGATCTAAGATCATATTCTCTCTCTAAATGTCAAGGAAGAGAGAGAAAGTGCACAAATTCCTAAGAAGAGCATGAAAAAGTCAAACAATCAAGTTGTTACACAAAAGTTGCAAGCTTATGTGCACTAGTGCCAAATTGATCCATGTCACCATCTAAAATTGTTAAATCACCATCCACATCACCACGAAGCATGCCATGTCATCACATACATGTCGCCTTTCATGAGATTTCATTCTTTCAAAAATTTTGACCTAAGTAAAGTCATTTTGGCACTTAGGGGGACATGTCATCACTTCATTATGCCACATCATCACTAATGCCTTCACATCATCCTACACGTGTCACACACATCATTTCCACCTCACAAAAAGTTTTGACTAGAAAAAAAACATTTTGCCAACTTGCTCGACACATCATCATCTCATATTGCCATGTCATCTTCCATTTGCCAACTCACCATACCAACTTGCCACTTCATCATATTTTGCCCCATTTTGAGTTAAAAAATCAAAATGTTCTTTTTGCAAAAAAGATTCCTCCATGTCATAGAGCATAAAAAAGGATTCCATAGGAAAAAAGAATTTTCAAAAAAGACCTTGTTTTAACCTTCAGTTTTGAGTTCTTGGAAATCGTGCCAAAGTTCAAAAAAAAAAACATGAATTTTTTTTCCCTATCTACTCTCCTCCTCCCCCCTAGTCTCTCCCCCATCCAATCTCCCCTTGCCACGTGGTACACCCAGGCGTGTGGGGCGGTAACGGACCGAATCCCACGTGGGCATAGCACGTCTGAATTAATATAAAAGGATTTTTTAGGCCTTATTTACCCTATCATCTTTTTCGCTAAATGTCTCAGGATATATTGACCAAGAGTTCTCAAGAACCCTAAATTCGATTCATGCCAAGATCCGGCCATCTCTCTTGAATCAACCACCTAATCATGGCAAAACACTCTCTACTCATTCTAGGCCAAGAACTCCTAAACGAAACTAAAAGACAAAGTTATGAGCCGGATTTGCCAAGAACGGGCTGGAAATAGGGGATTAAGAAGAAGGAATCATGTTCAAAGAATTTTCGAGGGCTTTGGGCGCATGAATTGATCGAGATCACTCATTCTGAGACCGATCTTGAATGATTGTTGCTTGAATTTGGCTTCCTTGCTTCAGAACCCATGGATTACCTGATGCAACCAGATTATTTGTTATTTGAAGACGATTTTGATCATGTGCCCAAGACTACAGAGCTTGGGAATCTGTTTAATAACTGTGATATTGATGTGAATGAAAATCCGATCCTTGGTGTTACATCTTAGTTTAATTTGCACTCAACTTTCCAAACAAGGTAAAACAAAAAAGTGAAAATATATTTTAAGGTAATTTGTTTATCAGAAGCATATTGTAAATCATATTACATCATATCTTATTCTGTTGATCTAATCCCAAAAATACAACTAGATTAAGTTGCATTCTAATCCAATCAGTGTAAACATTTAAGAGGCTTTGTTGATTGCAAATAGACCAGTGCATATATAGAGCATCATTCATTAAGAAAAAAAGAAAAAAAGAGCATAAAAAAAGCTTGAAAAGACATAAAAAGAGCAATCTGAATTTGCCTGTTCTCGCTTCTGTTGCATATCATTGCATTTACACCCTGAAGATTGTTGTTGCAATTTGGATCAAATGAGAAGTTCTCCCTTGTTTACAGACCACTAGAAGTCAATATCATCAGAGCTCAGAAAGGACCAACAAGGATCAAGTTGCAAAGAATTGCTTGTTGTTTTCTCACTGTAACAGTCTGTTTGCAAATATCTTGAATTTAAAGGCTCTCTTGCATCTGCTTTTGCAAAAAGAATGTTTGATCCTTGTGTGCAGACATCTCAGAGAGAGAATCAAGTGGTAGAACTAAAAAAAGATTCATATCCTTCGATCTGCAAAAATTTCTCACTGCCAGAGATATTGACTCATTTTTGACCCAGTCAGAACTGAACATTTGAGTGATCTCTGCAAACTTTTTGGCATTTGAATTTTGGCCTTGCATTCCTTAAGACTTTAAGCAGGGCTTAACATTTGAAAT